>APFE031475226.1:101288-129078 GCA_000404065.3 Pinus taeda
TGGCCAACCAAGATAGGAGAAATCGTGATGTTCCCAATGTCACTTCAGAGGTGCATCAATTCTCCTGAGGCAACTGTATTTTTGACATTTCTCTAAAACCATGACACCTGTGTAAAAAGTGAAGGATTTTTTTCTTCCTTGGCCTATTGTGGACAAAAACCTCTCTCAGTTTTTCCAAATTCATCTTTCCTTGCTCAGAAGCATCATTTGAGTAAAACCTACCCCGATGTGTGGAACAGGGGATTTGTCGAAATGAAGTGAAATGAAAGGGAAAAGGGGCTTATAAATTCTTGAGAAAATTTTGGGAAGTGGGGAGGGATGTTAGGAAATATAGGAAAGTGGAATTTCAAATATTGAGTGAGGGGAAGGGGTCCAAAAGGGCTAAACATAGGCCCAACCTAGAAAATTGTCAAGTTGTAGCAAGAAACTAGGGTTTGTGGGAAAATGAGGAATTGGTGGGATCTCAGTGATGGGAAGTGTTTAATAAGGTACATTAAGGATAGGGGAAGGTGTATGATCATCAGGATGCAAGCTCTGTTGATGATTTTACCATACAAGAGAAATTACCTTCAAAACCCTAGGAGAGGGAAATGAACCTTACCTAGGCACACTTGAAGCATGAACAAGGTGTAAAATGACCCATTGGAACCTGACGTGATGATGACAACCCTCTGAATGATGGTACACTCAGCTGAATGGTGACATGGACCAACATTTGGACAACTTTGAAAGGAGTGAAAACAAACCCTAGACCTAATACCTAGTGACCAAATTTTACTTGAAGATTCTCTGGAATGACAAAATTTGACTGTAACATCCTAAAACCACTTTGTAAGAGAATATTTGATCATTGGTGGAAGGCTTCAAAGACTGACACTAACAAAAAACATATATGCAACTTTCTACCTACAAGAAAAACCCATTGTAGCTATTGATCCTGATGTCCTCTTGATGTCCCCCTGTGATTTCCTACTCCTCTTTTGCCTTATTGCTCCAAAACTACAAATATGCCATACTCTCCAATAGTGCTCCAAGAAAACTCTAAGTACCCAAGAGTATGAGAGAGAGAGAATAGAATGAGATACCTACCAAAACCTATCAAAATATTACACCGACCAAGCTTGACCACTGATCCTTAGAAGCCTTTTTATCAATGAGGCCTCTATTTTCTTCAATTTCCATTATTTTCCTTCATTTTCCTCCTGACATGCAACCTATGACCTCTCACCTTCCTTTTCTCCTAATTTCCATTATTGTCATAAATAGAGTGCTAATTAATTCCTCATGCCTTTTCAAAAGCCTTTGTGATTTCCTTAGCCATAATAAACCGAATCAACACCCACTAGGATGTTTACCCACCATTTATCTTGGAATATGTGTCCCATCACCATGGTCTTATATATTTTTACATGGATTTTTAACTAGGGATGTTATAGAACGCTCCCCCTTGGGGGAACACCATCCTCAGTGTTCAATGACACCTATAATGAGCAAGACCACTGAAAACAAAACATACTGACCATGGAGCTTTATAACATAGCTCGTTGTAGTATTTACAATGACCATATGTTAAACCATGAAAAACATACCATTTACTGGAGCTTTATAACACAACTCATTGCAGTATTTACAATCATAACCACATATACACACATACATATTTTATTCAACCATAAAATAAGCATACTATCTGTGGATATTTATAAACCAGCTCGATACAGTATTTACAACAATATGCAGATATACACATATGCACATTTGCTCAACCAACAAATAAATGGAAATGATGCCTGCATTTGGAACAAGGGAATCTCAAGGCTCACACCTCCACCCTCAAATTAACACCAGGATTCACCTCCTTCCCAGGAAATCCATAATCCACTGTCAAAGTCAAAGTTTCATCCAACGTCCAATGCTATAATCCTACGCCACTTGTTCTCTCATTGAACAATTACCGGCTCATTGTTCCATGGCACACTCCCAATGTGCATTTTATTCCATTTGGAAATGCTAATTGCCAAAAAACTATCCTGACCTTCCTTTCTCTACTACACAGTCCCTAGGACAATCCGGTCACCCCCTTCCATGCAATCACACACCTGCCAAGTTCCACAGGTACACCCATCCCGGATAGTCTATCCCTTAGAAAGGCTTCCTTGGATTAGAAGATACAAAAAGAAAGGCATATCCCTACCTTAAAACCATCATAACAGTCATAGCATGCTCATGGAAATCAATGGACACTATTGGTTACCAGTATCCCACAATGGCCCTTCTCCTGAAGTGCTTTACCAACATATCATTGCCTGCTCTAATTTCTTTTGCTAATGTTGCTAATTCTTGCAATCAATTTCAACCACCCAACCAGGCATGTTCATGCATTCCTGTACCAAGCAAATTAACTCCCGGGAAGTCCTAGTTACTGGGTGCAAGCCCCGGAAGTGATGAATGACGCTATGTGATTCATTTCACTAGTTTAAATCCCACTTCTTCACCCATGTGAGCATCACCCGATGTAATGAGTGTTAAGTGAACTATTCAAAAATCATGAGAAATTAGTCAGTTATAACTACCTAACATGGAAGTGTTCATAGATGAATGACTTACTTAACGCAATTGAATCCCAAAAATGATATCTCACATAATTTCCATTAGATTTAAAATAAATTGAAATAAATTCACATCATACCTCATTGGTGCTTCGTCAATAAGGTACACTTGTGATTTTGTTTTCTTCTTGTCACAACAAGTCAAAATAACATTGTTGACCAAATCATAATGTATTAACATATCACATCAAGTTAGCTCAAAACACAACCATCATAGATCAAAATCATAAATCACATGTAACCATCATAAACCATAATCATAGGTTACATATAATCAGCATAGACCAGAGTCATAAATCACATGCATTATAAAACTAAAATAAAATACTAATACTTGTCCTTTAATAAATCCTTATCTTCTACCTTCTTCCTTATTTCATACGCACTCCAGATTGGTTGCCACACTCGACAAACACCCAATTCCTTCTCCTCAATTATCTTCACATACACATGGTGTGCATCACACACATACAAGCACACACGGCATGCAATACATCCATCTACACCTGACATATAGCACATACACCTACATCTAGTGTACAACGCAACATAATACATATGCCTACATCCAGTGTGCACCACCACACTATACATACACCTACACCCGATGTACACCAAAATACATACATCTATACCTGATGTACAACACAATACATACATCTATATCCGATGTACAACACATTACATACTTCTATACCCAATGTACAACATAATACATACATTTATACCCAATGTACAATGCCACATAGTACATGTACTTACAGTTGGCGTACAACACAACACAATACATGTACTACACAAAGTACGACACAACGAGTACAAATGTCACAATACCACAACTACCCAATGCACATACGTAGTGTTGCATGTACACAACGTAACATGTATGACATGCACATAATACCACATGTACACCAATACCATATGTACAACATGTACACAATACCAGTTATACACAACACCACCTGCACAACATGTACACAACATCACATGTACATGACACCACCTGCACAACATGTACACAATGCCATATGTACACTACACCACCTATACAATGTGTACACAATACCACATGTTCACTACACCACATGTACACAATACCACATGTACACAACACCACATGCACGACATGTTCACTACACCACATGTACACAACGCCACATGCACGACATGTACACAACACTGCTTGCACAGAGCACCACATGTACAACATATACATGGTACCACATGCTCTCAACACCACTTGTACAATCATGCACACAACACCATATGTGCATAGCACCACATGTACAACATGCACATAACAACATATGTACATAGCACTACAGATACAACATGTACATAGCACCCTATGTATACATCACTACATATCCACCATGCACACAACACTGCATATCCAACATGTACATAGCACCATCTATACCCAGTACTACATATGCAACATTCACACAACACTATCTATACCACCATGTACATAACATTGCATAAACAACATGTACACACACCATATATAGATAACACTGCATTCACAGAACATCATAGATGAAACACCTACAACATATGCACAATAGTAGTACCATACTTCCAAAACCACATTGTCTCTACCAAGTAACCTTGCTTCTAGTGTCTCTCTGCCATCCATGCTTATCCTAGCATGCCTCAAAGCACATTGTTTTCATTCCGCTAGTGTAACCTTCATCATTACCTATCATAACATAAACATAGGCCTAACACAAACATATAATATTCATTCATATCCACATGATACTGACCTCACATATTTTTCATGACTACTATTCCCAGTTGATTCCTGTAAGACCAAGAACCTCATCATGCCATTCACCTGCATAAGCAATCATTCCCACAAGAATGAACCCTGTCAGACAGTGATGTAGATACATATATACATACATACATACATATATATAAACATTAGCACAAAAAAATCATGATCCCGTCATAAAATGGCATACATATATACATATAAATATTAGCATTAAACGATCATGAACCATGAAAATGTGTCAAAAACGACATACATACATACATACATGTATACACATATATAAACATCAACATAATCATGATCACAAGATAATTACCAAATAGTAGAAGGTCAAGGTTTAGAGAACTCTCTTTATGTGTGCAACACATGCGCAACATCGAGAACAATAGTTCCCATCATAGCCAAGGCATATAATGCCTCAAATCCATTCACCTTACCTTTCTTGATTACCTTTCCCATCATTGTCCTGCATCATCCATTTACACCAATGGACCTAACCAGTCCAACTGGTTGTCATACTCTTGCCTTCAACGACCCTTATACATGCACGGAACTTCATCCAGGTCTTACCTTACCTGTCGAGTACCACACAACTCTCCCCAAGCTTCATTAACTTTCCTCTTTCCCAATCGATTCCCAAGATTCTCAAAACAATAAAGGATATACCGAGAAGCAACCAAGAAGAAAAACATGGAAAACCAACAACAATATTACACCACAAACAAAGTGGCATGGTCATGCACAAGACGCAAACAAAACCGCAATCAAGCACAACATTCACCAAAAGACCAAAAGCACAAGACTGACAATAGACGCCATGACTCAATCCCCATGGTTCCCAGTGCTTCCAAAGGAAATCTCAACTGAGCCTTCTTCATAATTTCATGGTAGCCTCTTCTCCATACAATCCCCTACATTATATTGTCATAAACACATAGTTGTCAATGCATAAATAAACATAACAATACACTAGTTACCTTACCTTGTTGTGCCAAGCACATTTCTTGCAACTAAACACATCCACGCCATCTCTCAAGGGACTCCAATTCCCTTGAAAAATCCACATGTAACTAGAGACTGGCTAATATATCTTTCAAGTACATGTTGATGAGTCTAGCACATATCTACATAATTTCAGACAACTTAGGGTTAAGAAGACTTCCTATATGTAAAGCGCTCATTCGTTTGGAATTAGGGTTTCCAAACATAGCCAAAGGAATTCTTGCCCAAATCCTTTCTTTTACCTTTACCTTGTTGCAACTAAGTCTTACTATGTACTATCACATCACCCAATGGATAGTTATATAAACAAATCAACTATTAGCTTGTCATACTAATGCCAAGCATGTTACTTTACAACTACTCACACATGTCAACCACATGTTCCAAAGACCAAGACAATCATATATATCAATTTGAAATCAACCTTTACCAAGACTAACAATCATGTCATAATCCATAGTAAACTCATAGTCATTAGACATAATGCTACAATTTTCACATACTTAAGTACATATTAGCTATCTCAACACATATGTGTCAGTAAAAGCATCTTAAAACAAAATCATTCCTTCATGCAATCTTACATACATAGTCACATTATGCAATCCATCAAACATTCAACCAACTTGCAAACATACCATGTTAAATAAATCAACTATATGACATAATCAAACACTCAAACATCAAATAGACGACATAATCAAACATTCAAGCACAAAGTGGACGTCATAAGTAAGCTCATACCTTAATGTATCTCACTGAGGGTTATCTTGTCTCCACAATCAATCCAAATTAACATGATATAAATTCATTACATATCAACTCAAACATAAATAAGGTCATAATATCCATAATAGTTGCTAGCTAACATGTTCAGATCATAAACTCATAAACAATTTTCATTCACACATAATAATCACATCTGCAAAGTCAGTCTAGTTTAGAATGACATAATATCACATCATATTAACTCATACCTGAATGTCATAACCCTAACCATTTGCATAGACCAATCCAACTCAGTATGATACATGTAACATCAAGATCTTAATGCAATAACCCTAATTATCAAGTTACTAGCATATAACAACAAGAAGTTACATATCATGCTTATCAAGAACATATAACCTAATCATCAAGATAACTATCATATAACAACAAGTTAACCTGTAACATACACATCAAGAACATATAACATAAGCATCAACTAACACAAAACAAGAACAACAACGACAATGCATACAACCACATGTTACTATCATTCGTGACTATCTAACATGTGTATATGACCACACTGAATCACTAGCATCTACTATGCATGTAACCACAACAACAATAAAATGAAAAGGCATACACATAACCATAATGCATATAACAATCCTTAACCTACATACCTACATGCCAAACATACAAACCTGTATGATGATGTGCTCTTGCCTCGAGGTCCAATGTTGCAACTTCACTTTAATGACCTACATCTCCTTCTCTATCTCAACCAACACATTAGTATCATAACATACCAATAGCATCATGATGACATAATTGCATACAATTACCTCACAATGCATGTATGACCTACCATGCATGCATAACCATAACCATGATAATGCATGCATAGAAAAATATAGACACTAACATGCATCACAAATGCATATACAACTGACATGCATTCACGACTAAAGCATCACAACAACATCATCAACCTTCACATGGAAAGATCACTACAACCATGATCAACACCATGCAAATGCAACAAGCACATGGAATACAAGCATAAGGAACTCATATGCAACTGACATGAATGCATGACCAACACACCACCCATCCAGTGTGAGGGGCAAACCATGCTCTGATACCACTTTGTAACACCGTCCTCCCACATCTACCCAAGTAACCAACCAACCGGGGTAAACATGTGACAAGAAGTTACTATGATATGATTTTACCTCCTAAGTCACGTTAAAGAAGTGGAACCGACGGCAACACACCATACAGAACTTCAACATCAGCTACAAGACCCCTAATAATCATCCCAACATTCTTGACAACCAACCCCTCAGTCCCATTGAGGTTTTATACCACTTGACCCTCGGACGCTCCCATGTTATGGGTCTACGAGCACCCAGGAGGCTCTGAAAACTCTCATTACAAGGCATGCTAGCTTCCAGGGACTATTTTTCTCAGTGTTGTGCCAGCGTCCTTGGGATTTAAGCCACATTTTCAAGCCCAGAGCCAGTTCACTGCCTAGAATTGAATGACACCTTCATAAAAGAAAGATGACAAGGAAACAATGAGGCAAATGCAAATACTTGAAAAAGCCCTTGACTAGACCCCTACTAGCCATGATAGTAATTTCCTCAAACATATCACAAATATGTAATCTACATGTGTAAATAACATAACTAAGCATAGGAGTCTCTAACTCATCTGAGAATCACTAAGAAGCATTGATGCCTCAACACATTAGCTGCAGTTTCATCCATTATGTCATAGATACATTGTCCATCCATTTACAAGTAAAAATATGATGAGAACCATACATAGCTATTGTCATGAAACATATACATAACCAACATAATAGTGCCATAAATACCAAGGAAATCACAACCATATAATCCACATATAAACCAGTATAACACTCATAGAAATACAAGGAGAAATAACCTCATATTGATGATGCAAAATCCAAACCCGGGATTAGACTTCCACATTCCACCCGATCGTAGAATCGCTGAGCCAAATCTCTCTTCAGTCATTCGCCCCCATGCCATATTCCAAGAATGAATGTGGGATCTCATAAAAAACATAAATCCAAAACCTTATAGGGCTTATAGAGGCCAACCACCTCAACCCATCAAACAGTGACTCCACCTCACGGTCAGACATCACTAAACCATCATCAGTTTGGTCTCTACCCAAGCCTTCTAGGGCTCCAGAGTGTTTGTTCCAACCAAGGCTTCCAAGACTAGTAACTCAATCCACAGGTATCGTCGAGCTTCCAGATCGTTTGTCCAACCAAGGCTTCTAGGACTAGTAACTCAACCCAAGCTGTTACAGGGATTCCATAGTGTTTGCCCAACCAGGTTTTCCAGGAACTAGTAACTCAACCTAAACTAAAGGAATCCAGAGAACTAACCAGAAAAACACAACAAATGAACCCACAACACCATGGTTGTCTACGAAATGGCAAGTCTAGTAAAATCCAATGTCAATCTAGGCAATCATCCATGCTAGTGATAGATCATGACCAATAAACCACATGCATACACCATGCATGCCAAAAATAGTGAGGAAACATACATGAAACTCAGTATCTTCAAGAAAAACCTATTGTAGTTGTTGATCCCAATGTCCACTTGTGCTTTCCTGCTCTTCCTTTTCCTTCTTGCTCCAAAACTCCATGTATGCTACATTCTCCATGAGTGCTCCAAGAAAACTCTAAGTACCCAAGAGTATGAGAGAGAGAGAGAATAGAATGAGAGCTCCACCAAAACCTATCAAAATCTTAGACTGGCCAAGCTTGCCCACTAATCCTAAGAAACCTTTTTATCAATGAGGCCTCTACTTTCTTCAAATTCCATTATTTTCTTTCATTTTCCTCCTCACATGCAACCTATGACCTTTCACCTTCCTTCTCTCCTGATTTTCATTATTTTCATAAAAAAGCCAATTAATGTATCATGCCTTTCCAAAGCCTTTTGCACTGCCTTTACCAATATCCTTAGCCATAATAAACCTAATCAACACCCACTAGGATGATTTTCCCACCATTAATCTTTGAATACATTTCCCATCATCGTGGTCTTATATATTTTTACATGGATTTTTAACCAAGATTGTTACAATACTATTACTTTTCTTCTAGAGGCTCACTTTATCTTCCCTTGTCATGAAGGAACCTTATATACATTGCAATCGTATGCCTCATAGTGTCTACTTACCTAATTCAAAGATTGTTTGTATAATCTCTTATGTTGATATTGCATCCAAAACAAATCACTAAGGATAATGGCAACCGATTGTATTTTTAGTTGGGGATCCTACTCAAAACAGTGTGAGGTCTAATTGGGACTTCATACTGGGAAGACCCCTTGTTGGCGGACTTCTACTACCATCAATAATATATTAAATAAATAAGTAAATAAAATACAAAAAAGTCGTGGTCATTATAATGGTTTCAAAATACCCAAATTGCTAAACAAACCTGGTAGTATTCTTCAATGATTCATATATGCATTTACATCTAATCAACAAAACTAGTGTAATTTAGAAACTATTCAGTGGAATAAAATCCGAGAATGAAAATATGTGTTCAACAAAGGAAAGTAAGTGTATGAACATGTACAAAACCTTTACGCATTAAGAGATCTTGTGATTTTTTTTTTCCATATTACACTAACATAACTAACAGGCCGAGAATGGCCATAAATTTGAACATTAATAATTTATACATGTCTTTGAGCAAGCGGAATTCCATAAGAAAATATTAAGTATACATATGCCTTTATAATAGAAGGGAGGTCATAGTATCTTAGGCCAAATAATTAAAAAACTAGGGATAAAACCTTGGTTCTAACTTTATGCAGGCAAAGCCTAAAAAATCATAAATTTACAAGATTATGGCCTAGAAAGTGCCTTGGTCAACCATTGAGGAGAAAAACCTAGACACAGGATAAGATTTAAGTAAGTTAAAAACCTGGCAAGTTATGTTGTAGCTCCGGAGAAGAGCACGAGGGTTTGGAAATGAATTCCTTACCCAGAATGAGAGTAGCCCTGCAAGAGAATATAAACTCACATGTTAGGGAAGGACTTGTGTTATAATCCTACGGCGTTACAAAAAGAAAATTAAGATTATACATAATAGCCACGAGCATGGTAATGGGTCATAGTTACTAGCAGAAAGGCATAGATCCTTTCTTCTGTATTTCTTAACCGATAAAAACTCTAGTGTGCGCACACCAAAACATGGGTTATAAACAGTCTAAAGGGAGAATTATAAACTAAGAAGAGATATTGCAGGATTTGTCTAGATACAAATTCATTAGTCGAACCTACAAGGAAAATGGGGCATGAGGAAGAAACAAAATTAAAACCAACTATGAAAGTGCTGGCTCTAGGAAACTCCTATAATTGCTCCATCTAGAAAATCTTCTTAAATTCCAAGAACCGAAATAATTAGACAATAATGAAATTTCCAGAAGAAAGAACACAGAAACAATTTATGTCAACCTATTTTGGGGAAAGGTTCTCACCATTAAAAAAAACATGAATTGTTGGAGCTTGTTGTGTCAACAAATGAAGCCATATGAACATTGTTAGACAAGGGTATCAAAAAAACTCGAAAGGCATGACAAGAAGCTACCTCAAAAACCTTAGGTGCGGAGCTTTCCCCATCGAGGGAATCACAAATTCGAAGGATGGTCGGCAATCCCTAGGGTGGTTACCACGATTACCCAACTGAAAGGTTTACCATTGTTGGATTTCTTTAGCGATAGATGCTCAGTGGAGATGAGACAAGTGCGAATGATATTTTCCATATTATTTTATAGCTAGAGCATCGAGAAACTTCCCTTTGGAATGATAGGAACTTATGTAGTCGTTAAACATTAAGTATGGTGACAAGTCAAAGCGATTCGAGAATTCATAAAAAAAAAAATTATATTGAGCCTAAGGTCGTGAATAGTTCCACACACATTGTCGAAAGACTTGGCAACAAATATAAAACATAGTAAACATATAACGATACACAAGTATCACATGACACATTATATATGTGAAGAGTAATGTGACATTTTATGGGGAACCCCACATATATATATATCATGTGCATTGAATATGTCGTGCATATTAATAGATGAGAACCGTTTAATAGTTAATTGGTGTGCCATCACAAATCTTTTGAAGCCCAACTATTATTTAAATAATCTAAGGCTAGAAGAATAAAGTTAAAAATAAAATCATTCAAAGATATGTGATTACAGAAATTAACACTTCATAAAGCACTAATTTGTAATAGAGAAATAACAGTAATCTTCAAGAAGGATGAGAATACTATTTTTGCAATAATATGTGCAAAAATATAATCTGATCAGTAAAAATAAAATTATATATATATATATATATATTATAATATATATATATCATTTCTTATTAGTGTAAGTAATGTTGCATTCTAAATTATTAAAATAAAAAAAAATAGAAAAATCTCTTACATTTAAGAATTACTAAGAATTTTTTAGAGTCAATGGGAGATGTGACATGTAATCTCTCTGAGTATCAAGCCACAGGGATCCAATACCAAGATTTCCGTCACTCGCTTGACATTTGAATTTTATTTAGCTCTATTTCTAAACCATAATGCTCTCTTAGGAGCCAAGCAATATGGTGTCTAGAAATATTTGGAGCATTGTCCCCCTTCTATCCCTAAAAATTCCCACCAAATAGCTCAAACCTGATAGTCAGATGCGACGAGGTTTTTCCTTATTGAAATGCACCAGAGGCGGACTTGTCATCCTCCTTGCTTCCTACAAATGAACCTCCTCATAATTAACAAGAGCTCAGAGTTTGCATGCTCTTGCATGAAAGTGGGTGGCCACATCAACCCCTCCATTTATTGTCATCACATCCCTAGGGTGGTAGGCACAATCCCCCACACCACCATCTGTGTCAAACTACACCCCCATTGGGGAGACATGTTCTCTAAACTCCACTGTCTCATGATAATTAGATTTTTCATCTTCAAAATGTTGTACAGGTTCTAATACCAGTCTAAGTGTGAGTCTAGAGGCCAACCTATTGCCAAATATATTCCTCTTTTGAAGACAACCTAGATTATCGAAAAAGTATACAACAAGATAACATCATTGATGGATAACAACAGTTGTCAAATCCAAGAAATCATATTAATCATCACCAACTCTTGGATAGTCTTTTGACAAGGGCTCAATGAATTAAATTTTGGGTTGTTCTAATAACTAATTGAGAATCCCCGTCTATCAAAAGCTTAGAATAACCCATCGTTATTTCCAGCTTGAGACCCCTTTCAAGAGCTAGAAATTCATCTTCATTATTACTTTCTATACCACAGTCTACCGCATAGATCCATAACACATTATGCCTCAAATCCCTTATAATACCTCCATACCCAACTAAACTTAGACTACCTTTCGAGGCTCCATCAAAGTTGAGTTTGATGAAACCTTCCAAGGTGAAGGAGAATAATGTGTACACGAGGAACCCTGAATATGGGGAGGATTCCATGAAGCATGAGATATCATGGATGGGGAGAGATCATATATATACAATTTTAATTTGTAGCTATATTAATATATTTTATTAATACAAGTAGTTGCTACATATTAATATATTTTATTAATACTTTCAAATAAATATTAAATTTCCTACTTACTGTATTATAATATTAATTTTTAAATATTCCTTTTAAGAAAATAAATATAAAATATAATATTTCATTTGCATATGTTCATATCCATAGAGAGTCTTCCATACATTTCTTAACAATAAAAATCATATATAATCTCAAATATTATACATTTAATACTTCCAATATAGAATATTTACTAAAATATCAAACATTGTTATATATTAATTATTATATCCAAATTTTCTCCACTTATACCTTATTGAAATACATTCTTCTTTAAATTTTACTCATTTATACTAGTAATTAAATAATTTTGAATTAAAAATATTTCTAAAAATATCATAATAAATTTATTAAATATCTTATTTTTATTATTCAATTATGAATAGAGATCTCAACTCATCTATAAATATAATTTTTCTATATTGTTTTTCTAAATGGTTGAACTATATATATATATACTAACAAAATGGTTCTCCAAAACAATTAACCCTAAAACCTATAACCATTATTATAAAACTGCATTGGCATTTTACTTTTAAAGATAAACTATTAATAAAATTGATTGATTACACCACAAGAGCACTTCACCTAAATATGGGTCTCATTTATCAATTTTAAAAATATCTCGCAACTAAAAACTCAAATATGATCTTTAAACGACAAACTCATATAAAATAACAATAAAAATGATGAGTAATAGTCACTGAATCTCATACGGAAACGACCTTTAGCGAGGTGGCCGACCAACGTGAGGTCAGAGATGCATTAAGTTGGAAACCCGTCAATATATAACCTGCTTTTCCATTCACTGCACTTACCGGCTTCATTACACTTTAAATCAGGGGTGACAAAGCGACATATAAAAGAGATGCTAATGACAGCCTAAGTGACGCAGAGCATCTTTTTTTCAGCAGGGGAGGAACCTCACTGGAAAATCACGTTACAATCCTATTTTTACATATATAACGTCATATTATCGCCTTGTCATCAGCCATCAATATATACGGAATGAGCCAACATCTGCTGAAATACGCCAGCTACTGTTGCGCCGCAGGATTCGAGCGTGGCCAGGGTGCGTTACAACGACTTCCCCGATCACTATGCCATGCACCTCAAGTGCTACGCAGGAGCATCTTATTCTTAGAAATTGGAAAAAAATAATTGAAATGTGGAATGAATTGGATTTTCTTATTTAAAAACAATTGAAATGGGAAAGGAATTAGATTTTTGAATTTTATTAGTAAATTAGTTTTGTTTTAATTTAAAGATCAGAAAATTTGGACAGGAATAATGTTGGAAAAAAAAAATTATCCGCTTTTGTAGATATAGATGAAAGTAGTTTTTTTATTAAGTTTAGAAAATAGAGTAGATTTGAGAAGGAAAAATCTAAAGAAAGCTAACACTTTTTGGAGAAAAAAACACAAAGCTTGGATTCTTTTTTGGAAAATTCCAACTCATCTAAATTTTAGTAATTTTAGTAATGATAGAAGAGGAATTAGATATATGATTATTTATGAATGCATGTATTTGGTTTTTTGCATTCAGAAGAAAAATGTAATCAAAAAGTGAGAATGATTTAATGATGCTTGCACACTCCCGCCATTAATCTTGTTGCAGGTCAAGCAAGATCTGGCATCAATTTTGGTATCAGACACAGTGAAAAAAAAGGTGTGAAATGGTATTTCACACTCAACGGGGAAGACGAAGTTGAAGGGGAAAACCAACAGCGGATGCTGGAGATAGGGACGACATAAGACATGTCCAAGAAAGGCTAGAAGCCCTAGAGATGAACAAGCAAAGAGATCCAGAAACTGGAGCCATTAGTGAATCTGAGGAAGAGTCTCCAACAGAAGATGAAGAACATGTCAAAAAGCCTTCAGAAATTAAATTAACGAGGTCAATGATTGGGGCTATTTTGAGGCCTAAAACAGAGATACCTACTTACAACAGTAGCTTGGAACCGAAAGAATTAATAAATTGGATCAATGCTTTAAATAAGCATTTTGAGTATAATGAGGTAGTTGAAGACAAACATATGAAGTTTCTTCTTACTAGATTGAAAGGACACACAATTGTTTGGTGGGATGGAGTCCAAGAAGAAACGAGAAGAAAGAACAAAGCCAAGATCAAAAGTTGGAGCATAATGGTGGCAAAGATGAATGGTAAATTTTTGCCCAAAAATTACAAGTTGTCTTTATTTAGGAAAATGAAAAACTTGAAACAAAGGTCATTTACAGTTGAGTATACTAAAGAATTTTACAAGGTGAATATTAGAGCAGGATACATCGAAGAAACACCTAAAAACATTGTCAGATATATCAATGGACTGTGGTTCAAGATTCAAGATGAGTTTAGCCTATTTTCACCCAGAACTATAGAAGATGATTACCAATTCGCCTTAAAAGCAGAGGAAAAATTGGCTAGAAAGAAAAGCCAAAGGAATAGAGGGAGGAGTCCTGTAAGGGGAAGAGGACGAACCAACTATCGAGGGAATAATCAGTCTCCAAAGGAAGGAAAAGGTACTTCAAGCAATCAACCATCAAGACGAGGTGAAACAAGAGGAAGGAGGTCTTTCTCAAGAGAACATGGTCGAGGCAAAGCCTACTAAGTTCAATGTTACAAATGTGGGAAATTGGGACATATGTCGTGGAATTTTCCAGAAAATAATCCTACAAGCCAAAGCGGAGTAAATATAGCAGAAGCACACGAAGAAAATGTAGCTGCAGTTATCCATGAAAAAACACGAGGTAGGAGAATCATTATTAATGAAGAGAATCTTGATTAAGTATGAAAAGGAAGTTAAGGAACCAACACAAAGAAAAATATTATTTAGTACCACATGTAAATTAGGAGGAAAGTGTTGCAAAGTGGTAATTGACAGTGGTAGCACAGATAACTTAGTCTCCACAAAAATGGTAGATAAGTTGGGGTTGTAGAGAATAACACACCCCACACCTTACAAGGTGCCTTGGCTGCAAAAAGGGCATCATATATTGGTGAATGAGTAGTGTAAAGTGGAGTTCTGTTGGCAGAAAAGTTTGATTGAAGTTTGACCTAGGGTTCAACCGAGGGTGCCAACAAAGGTTGTTGCATAGTCTAGCACTTTGCTGACATCTTCACTCCTTTAAAACAAAGGAGCATCACACCCGAGGCGAGCCAGAACCTTAGAAATATGTAGGGGATCCGGATTTAACTATCTAAGTGATTTCCATAACCATTGACACATTCCTTCATAGGTATTTAACTCAAGCATTTAACAGAAAATAGGCATACATAGAAAATCTTTGAAAGGGCCCACAAACTACATAGACAATTAACAGAACTCCCATTTTCCTTATATTATCAAAGCATCAGAGCCTAGTTACAATAGCATTTCTTCCTTACAGCTTGCTGCACATTACAGACTTGTGCGCAGTGAATACAATTCAAAACTAATAACAAAACATATCATTACAACTAGGACCTCAACCATTACATAACATCGAAACTTTTTGATATAGTTCCATTTATACAACTTTATCTCAAAACTCCTTGCAGCTGATTAAACTTTCCAAGGCCAACTAAACTCATTTCTTGTTGCCCTATGTCTTCTTTTATAGCCATGCTCGCTTGATTTGGTCCTTTTGGTCCCTCGCTCACTTGATTCCTAGTTTTCCAATACCTAGAGCCATTACCTTGGTTCTCTATTGACTGTATAAAAACGACTCCTGATTTCTCGGTGCACAGCCTTATTCTCCACTGCATGAGTTTCAAAACAAATATTACATTGCCACTTGTATTTTCTAGTGCTCTTCTTCTGACAGCTTTGTTCAAAATTTCCTTTGCAACTTTTATTCCTTCAAAAATGAAGGACCCAACATGCCTCAACCACATACCATTAACTCACCCTTGATTCAATGTGTTGCTACCGCTATTTCCAGACTTTGTGTTGGTTGGCTTTCACTTGGCTTAGTTGCAGTACCTTCAAACGAAGGACCCAACTCTAGAACGGTTTGAAGAGTTGAGTCCTTGAATCTTGTGAATGTGTAAACAAAAGAGTTCCATGACTCCAAAAGTGTGAAACCTTAGTTGAAAACTCGGTAATTGTTTGTTCACTAAGATCACTGGGTTGTGACTCAACAAGTTCCTTAATCAGTTGATCTACGGCCATGGATAATGTGCTCAAGGTGATAAAAGTCACGGAGAAACCACTTAGTTTCTTGGGTTGTGTCTTCCAACTGGATGATCTAAGCATCCATTACATTTTCTTGATCTGGGAGCTACTTCTTGGCTTCCAGGCTGGAGGTCACCATTGCTTGCTGAAATAAGTTTTGGACATTCTCATGCAAGGGATCAATAGTTTCATTATTCTTCACGATAATGCCACTTCCATATGAGATATGGAGGAACATCTGCTGAGATTATTGCATAACTTGGGGTAGATTAGCGCGGATGGAAGTGACATTCTTAAGCTTCGTAGTGATCTGACTGTGGTAGGTTGTTGAATGATCTCACAAAATTGTTGCATATTATTGACATTGAACTAGAGCTCTACATATTTAGAAACAAGTTGCTTGCACGACGCTTCAATAAAAGTGCAACAACCGGCAGGGGAACATGCGGCAAGTTCTGCGGGTTGCTCTAAGGAAAATGGTGCAAGTGTAGACCGCATTGATTGCAATTGGGTATGAACATCATTTACAATGGCTTCCAATCCCGCTTTCTCAAAACACAATTGTGTCTGGACTACGACAATGACATTTATCTCGTGTTGTTTGTCGTCGCAGGTGACCTGAAGGTCGATGGACCTAAACTCCGTTTGAACTAACCGATGCTCCAATTGAGAAACCGAAGCATGAATGAACTGATATAACCGTGGTGAGGACCATGCATTGTAGGTGTCGACCGGAACAGTATCCCCTGGTGGGACCCTCGATTGCAATGGTTTGCCTCTAGTGACCAAACACTCTGACCAATCTTATGGTGACAATTCCCTCTGCATCACACTCCTTTCATTCTACACAATTCTACGAAGGATAGGGAATAGAATGAAAGTAATAATATCATGCTAGTGAGTAGCAAGAGAGATGACTTGATGACTTTGCTCAGGTTCTTTCATGAATTTCGCCATTTGCTCATTGGAAATGGGTGAAGTGGATGAAGATGGACGAGGTGATGAATCAATAAGAGGTAGATTGTTTGATGGTAAGGGAATAATAGTGGTAGGTATACTAATATAAGTAATGAACATAGAGTCGATCTCCATGTTTCTTGACTCATCAGCGATAGTGGGTGAATTAGGATGGTCGGATAAAGTTGCTTCTGAGGAATGAGGTGTCTCATCGGAAGTAGTGCGTGGAGATGGAGGTTGTTCTTCATGAACGGGAATAGCAAGGTTAGTGGAAAGGGGTTCAACATCAAGGTCAATGATGGCAGAAACAGGGTAAGCACTGTGGGTTTGTCGAGATGAAATGGAGGTAAAGGAAGTGGTGGGCGGAATGGTGATTGCAATGGTGGGTGGTGTAGTGGACATTAGGGTAATTTGATGCACCTAAAGGGCTTCGTGCACATAAGAACCTATCGTGGACCATGTAGAAAAGGTTGAGTTCACACATTCCTTAGCCTTCTTTAGCAGCGGTTGAAGACCTTCTGGCACATCCTAGAAATTCTTGCACGAAGATGAAGGGGCATCTTTTGTAGGTTTCATTGCATCAAAATCATAGAAAATTTGTCCATCTTGTTGCCATGCTATGACCCCTGGCCAAATTCCAACTTCAAAATGAAAATTTTTCTCGTTGATGTAGAATAGCAGTGGGCACATAAACAAAGTGTCTGAAGAAACATGCATCGTCCAAGGATAACAAGAATTATGTGAAATACCAAACCAAACATGAGGAGAGTAATGTTCAAGCAAAGGGAGCAGCACCTACGAAATAGAATTTTTCACGATGACCATCTTGTTGAACTAGTGGCCAAATGCGAGGTCATTAAACTCTTTGTTTACGGTATCTTCAGTGCTACGCCAAGGTGCATACATATAAGCAAGAGGTTCATCTTTTGCAATTTTGGCAAGGTCATGGCTCTGTGGAGCACACCATTTAGACATAACTAGGGAGAGAAGCAAAAACCCAAAAATTAAGAATGTAGGTCGACCATAAGTATCATTTGGAGCTTCAATTAATTCATGAAGGAGATAGTTGCACCAATTTCGTTGATCCCCTCAGACACAAACTTTTGCAACTGAGATAGAATCCAACAAACATTCACCTCTAGTATAGTTGCGCGTGAGTTTGGTGGAAATAATTGTACTAGCAACACGAACCGACATGTTATTGATCATATCTGCAAGGACAACTCCTTGCCCTTTCCTAGTGGTTCCATATCTCTTATACAAGTTATCTTCATCTGCCTTCTTGCCCCATTTAGTGTTTTTATGAAAAGTAGAACTAACATCGACTCCATAAGCGGACAATCCTGTAATCTTATGAATATCAATTGAATGAATGGGGTATTATTGGTCCAACCAAAGAGAACCCCCATGAAGCCGACTCATTAGGAACTTGGTACAACGCATGACCTCACTTGTGGTGCTAAACACAAGTAAATCGTGTAAAAGAAAGAGAGTAGAGAGATTTAAGGGAAATAAGACTGATTTGACTTTCATGGTGGATCGAGCATTAGGACGGGTATTGGGCTCCATAAAAACATCAGTCTAAAGTGCAGGGAACAAGGTGGGAACAAAGAGGTCATTATCAACAAGGTAGGTTTTATCATACTTTCCTAAGAGATCATCCTCGCAGTGAATACGGCGATAGGGTACAGATTGACAACAACTTTAGTTTGGCATACCATGGTTACAGGATGACGGGTGTACACAAATCGGATAAGAGGACAAGGAGGAAAGGAGGGTTTGGGAATAGGCAATACTGGAGCCAGAGCAGAAACTGAGAATACACGAAAGGAAAAGATGAAAATTAAGATGAAGAAAACAAAGATATAGAACAATTGATACGGAGGGGTGGGGCGGGGGAGGACCTAGCCGTTAAGCGTGGGAAATGTGAATTAATTTGAATTAATGACAAGTGATCTAGACACATACTGAGGAATGTTGTCAAATAATGAAAAATCTAGCACGACAAAATAAAATATTCTCAGAATTGGGAGACGGATTTAGTAACTAAATCGGACATGATTGGAAATATTGACAGACAAGACAAGCATTAATGATTCTGACAAGACAAGATACGACAAAATCCTCCCAACCACAATGGGTTGTAGTTGGTCACAATTGAAAGACAACAAATTTGTAGAAAAGACTGAAAATACAAACTACTAACTTGTTGAAAGACTTATTGAGACGACTACCCTAACTACTACTTCTCTCACAAGGAGAGGACATTTCATTTTGAACATGAAACAAAAAAATAGGGTTTCAAGCAAGTGCCATTCACCCATCCAAGAAAATGCGCACCATCCGATTGAGCAAGTCAGGCAGCACCTAAATCTTTGATTTCTACAACATAAAACGGACCAAGCCAATGCATTTGGAGCTTACCAGGATGCTTGTGATACTTTCTATCATAAATTAGTACTTGGTCGTCCATGGAAAAGGACTTCTTCTTGATGTGGTGATCATGCCAAGCCTTATGGCGCTCCTTCGCAAATGTTTGATGAAAATATGCAAGAAATCAGGACTCATCTATTTTCAATAATTCATTTACTCGTTGAGGAATAGATTCATCCTCCGACATCTGAGTCGCATGAGAAATGAAGAGATTAGCAACAAGAAACTCAGTAGGAACAACAACTTCTTTCCCATAGGACAATTCAAAAGAAGTATACTTATGCAACCACTATGTAGTAGGAACTCATTCATCCTAATCATCTTGATTTGTGGTTCAAACCTCAGTAAGTACCTTCTCCAAAATTTTGTTGAAATCCTCGATAGTCCCATTGGCTTGCGGATGATAAGGAGTGTTGTTATGGTGTTGTATCATGAAATTTTGCATTAGCATGCATGGATTATTTCATTAATGAAATGAGAGCCATGATCGCTTGTAAGGCTTCACATGCACCTAAATCTGGTAATAATATTTTCAATGATAAATTGAGCAATTGTATATGCAATGCAGTCTCTAATAGGAGTAGCTTCCACTCAACGAGTCAAATAGTTTGTTGCGTGATGATATACTGAGCATGGGAATGACGAGTGAGAGGGTGAATGGGTCCCATGAAATCAATGACCCATTTCTCAAAAGCATCCAGGGCTTGTATCAGATTCAGAGGCATTTTGTCTCGACGTGACGGATGACCAACCAGTTGATAGAAATCACAATTCTTGGCATATTATTTTGTATCCTTAAACAGAGTCGACCACCACAAGCCATCTTGCAGAAATTTTTGAGATGCCACTTTCCCTCCTGCATGGCCTCTTGCAACCCCAACATGACTTTCCCATAAAACACCTTCGCATTCATGATCAAGGGTACAACAACGTAAAACTTGATCGAGCCCCATTTTATATAACTGTCCTCCAATGAGCTGATAATCTGCCACTCTAACAACTAAATGATTTTTCTGCATCGTAGTGTAATTGAAAGGGCACTAACCTGTAGCAAGAAAGGTAATAATATCTTCTAAATATTCAAGGACAGCTTCGATGTGGAACAAAAGAGAATCTGGCAAATCATCATCAATGGATCACCCTGATTCTCCTTACTCTAGCATGGATAAATGATCTGGCCCCACATTGGATTTTCCTGGCTTGACAATTACTTCAAAACTGGACTCTTGGAATAACATCAACAACCGACAAATTATTCCTTCAAGCACAGGCTTATTAATCAAATACTTCAGCACTGAGTGGTCTGTGAAAAAATTGAATGGACCTCCCAACATGTAATGTCAAAATTCCTGGAGAGGATACACCACCGCCAAAGCTTCTCGTTTTGTGGTAGTATAGTCCTTCCCCGCATTGGAAATTTTCATGCTTGCAAAATAGATAGGGTGATCCATATTCCCCTCACCGGGTTGCATCAGTATAGCTCCCAATGCAATTCTGGAGGCATCAACATGGATAGGGAATTGCTTGTTCCAGTCAGGATAAACCAAAATGGGCGCTCTTGCAAGCTTCTCCTTCAAGGTATCAAATGTCGTATCACATTCACGAACCCACACAAAACATTTGTATTTCTTAAGGAGATTCTCAAGCAGTGTTGTAATTGAAGCATAATTTCTTATGAACCTGCAATAATAACCAATATGTCCCAAAGTAGAACGCAGTTTTCGAAGAAAAATAGTGGGCAACATATTCAATATTACCACAACTTTGGCACATCCACACATACACCCTCCTTGCAGACAATATGTCCCAACAATGTTCCAAATGGCACAACAAATATACACTTCTTCAAGTTGAGAGAAATATGAAGTTGTCTACATCTAACAAACATAATCCACAAAAAACTAGGATGGCTCTCGAGTAAGCTCTAAATAGTCCAATCATCCATATAAACTTCAAGAAATTTATGAATATACTCGCGGAAATCAACAACAACAATATGAGAGAAAACAACTGGAGCATTCTTCAACCCAAAAGGCATAACATTATATGCATATAACCCCCATTCAGTGGTGAATGTGTTCTTATCTTTATCTTCTTCCGCAATGCGTACTTGATGATATCCCGAGAAGCCATCAGTAAAAGAGTAAGTTTCATTTCCCCCAACATTGTCCAAGACTTCATCATTGAAAGGAGTTGGAAATGGATCATGCACACGTGCATTATTGAGGTTGCAGTAGTCAACACACACCCAGATTTCATATGCATCCTTCGTATCCTAGATAACAATAGGACTTATCCATTCAGCTTCATCAACTGGGAATATAAGGCCAGCTGCTAACATTTTATTAATTTCCTCCTTTACCTTCTCCTTTACTCGCAGATTCAATCTATAGGACTGATGCTTAACTAGTTTCACATTTGGCCTCAGTGCGATTTTCATTTCACCCAGGTCTCCTTTAATCCCCTTTAATTCTGAAAATGAATAGGGAAATAAATCTTCATATTCTTTAAGCATGTCAAATATTTCCCGAGTGGTTTGATCATCGTAGTAATCCCAAATGGAAGTGAGATGTGGTTTCTCCTTTGTCCCAATATTCATCTTCTCCAATTTGAGAGGTTGCAGATGTAGAGCATCGTGCATTGGATCCTCCTTTATCTTTCGTTCTCCTTCAGACTCATGAAAAGACAAATGTCAGAGCCCCTCCAGATCATCATCTAGGTCTTTATTAACTTTGCTACAAACCACAACTTCATGGAACCTTGATTCATATTGGTGCACAAAGTCTCCATATCTACTACACTCCTTTAAAGTTCCTCCACAAGAAAACAAACTCCTCTCATAGCTCTGAGGGCTTGCGCTATCTTTTCATTAGCATCAAAGAAGGAAAATTCTTTACAAAACTGGGTAGACAATGCCTCCCAATCTATTGTTTTGTGTTTTAACTCCTCCTGCAAATACCAAGCTTGTGAAAGATTTCCCAAAGAATGAATGAATAGTGTGGCCACATATCAACTACGCGACCATTATTCTTCCATACAGAACAACAATTCACAATATGTTGTTGCAAACAAGAATGACCATCATAAGTAGGGATGTTACTTAAAATTTCCTGTGCAGGAAGAAAATGATAAAGGAGAACAACCTTAACTATGCTCCAGTATTGAAGTTGGTACCGATGAGTTTCCCACCATCTTGCGGGAGTCACTTGAAAATAAACACTCATAAAAGGAATATTTTGAATTTCTTCGATATAGGAATCAATTTCTTTAAGAAATTTGACAACATAATCACTACCATTGAAATTAGGATACTTGCATACCTCAGTACCAATCCAACGAACACATCTAATAATGGTGCAATGCCGAGAATGAAGCTCATGAGCACCTTGTTGTCAATGTTCCATCATAGCTTCAAAATCAACTTAAGTACTTTGAAGACTTTGTCAATTGATAGATTCAGCTGTTGTAGGGTTCATATACTCTTTTCTCCTCCCAACGGTCAGTTGATATAGTTGATCAAATAGATTAGGTGACTCAACATCATCCATCGACTCAATAAATCCTGAACCCTGATATGGATCAAGAGTTTGTATAACCCGCATTCCATTTACTTCAAAATTCATGGTTTTCCGCTTCAAATCAATCACTTCATAATCCTTGAAAGCCTAGTTAATGCCCAATAAAGCGAGATATGGGTTTTTATCCCCAATAATATCAATGACCTCAAAATCTGCATTAGTTTTTACACCAACAATGTCAAATTCGACATCCTCCAATCTACCCACAGGAAGAATACAATATTGGTTCACCATACACAACTGAATAGGGGAAGATATTAACTTAGGCTTTCCAATAACTTCCTAAGATTTCCTTCATAAACTATTGACATCTGAGCCCAAATCCAACATGGAATCCTTGATCTGAAAACCTACAATCTGAGCATCTACCCAAAACTCCCTTCTAACCCACTTCTTGTTCCTCCTTACCCTTCTAGAATGTTGCTCAGGTAGTTTTGTAGAAATCGTTTCCTCAGAGAACACATCATCCTTAACAATAGTCTTCAACATTTTCCCCAACTGGCCAGTGAGTTGCTCATCATTCATAATTTGTAAAAATAACTTAAACCAATCCATTATAGGTTGGAAAGGTTATGTGAAATGATTCTCTTCCTGAGCCTTTACTTTCTCCTACGATTCACAAGAGATCCTTGTGAAGAAATTAACTAATGGAAAAGTTCAGTTGCATCCCTGTAATACTTATTTTGCTTATTTAGATGATAAGATTTCTTTGGAGATGTCGGTCTTATAAAAACCAGTTGATCAAGAGTTCCAATACCAGATCCTTTCTTCTTTCATCCTCTTATAGCAACATTAATATTAGGTTGTGTTGAAGGACTAGGATCTTTGGGCTTTGCACATACTAAATTAGCTCCTTTAGCCTGGTTTCACTCTTCCAACCAAACAATAAGTTCAGGGAAGTCTTCAGTTGCATGCATATTTACTCGGTAGTATGAACACCATGGTCTCTACGGAAAAGGACATTAACTCGCTACATGGCCTTCCTGATCATAGTTATAGCACCTAATCGGGCCACTTTTGTATGTCCTTCCTCCCCTGGGAGCTCCTCCTCCTTCTCATCCTCGAGGAGTCTCATTAACACGGAAAGAAAAATAGTCGAGGCGGTTCGCTAAAGCATCCAAGGACTGACATTGATCTGTATGATGGTTGGGTGATCCAAAAAGCTCACAAAAAAAGTTATTTGGAACATTGGAATGCCTTTATAGAATAAGACACAACTAGGGTAAATGACCAAAACTTCAACCAATCTCACAATAATCGTTTACGCACATACCTTGAGGGATGTGAAAGGACTGGAACTGCATATGACCTTGAAAAGGAAGAGAAGATGAAATTTATGCAACTCTAGGAGGCTGCGGTGGATGAGTGATCAAGAGCTCAGGACCAAGTGTCGTAAAATGGTCAAAAATGAAAGTGCTCAGAACTGGTTCGAACCTAAATGACTGGATATAGCTCGTCCTCTTGATTCTGGCGCCGCAAACAGTTCAAAAAACGGTCTCCATATGCAGAAGTTATGCCAAAAACAAAATCACCCAATGACTCTTAATTTTTGAATTTTTTAAAAAAAATTTAAAATAGAATATTCTGCAGAATATTCTTGGGAATATTCCTTTTGGGCAGGCCAATCAGAAGCCACCACGTGGCAGGCTCAGAGGCCGCCATGTGGCAAGGTGACATCAACATATATATGTGGCGCATTTCAAAATTTTGTGGGCGGATGCCAGCACCCTTTACATGTAACCAAGGGCCGAGAACCAGGCACCATGCTTAAACCGCCAGGAGAACAGTTAATGGTCAACGGGTATAAACACGTGGTCACATATCCCATTAAGCGTAGGTTAACAAACAGTTCCAACTACCTGTTTTGCACGCTATTCAATGCATAACCGCCGAGCGATAAACCGTTCACATGCATTATAACAACGGTCAGTTAAACGCGGTTTGTTTGGCGGGTTTTTTGGCAGACCGCCAAATTTGAGTGGTCCCGCCATAATTGGCGAAGCCTATCTGGACTCTAATTAAAGTTAGCTGGAGTCTTTTTAGGACCAGCTGGCAGTTGGGAGTAAATGGCCATAACTTTGGCTAGGAAAGTCCTTTTTGGACGATTTTTTTTTTTTGATTTTGGGTCTCTTCAACCTTCTGAAGCCAATGGCACAGGTTTCACAGCCATCTGAGGTCATTTGCAGGTGTTTTAGCTTCGTGGAAGTTCCAGGAGCCACCAGGGCCAAATCCGTTTGGGAGCTGCATTGGGAATTGTGCAGCCATTGAATGTGGAACAAAGGTCATTCCTGAAGGTTTTCAGCATTCTAAATCCATTTACAGCTCGTTTTTCCTGTTGAGGCATTCTTCTCACTGTTTAGCTTCAGGGAAGCTTTCAGGGCCACTAGGGCCATTTCAGTGCTTGAGCTGTTTGGGGGCTATGTTCATCCATTTTTGGTGATTCAAAAGCCTATGTTTTCTATTTTCGACCTTCTGAGTCTAATGGCAGAGGTTTTAGAACCAATTGAGGTCATATTCACCTCGAAATTCTCCATGCAAGTTTAAAGAGCCATCAGGGCCAATTGGGGAAAGTACTGTATCAGGTACAATTTCACTGTTTAGTGTTTGGGAAAGAGCATGTTTAGCTAATTCCTATCTTCTGATTATGTATTTACAGTTAGATATGTCTTTTGAGACACTCATATTCTTGTATTAGCCTTTGTAGCATTTTTAATACAAGAGGACAAGCCTAGTTGGAGAGGCTTGGTCCAACAGATGTAGCCCAGAAGGGGTGAACTGCTTTATCATTTTGGTGTCTTTATTTGCTGAAGATGATATGCTAAACTAAA
Organism: Pinus taeda; assembly: GCA_000404065.3. Taxonomy (NCBI): domain Eukaryota; kingdom Viridiplantae; phylum Streptophyta; class Pinopsida; order Pinales; family Pinaceae; genus Pinus; species Pinus taeda. Next base: position 128,022 of record APFE031475226.1, read on the forward strand.
CTGATATAAAGTGTTAAACAACAAATAAACATAACTTGCATGCACACATAATCACCTATTCAGCTACAGAAAGTTATTTGTCTTATTCCGCAAGACATCAAACTTCAAGTATGTGTATGTCAAAGACTTCTAAGTGTTTACTTTTCTATTTCTTTAGGCAGAGCTTGTAGAGGGCCAGGTAACCTCTGGAACTCATCCTCTCTTTAGAGGTGACATGTTTGGTGAATGCCCCTACAGTCTATCTCTGTATAAGAAATAAGAAGTTTTCACATTTTTCAGAGGTCACTTGGAATGTATAACTCACATTTGAAATTATGGGAAATGGATACCTTGCACCCTTAAACAAGTACATTCCATTTTCAGATCAATGAGGTCCCATAAGGGCACTAGACAATCCTGCCCCCCTCAATATCAATCATTCTGTAACATAATGTCCTTCAACCTGACAATGAGTACACCAAACATGAGGTCTCGCTGACTACATAGGTGCAAGGCCTTTTAATCTCTCTTCCAGAGTAGAAATTTTATTATGAAGACCCATAATAAAAGGATTTGTTAAGGAACCACTAGTTCTACAATCTTGTGGATAACCAACCATAGCTTCTATCTGAATTGCTTGTTCTAAGGCATCCTGGAGGGTATTGATCTTCTACTGAGATAACAGAATACAGGTCATGGGAAACAGAGCCTTGGTGAAGCAATCTCTCTTATGGCGCAGATCAGTGGGATAAGATAATTTTCCAATAGAATCTTTGAACCACTACATACATTGCTAATAATATTCTCCCTCTCATTGGTGAATATCCAACAATTCCGCTAGTCCCTGTTGATTTGATTGTGGTAACTTAAATTCTTGAATAAATTCTTGTTTAACTAGATATATACGACCATTCGGGTTATCATCAATCCACTTTATAATATCCCGCAACATAGTCTAGAACTCACTGAGCTTGGTAGTGTTAGGGGTCTCACGAGCTCTCCACACAGCTTCACATAACTACCAATGCTGCTAAACATCTCCACCCCCCTTCCTACAAACTCTGGATATCTAGTAAGA
>APFE031475230.1:0-10580 GCA_000404065.3 Pinus taeda
AGGGTTCTTGATTCGAGCCCTTGGTTTTGGGGCTATGCTAGCTTATTTTTGCAACCATGGTTTCCATCTTTCAACCCCCTCTCAGCACCAAGTTCAACTGCTCTTGTCTGGGTAAGGCTACCCAATCTTTCTATGCATTTGTGGAATATTGAATCTTTAACTTCAACCGACAATGCCTTGGGAAGGTTTCATTGTCGCGGTGAGGATATTATGCTTTATCTTAATCCCTCATATGCTAGTATTTGTGTGGACATGGACTTTAGTAAAGGCTTCCATGTTGAAATAAATCTCCCTAGCCCAGATTTCTCCTAGGTCCAATCCATGGCTTATGAAAATGTCTCCTTCAGATACAGAGGTTGTTACGCGATTGGTCACTCTTTAAAATCATGTTCGAAAGTAGGGGAATCTAAGGTTAAATTTCCTCAAAGGCCTAAATGGTGGGTTGGAGCCTCTTTTGGCCATTTCTCTATCTCTTTGAATGCTCCCCTCCCATCTTCTTGCACGGAAATTGATGAACAAAAGGGTTTCAAAATTTCAGAGCCTTTGGATGTAAAGTTCCAAGCTCAGCCCATCTCTTCTGATATCAAATCAAAAGACTCCATGTCTGAGGAAATGGTGGGCATTCTTGCTAAGTCCCTACTTGTTCCCTCTCATGTTTCTTGTTTGCAACATAGTACATCGAGCGATCCAATAGACAAAGGAAAAGCGGTTCCAACTTCACCATGGCATGCGTCTCCAAAGGGAAATAATAGAAACATGATTTCATGGGTCAGTCAAGTGGAGGCGATTTCTCCTCCACTATTCCACTTGGTGGATTCTTCCAATGTATCCACTCTTGTTTCAGATAGGGGAGTCGCTTCAGATATTGTTGAAGATGGGGTGTGGACCTAAGTTAAAAGAAAGACAAAAAATGGTTCTCTAGGAAAGGCAAAACCACAGTCCAAAAATATAAGTAGAAATGTGTTACAATCTCATCTGGACATCACAAATCTTTGGAAAGTTTACAATATCGCTCTTATTTTGTAATCTTATGTCATGTTAGGCTGCGAATTCTGCTTTCTGTCAGGAACTTTTGGTAGAATCTATGGAAATCACCTTTTTTTGTTTAAAAAGTCTTTTTAGAAATAGAGATGGTAAACACTCTGTTTACTCTTTCGAAGATCTCTCTTTTGTAGATAACTCTAGATCTAAAAGCTCTAATATAAAAGTATTAGCCCAAAATCCATCTTTTATTAAGACACAAAACCCCTATCTCTCTCTTGTTTAAAAAAATATAAATATTTATTTAGGTTAATGGATATAACCCTATAATATAATATATTTAATTTTTTTTAAATGTAATTGAAATTTAAAATGATATATATATAAAATTATTCAAAATAAATTAGTTAAAATGATACTTTAATCACAATTTATTTATCTAATCTAAAATTTTATTTAGATTACTTACTTTGAGAGCGCTCATATCATCCTATATTTTATACTAAAATCATAATTCACTTAACATCTTCCAATTCAATAACATACTAACATAAATCATTTTATTTTGTAATAATTATAATTATTAAAAATTTGACATTATATACTTTAACATGTGAATATACCTAACTACTAAGATTCTATAAAGTATTCATACTTTATTGATATTTTTTTTTTTTAATCAAAAGAATCGAGACCCCCGCCTAGAGTGGTTAGAATAATTTTTCTATATTTTGAGCTGAAAATAATTGCTCATTTACAAATGACTATTTTTAATAACAAATTATATTAAGCAAAGTCTTTTGGTAGAAATCACATAAAATAAACTTTTGGCGGACTCCTTTAGAACCAACAAGTGTGGTTCATCATCAGAACCAAATGAAGGCAAAGGCTTAAATAGAGAGCAATGTAAAAACATAATTTCAACTAAGCAAAGTCTTTTGGTAGAAATAACAAATTATATTAAGCAAAGTCTTTTGGTAGAAATCACATAAAATAAATTTTTGGTGGATGCCTTTAGAACCAACAAGTGTGGTTCATCATTAGAACCAAATGAATGCAAAGGCTTAAATAGAGAGCAATGTAAAAACATAATTTCAACTAATAACTATATTTGAAACAATGAAATTAAATTATGAATTAATTTAATTAATACTATTAAAACAAATATTATTAAGTAATGTGGTATAATTATATTACTAGTTTACTAGTTTTGGAAAAAAATATTTAAGAATAATGATTATTTATTAATGATATTGAAGTAATCTAATATCATTATTTAAATATTATTTTTCAAAAACTCATTGTTTAATATTTGTTTTTAATATATTAATATCATAATTTAAATATTATTGTTCAAATATAACCATTATTTGAAATTATGTCTCTACATTGCTCTCTATTTAAGCCTTTGCCATGGTCTACCTCTTCATTTGGTCCTGTTCGAAACGCCGTAGCTAAAAATTTCTAGTATATGATTTCTTCCAAAATACTTTGCTTAATTTATTATGGCTCGGAATTATTCAAATTATATTATTGTTTTTTTATAGTTTTGATAAAAAAAATGCATAATTTATAATGTGATATTCATAAAATTGTAAATTAAATTTAGTATTTTTATCGTTTAATTTAGAGTAAATTTTACAAGAGGAAAAATTAATATACAAATTATATTTTTGTTTTATAGTTTTGGTAACAAAATTCGTATAATGGATATTCAATAAAAAAATGTAAATTTAAATTGAGTATTTTTACGTTTTTCTAAATTTAAGGTTAGAATTTTACAACCAGAAAAATAATATTATTTTTTAAAAGCTAATTGAATATTATTAATAATAAGTTTTGTTTTTATTAAAATATTATATTAATTAATTATTATTTTATAATATAATTTTAATATATATATTTATATTAATTTTGATATATAGTTGGTTTGAGGAGATTAAATGCAATATCTTGATTAAGTAAGGATGCTCTTTATTTCCTATTTATTTTGACATTTACATTGATAAGCTAGAAGAATGTTTAGAAGCTAAAAGGATGTTATGGAGCCAGGTTTGTTGATATAGTTATTATTCTTCTCCTTTATGCTCATGAGGTCGTTCTTTTGGCTGATCGTGACAAGCAACTTAGAATCTTCCATGATCACTGCTCCAATATAGGTATGATTGTTAATAATGATAAGACTAAAGTCATGATAATTAAATCCAAAAGGATCAAATGTAATAATTTAATTTATGATAACAATTACTTGGAGAAGGTTTCTCATACAAATATTTAGGTATTGACATTCGCCATAGGCTCAAGTGGAACTATAGCATTGAGAAAAAGATTATAGGAGGCTAGAAAGCTTAGTTTGAGTTTGAAAACAATTGTTAGTCAACTGATCTCTAGGTTTGGAGTAAAAATAAGTTTATCTTCGAGACTTTTGTCACCCCTGTTATGTTATATGGATGTGAGGTTTGGGATTGTCGTATATCTAGAGAATCACAGAGAAAAATTGAGATGATCCAAAAGAAATTTATAACCTACAACCTCAAGATTAAAGAAAATACTCCCTACCCTATCCTCTTGATTGAAGCTAATCCCTCTCCCATTAAAATCATGTCTATGTTTAGGTATTTGATGTACAAGAAGAAGTTGTACAACATGGAAACAAAGAAGCTCCCCAAAATTGCTTCTAACTCTAGTGAAAACCCCCACCTCCAGCTCAAATGAAGTTGGCATAAAGATGCTCCTTGACCATTGGGGGATAAAGGAGGAGATCATCTTGGACGATAAGGAAGATATTAAAAACACTATTATTTCCAAATTTAAGATAAGTTTTGGGATCATAAGGAGTTAGAAGGGAAAAGGAAGCTAAGATACTATAAGGAGGTGATCAACCCCACTCTTGCTAACCAAAATTATATTTTTTCCTTGAAGAGTGCTAAGAAGAAAATGAACATTGCAAAGATAAGAACTAATTCTCATGAGCTTCAGAGTGAAACTATGCATTGGTCTATTCCAAAACTCTTTGGGACGAAATAATTTGTCCCTTTTCCGATACTAAGAGAGTTCAAGATAGAAAACATTTTATGGTGGATTGCTTAGCCCTTACTCACATATGTTCTCCTTTTCAAAACATTTGCCACACTATCAACCTTAGTGACCTCGGAAAATTTCTCTCCCTTCTCTTTGATCAGAAACAATCTATTAAAGAGTCTCAATTAATCACTTACTTTCTTAAGGTCCTATAAACCATATTGGTCTTTGTAGATATTAAACAACATCATCATCATCAATAATATAATTTTGTTTGAATATTCAACTTATATTTATTCATAACAATGTTGAAGATTATTTCTTTATCATATTATGAAATTTACCATGGCTGATATGAAATTTATATATTTATATGAGCTTAAAAAAATTATCTATTTTTATTTTCATTTACATTTACATTTACATTTAGTATACTGGAAAACCAACTTTAATTTATTAGTAACCCACACAAAAATCTATAACCAATACCATGTAGAGTGGATTACAATAGAAGAGTGATAACTTTTCTAAACAATGGGTAGGATCCCACTCAACAATGTAGGACACCATGCAGCAGTTGACACAAGGTACAGCATTCTCCAATGACAAAAATAAATAAATATAGCAGTTGACACATGCAAGTGTGATGACTTTTCTAATAATGTGACAGGCACGTTGGGCCTGAAAGATTCACCCTTCAATTGATTGAGCCATGAATGCTAAGTACAACAGTCTTTGACTTTTCTCTTCATTTCTTAAACATGCTTTTAAGGTTTTTTTTACTGCACTTTAATTGGTTGGGGTTTGGGTGTGTGAAAAACACCATGATGGCTCTTTTTTGGCTGCTCATTAATTAGTTGGGGTTTTGGTAAGTGAAAGACACCCTGATGGCTCCATATGCCTGTGCTGGAGGATACTCCATGAACCACCCAAAAAAAATTGCAATCATCCCAAAATATAAAATCACTATAGAAGGCTCCAAGTTGCAGACAATTTCTGTGGCTATTTACTTTGGACCAAACAAAACCATGTGTTATTCCCACAGTTGTACAAATATTCCTCATTTTGGAAGTTGTGACTTCAACAGCATTTCCACGTAAGCATCTCAAAAGATCTATGTAGTATGGCCTATCCGTTTTTCCACCGACTTATGAGAGGTGTTAATTACTTGGATGTGGGTCGTTGCAAGTAGACACAGGAAAGGGAAGCCTGCTGCCTCTGCGCAGACTGCGGTTGCGTTATAAATGATGATCATCATTGCAGTTAATGCATCACGACGTGTTTCCCACCTTCAATAAATAAGCATTTTCCTCTCCAATGCACCGTTCATGAGAAAGTCAATCGGTGGATGAATTTTAGGGTTTTCCTGGTTAAAATTGAGTGGTTTTTAGTGTGATTTTTTGGATGTTTTGGTGCTAGAATTTAGTAGAAAATTGAAGGGAAATCTTGATTGGTGTTATTTAAACTGTTTTTTGATTGTATATATAGATTTAACGCTCCGAAAACCCTAAGGACACTTCTAGTGTGCCAGGATTACCCATCAAACTTGTGATTTTAATAAATTCTTACCGGATTTTAGAGAAATTACCGAAAAAACCCAGCAGAAAAGCTTCCAAAATGTCTCACTAAAAATAACTCATAAAATTTATCTCACTAAAAACAACTCACAAAATTTATATTAACTTTTTATACACATGTCGACCTAATAAATCTAAAAAAAACGGTCCACCCATAACCAATGATTCACTGTAATTCTTCTCCTCCCTTGTTTTTAAAAACATAGTTGTCAAGTTCAAATTCAAATTCATACTATAAGATAAAAATTCAAATGAAACATTTTTTTTATTTTTTTTTCAGAAGAAAAAGTTCGATATTATTATATAATATATATAAGGACTAAATATTTACATTCTCTGAATTAAAGTTAGCCTACTCTGAATAGAGAGCACTCAAAACATTTCTAATTTGGAAAAAAATTGACAATATACATCTTAAACAAATGCCTTTGATTCTTCTCCTCCCCTGTTTTTAAAAACATAAACATAGTTGGCAAGTTCAAATTCAATTCATACTATAAAATAAAAATGAAAAATTTCCAATTGGAAAAAAATTGACAATAAATTTAGAACATGTAGAACTATATGTTCTCTTTCTTTAATGTCAGGAAGAAAACACCTTTTCATTTTCCTCTGATTCATTTTGAGATTTAAATATTTTTTTATTAATTTGATTTAAAATAAATAATTTAAAATTACAATTTCCAAAACACACTTAATTTTTTCTCTAGACATCATATGTTTATTTTCAAACTCATATTTTGTTTTTAATCTAAAATATCTTCTTTAATTTAAAATCTACCTACAATTTATTTTTTAAAATAATATATATTGAAAATATAATATAGAACTTTATAAAATAATTGGGCCGCTTTTCCCCATTAAAATCAAAGTATTTTTGTTTTTTTATTTTTTCTAAAAAGATGCTAACTTTAATATTAATGAGATAAATACTAATAAACTAAAAAAATACTATCCAAAAACAATTTATAACCTCGCAACTTTCTAAACCCTTCAAAAATACACCATGAAATTAAAAAACAAAAAGTAAGAATTTTGATCACTAATCCTACCACCATCTATTTTAGATTTAGAAGACACTGCTCTACTCATTTCATGTCACTAATCCTACCACCATCTATTTTAGATTTAGAAGACACTGCTCTACTCATTTCATGTAGGGATGCCAACAAATCCGTGCGGATAAACTCTGAACCCGCTTTCAATTAACCACTTATCCTCTAAACCGAATAAATTTTTTTGTTGAATTATTCGATATACCAATTGAATTTTCTTATTTTTTTCTTCAAACCAAACGAATTTGGTATTTTTTTTAAAATAACACACTAAAACTTCTCTGTTTTTTCTAGCAATAATGGCATCACAATTTTTGATAAGCTAATACCCATCCAATCACAAAACCTATCACTAAAGTGATGCTAAATATAGGAACCTCCTCACATGTGAAACATCATCTGCGAACTCGTTTGGAAACACCGTATTGATTGACTTCTTTATGTGAGCCTATGATATTGTAATGTGATTGTCAGTGAATTTGTTAAATCCTAGGGTAAAAGATTTTAAAAATTCTAAAATTATTTAAATAAAAATAAAAATTCTACCACAATGCATAATTAACATTTTTCATGATCATGATATTAAACAACGCAGTGAAGGCATACAAGAAACTATGAATTTACATAATGAAATTTCAACATGGTCATATTGGTGAGCTTCACAGCTCATCCAATCATTCATATACATAACATATGAGATATTGCATTATTAACAACGTAACATGGTCATATTGGTGAGCTTCATAGCTCATCCAATCATTCATATGCATAACATATGAGATATTGCATTATTAACAACGTAATAAAATTTTTCACAATCCATAAGACATTCATATGAGCAATGTACAATTATCTATGTGTTTAAAGATGTATGACAACTAGAGGTACTTCAACTCTCCACCCAATCGTAGGCTAACCACATTACAATATTTCTTGCAACCAACCACTCCCAAGCTAGATCCAAAGTCTAAGGGGATGTGTATCTATGGACATTCACACCCAAGGCTTAATCACACAACCATGAGAAGGATTTCACTATCTAGATGGTTTCACAACCCCAAGGCAAGCACCATAGTGACTCACTTTCTCTTTGGTTAAAACACAAGGCTTCACCCAATATCAAATGAGTTCTATCTTGGTTCTAGGAGGCGAAATCACCACTTTTGGTGGTTTAACAACTACCTCTCATGGCAAGCAGCACAAGAGTCTGTAGTTCATTGTCTAGATGATTTCACAACCCCAAGGAGAGAACCCTAGTGACTCGAATTTCCCTATCCCACTGATTTAACAACCAAGTAACAAGTACTAGGTGGTTTCACAACCCTGATGCAAGCACCACAATGATCCAGTTCTCCATTGAGCTCCCCATTAATCAATCAGGATTGAACATACCATCAAGTGACCTCAACATCATCGTAGGTTACACATTCCCATTTCATAGAACATTGGTTCAATTAATGCTCATCTTTGATCCTTTTGGCTTCCTTTCCAGTAGCTTCGAATAAATCTCCTCTCCAGTATCTTCACCTAGAACTACCTTGTTCTTCAGTTCCTAGCACTCTAAGTGCTCTCTGCATAGTAAAATTATGCGCCAATTGCTTTATTCCTTCTCTGCACACTTCAACCATTGTCCTCTCCACAACTACCTAAAGAGTGAAGTCTCTTGTCTATCCATGTTTCATGAGGAGAGGGAACGATATGGCGTTGTCCTCTACTTAGGTTGACCACTATGAATTCAAAGCTTGTTAGTACAAACCAGTTTTTTAGTAGGTGGATAGTTATGACAAGTAAGGGTGGTTGGTATAGGCCTACTCACTGCACGCCATGGGGAAATCAATCACTACACAATAAGCACTCAACAACCATGCAACAACCCAACACAATCTTTCCCTCTCATAACTCTAGATCTGTATGTCTCTCCATTCAAGCTAGTCATCAATTTATTTTCACACACACACACACACATAATTTACATAGTTGGGTTTACATACATGGGGTGTTATGGAAATTGTTACATTTTACATGCTTGTTTTGTACTCTTATCATACAACCCATTGCAGCTCGGGGGTCCCTGGGAAAGAAGAGTGTCCTTTGGGGAATTGGTAAGATGGTTAATTGATAAGAAAAAATTACTTTTGGCAAAGGAGAATTTGAGGTAATACTTGGACCAAGCATATAGTTAAAGAATTACCAAGGGAGGATATTATGTAAAATATCAAAAGAAGGTAAGCATTTTAGAAAATTCAATGAATAAATAAGTAAATTCTAACTTGAAATTCTCTTTAGGGTTTTTCCTTATAAAGAAATTGTGAATTGAGTCTTGCATTGAAGAAGTATATCACTAGAATAGAGTAACAACATAGCTTTCTAGTTGTTTTGAAGCTTAAATTAGGACATCGTCTTTGATTAGGACCTATATGACTACTTTTGGGAAACTTTATTAATTGCTTTGCATAAAACAAAGCATATGCACCTTTATTTAATTACCAATGAGTAAATCCTTAGATATGCTCCTTTCCTTCATTAAAAGTGCATATAGATCCTATAGCATGTCTACAAGGCTTACAAATTTGGATTTAAGAGGATTTTAAGGGGGTAATTTTCTTGGGTTTGTCTATATGATTGAGAAGGTAATATATGCTTTTTTAGGTCATTCTTGATTGATTAGTATTCATCAATCAATATGAAGAAACCCCACAAAGATTAAACGTCAACCATTCTCCCTTTTGGCTCTTGTAATTTACCTAGCCAAAGAAATTGATTCATTTTTAATAGCATGAATAAAGTTTAGATGCATGTTTGTCAATTTGATGTAGCTTGGATTGTTGGAAGAAATATTTCTATCCTCCCTACCTAGTTTCAATTCCCACATGTCACATATTGAGCTCATAATGAGTACATCCTTGTCATGGCTTCAAGCCTTGTTGTCTGAGAATCCCTCAAGGACCTAAACATGTATATTCATCAGATAGGATATAAATATATTTCTTCAAGGAAAAAAAGAGGCTATATGCATGCATTTATTATGACATAACTTCTTACCAGTTTTCATACTTGATAAATAGATGTAATTGAGTAAATACATACACTTGAATTTCTTCACAAATTCATATTGTTAATCCAAACAAAACAACTGCTAGTCATGATATATAATAATTTTTTATCACCTAAAATCTATGTTTATGCATTCCTAATTGATTTTTTTTCCATATGAATTAACCCTACAAGTAGGAGCCTTCAATTAAAAGAAAATTTACAAGAAGAGTGTTGGAACAAATCTCTTTCTAGCAATTATATCGAGAAATATATTTGTAAATTTATACAAATTGTACCTTAATTTAATGGACTAAGTGATCCATTTATAAGGATTAAAGGTTTATTTTATGAGTTCGTTTGAAGGAAAAAAAAATATTATTATTGTTGAGGATAATTGTGAACCATTGAATGATTAATGGAGGACTAATCATTATGGATTGAAGACTAGTCTTAATGAAATTAGTAAATCTTGTGCTAAATTCCTATGGTAAAGTCCATAATTTTTTACATTCATAACCTAAAATATAAACATTCACATAAATTCCAAAACCCTCCATTCATATTCTAGATACAAAATTTTAAATCACTCTACAAAATTAAGAAATGGGGACAAATGAGAAACAAATTTGATTTTTTTTATGATGGAAAACTAATACATCTAGTGAAGGGACTTGAAATGTCTCTTAGTTTTGCATTCACTTGTTGTAAATTTTTTACAAAGGTAATCAAGAACTTCTCCAAAACACGAATAAATAATTTAAGCATGCCAAGGGTTTTTAAGTACAAAATTGTAACAAGATAATTATCCACATAGGCATTTCTATTACTCAAGATCCATTCAGGTCACACTTTCTCAATGGGAGATTTTTGGTCTAAAATTTTCTAAGGAAAGATGAAAACCTATTTGCAA
>APFE031475233.1:2130-126088 GCA_000404065.3 Pinus taeda
TTGACACATAAATTTTGGCCCTATGCATAGTGCCACTGGCGCTGCAATTTTCCTAGGGGCATTGAATGAGGGAATGGTCAGCATTTTTGGATTCGGAATGATGAATACATGAACTTTGAGCATTTTCTAAGCTTTTAGAGCAGAATTGGTCAACCAAAAGCTCAAAAAACACCCAAAAAATGACCTTTCTGCCCTTTTTTGGACATATAGAAGCAGTCTTGGGAGATCAATTTTAGAGGGGTCAAATGAGCTTCAAATGAAGAAATTCAAGATGTTATGGAAAGAAGACTTGAAGATATTTCCAATGAGATATCATGAGCTAAATTATGATAGTGGGAAGGCCTCCAAAATAGACCTACCAAAAGTGCTACGCATAGGGCTTAGGTGTTGTGCATAGGACAAAAATTGTGCTAAGTGTCTATTTCACTGTGCCTTGACTGTAATTTTGGGTTTCCTCTCATGGATGGTGTTTTAATGATATAAATGATGAATAGGCATGTAAATATCATGTATAATAAGTACTATAAGGTAGATTCATTAGATTAAAAGTCATCTTGAGGACAAATGAATCAGTTTCCTCACTTTTAGAGGCAAGTTGTTAGGATGCCTAGATTGTAGTTTCTTATTCAGTTTTGGTTAGATTAGCTTGTCATATTAGGGATTAAACCCCTAAGGATGGGAGGAGGTTGAATAAATGTCTATATCTTCTTCTTCTTTCTCATTGTAAAGGGTTGGACTCAACTGGATGCTTATGCTTTTAGTAGATATCATTTTGTATCAGTTTTCAGCAAGAGATTAATGACAAGTTGCAGCTATTTTTTTGGGATCCATGTGGTATGATGTTCAGTTCAGTTTTCCCTATTATGATCATATATTAAAGTGTTTTTTGTAATTCATCAATCATTTCATTTCTTTTAAGTGAATGTTTTCATGTTGATAGGAAGAATCCATAATATTTATGCTCTATTTTGGGAAAATATTCACCAGTTTATGTTTTCTTCAGTTTAGGAGTAATCCATGTTACTTACATGCTCTTTCTAGCTCCTCACCTGTCTTGAATCACCTCACCCATCAAAACCTAGAGTGTTGAGCCTTGTGCCTACCTTGCCCTATCGAACACCCTGCAATTTTGACTTAATTTCCTTGCCCTAATTGTTTGGCTCCTACTGATGCATCAAAACCCTTCAAAATAAAATAAAACCTTGTGCTACTATACCTAGCCTAATATAATTTTCTTGATCCAATCATCTTGGCTAATATTCTTATAGAGAGAGCCCTCCCCTGGCCTAATAGGGATAACTACTTGGCTAAGCGTGGCTTGTGGTTACCCTGGCATTACCTACCTTCAAATTGAGGTTCAATCCAGGTGTTAACATAGTGGTGACCATACTGGGGAACGTAGTTTTATGTTCCTCATAAAAATGTATTAATTTTAGATCTAATTGTTGATGGTGGACAATGATCAGACACCAAAAGGATGAAATCATTCACTTGGTGACTCTAAATTAGTTTCAAGATCATATCGAAGGACTCCATTAGAGGATGAACCCGACCAGTAGAAACATGAAAGGACAATATGGAAAGATCAAGTATTCAAGTTGGAATTTCATCCAAGACATTATGTTCTTTGTTATAAATTATTTCTTCTCTTTTCTTGAGAATGTCAAGAAGGCTTTACAAAGTATATTGTATTTGAGAAAATATCCTAGACCTGCATGTGATTCCTTCCCTTTAAATATTGTGAAAACAAATTCTTCGTACACCTTTGACATTGATCAAGACCCTTATTCTTAATATTATGATGACCATCTTCAAACTGATGAGCCTAAGGAGACCAAGACTGATTCTACAACTTTTGTATATACTATTATACCTTGTAAAATTCCAAATAGATACAAGCCTATGATTTTACCTCCTATATCCCATGCTTTCCTTAAAAATCATTACCTATATCTACCAAGATTTGATGGTGAATGTGACAACATCACTACTGAGAAACATGTACTAAATTTTGAGTCTTTTCTTGACCTTTTTGAAGTTGATGAAGATGATGTCATTATTAGGCTTTTTTCTCTTTCTTTGCAAGTAAAAGTGAGTTGATTCAAAACCTTGCTTGATGAGAGCATCTTAGATTTCCACCAGTTTTTCAAAGTTTTCCTCGACAAGTGGGTGGTCAGACATAACCCTTTCTTGATTCTAGAAGATTATAACCAGCTGAAAAGACAACTAGGGGAGATAGTACAACAATTTTTTACAGGTTTAACCAAGTTTATTGTTTGATGCCTATTAATATAATACCTCCTCCTAGATCCGCTCTCTTACACTACCCGGAAGCCTTTGATTCAGAAATGGAGTTTCAGCTGAGGGCAAGGAACCTTGGAACACTTGAACAGATGCAAAATAGTGCAGTAGATGTAAAGGCTAATCTGCTGATCATAAGGGCAAAGTTGAAGGAATAAGAGATGAAGAACATAGATCCAGAGGAATCAAAATCTTTAGAGGTAAAGCTTGACATTTTGGTAAGTGCAGTGGAAGAGATGATGCAAAATATCACCACAAGGAATGAGTATGATGTTCAAGACCATGGCTTGTTGATTGAAGAAAAACAAGTGGCTGATCCAAAACATTTTCTTTCTTATCCTAGTTGTCATAGATCTGATAATTACTGTATTATAGATCATCTTGGAGAAGAGAGATCTGTTGATCTGACATGTATGCTTGATGATGTGTTTTATACTGATGATTTGCCTAAGTTTGATCAGTATGATGATGATTATGTTCTCCATATAGAAGTTAGTCTTGCAGACAAATCAACAGATTGTTTGTGGAAGGAGGAAGTTCACTTTCAATAGCTTGAATATAGTGATCAGTCGATACATATCCGCTCTGGAAGTGAGGAGGAAAGTGCAGAAAATTTTGAAGTAAGTGAAGGATATTTTCCTCTTTGTTTTACTTCGTTTCAGTTCATCAGAGACAATTTTCGTGCAATCAGAAATCAACCGTCGATAACTTTTGATCTTGACCATCTAAAGGGTAATGAAATCCTTGTTCAAGACTTCTCATATTTAGATTTGCAGCCCCCAAATGCCATTGAATGTTAGGTTGCAGATGAAGACTTGGAAGCTAGAACATATGATCAAATGATGCAAGATGATTCCGTACCATTATGTTTTGAATCATTTTAGTTTTTGGAGGGAAATTTGCATAGTATATCTTCAAAAAAGGATGGGAAGCTTGTAGAAAATCATGCAATATCATTGGAAACAATAGAAAATGTGTTGCAATAGTCTTTTCAAGTTTTTCACAATCGAATAGTTGATGTGTTGGATGATATCTGCAGTCAAAGTCCTTCTCCATTAGCTAACTATGAGCTTGAAAAAAGTATTGATACAAACTTGATCTAGTAGTTTGTTTCTTTATCATTTTCAACAAGAGTCTCATCACAAAGCTCAGATGAAAGTTTGCATTCACGGTATGAGGAGAAACAAGGTGATCCATTGGATGAGCTAAGTCGCAGTGCACATGAATTTCAAGATCCTTATGCAGTATTTTTTTAGTTAGATATAGAATCCATATTATTCAATCTGGGAAAATTTGGATCTATTTACAAGTTTTCATGGGAGTTGGTTTTTAGTAGTTCTCTCTTGTTGCTCATAAGCAAGCACCTGCAGAGAATTCAACTAGCAGACAAAATTCTTACATGGTTGCATTGGTTGTTCCATTTCATTTGATTAGGTGAGGAATGGATCACTTAGAGTGTGGTATGATGTCCAGTTCAGTTTTCCCTATTGTGATCATATGTTAAAATGTTTTCTGTAATTCATCAATCATTTCATTGCTTTTAAGTGAATTTTTTCAAGTTGATTGGCACAAACCATAATATTTATGCTTTGTTTTGGCAAAATATTCACCAGTCTATGTTTTCTTCAGTTTAAGAGGAATCCATGTTGCTTACATGCTCTTTCTAACTCCTCACCTGTCTTGAATCACCTCACCCATCAAACCCTAGACTGCTGAGCCTTATGCCTACCTTTCCCCATCGAACACCCTTCAATTTCGACCAAATTTCCTTTCCCTAACTATTTGACTCCTCTTGATCCAGTAAAAACCTTAAAAATCAAATCAAACCTTGTGCTACTATACCTAGCCTAATATCATTTTTTTGATCTAGTCATCTTGGCTAAGATTCTTATAGAGAGAGCCCTCTCTTGGCCTAGTAGGGCTAGCTACTTGGCTAAACGTGATTTGTGGTTACCTTGGCATTGCCTTCCTTCAGCCTGAGGTCCAATCCAGGTGATAACAAGCCCATTGGCAGAGATTTCAAGTAGTAGATTGAGCTCCCCTTTGATGTCAAAATTATTCTTCTTTTAGATGCAATAATTTTCAACATATGAGAAGGGAAAATCAAGAGATAATCATGAATAAGAAAGATTTGAATAAATATGAACATTGACAATACGCGATCACATGACATGATGCAGGTGAAATTCTCCCTAGTTGAGAGGGAGTGTTAAAATGTGAAAATGCGGTCAAATTCTAATTTGGAAAACTCACATTAAGGAGATAATTATTTCGTTGAGTTTCTCTTTTTGAGAGGACCAAAATTGACCTAAAGATCACTCAAAATGGATAAGGGAAAGTGTACTTATGAAGAAATTCCCACATGTGCACAATTGACAAGGTCGACCCTAAAGGAAATGGACACCCTTGAAAGGCTATAAATTCAAGTGACCTCTATCTCATTTGGATACCATCATGAGACACTCCACTATATTATTTTTTGGCTCACACAGGTATGAGGGTCATCTGCGGAGGAACAAGTTTTCTTTGAGGTGAAATTGTAGGTTCCGAAGCTTGCATCTCAGTTTTAGGATTTTGGGTAATAGTGGGAGGCACAACATAGGAAGAAATCGATCACATTTTCTCACACATAAGCTCATCCATGAAAATATAGAATTCCATTCGCATGGAAAACTCTCCATCCATGTGGTTGGGATTATGGTTTCAGAATCGTAGTTGCTCGCTTCTCTTAGACCAAATCTGACCCCAGTTGTTGCATACCAGGATTAAGGGTGCGACTAGGCTACTACAATCGCTTGTAGGACTCATCCACCATGTGACCAAGACCTAAATTATGGGATCTGTTATCACTCCAAGAAACTTTCCTAGGTTGTAGCTCGGAGATGCCTAGTAACATATAAATTAAACTATTGTTGCAGGTTTAATGGAAGGAATGATGGTTTGGTTCAAGCCAGATAACCAATTCTACTTTGTTTCACTCTAGACATGCATGAACACCTTCAGACTACAAGGCTTTAGACCAACAATGCTCATAGTTTTAGATATTAGGTGAATATGGAGAATACTAACCACACCAGCAGATACACAAGACCATGTGATGGCTGACTGCAACTAGTAAAGAACCCTGTAAATCTAATCTATCAATACAAAGACAGGATGACAACTTTCTTGCATTAGATAGAAAGAAACCTGAGAAACCTATTCAATATTTTAACACAAAGATAAGATGACAGTTATCTAGTGCTAAACATCAAAAGATCAAGAAGACAGCATATCAGGCACAAGCTTGGAACAGAGGAAAATGGACAGTGAGCATTTAACAACAAAAGAAGCTTGTATTTGCTGAAAATGAAGATGAGACGCTGCAAGTGACAAAATGTTTGCAATCTCTACAAGTTGAACCTTACATCAAATGCCAACCATGATTACATCTTTCTTTTGGATATTTATAAGTTTATAATACTAGGTTACTTTGGCTGTTCAGGTATGGAGGGGTCATAATTGACTACCAACTACATTTAACCACTTGATTGAGTCTTTGGATGAGGTTGCTTGATTCAATGGATGAATCTGATATGTTCAGGTGTTGTACTATCCTTTAGGTGGTTGGAGTGCTTGTACCAGTTTTTATGGCTCCAAATCTCACTTTTGATGTTTGTGACACTGCACTCATGGCCTAGGGTAACCCCTCCTTCTAGACCTGGTCCAAATACTTAAAAAACAGTGTTTTACTCCCTATACATGACATTGACCTGAGCAAAACATGTGTGTACATGGGTCTGTGTATACCCAACCTGCATATATGTCTTAAAACACTTAAAAAAATTAAATCTCCTTAATTTTGGGTGGCGATCATGAGTTTTACCTGTTGATTACCTATTAGTGCCCATGGCACAACTATTCCCAACAAATTCCCAAATAAAAAACTACTTTGGGAGAAGTATTAAAAGGCTTCAATGGGAAGGCCTAAAGGAGGAGAGGATAGAGAGAAAAATAACTCTACTGAGATTATCCCTGATTAGGTCTGAAAATCCTTGTGCTTCCAACACTTCCCCCGTTATAGAAAACCCTTGTTTCCTTGAGTTATGATGTCTCTCCATTGGTTGAGATATCCTTGAGTGAGTCATGGAAGGAGTTTGTTGAAGGCTTGAGATTGGACGAATCTAGAGGACGGTTCCACTTGGAGCCTGCGCAATGAAGGAATCCCAGGTGCACCTCTCTTCATGTAGTTTGTTTATATTAGTATCATGGCTATATGGAATGGTTGCTTCTCTTTATAGATAACCCCCGCTCTGCTAGGGTATTAACCCAAGACCCTAGGGGACCTTTGTCCCTAAACAAAATTAGCGACTCCACTGGGGACATTAATATTGTTGTTCCTAGTTTGGGTTTATTCAATCCAATCAGGGCTCAACTATTTATTTACTTGCTGTGAGTGAGTAGTCTGTTCCTATAGGAACTTGAACTTTAAGTTTGATCAGTTTCTTCAGACCTTTTTTTATTTTTTCTTTTGATATTTTATATACACATCTTGGTCAGGTTACAGTTGTGTATGTACGCAAGTTTCACCATATGAACCCACGTATACATAGGTTTCTATGGACTGAATAGCATATAAATGCAATTGTGTATTGACACAGTCGCGTATACCCTAAAATTTTCAAATTTTTTCAAATATTTTTGTTTCTGGAGATCTGTCTGTTGGTCTGAGTCTTTCCTGAACAATTAATTTTCTGTGTCTGTCTTTATTTTCACAACAAGTTCATGATTTCAAACTCCCTCCAGTTGTGGAAAGTGTTGGTTTTGTTTTGTTTTGTTGCAAGTGTCATCATTCTTGTTTAAGCACACAAGATTTCTTTCTGGGAATCTTGGCTATTCTAGTCTTCCAGGGTAGAAAGATTGGTCTCAATCTTTGTGGCAAACCTTGTTTTGGTGATTTTTTTGTTTTCCTGTCAAAACTGCATCATTGTGGCCATTTACTTTTCTTGCTTTTTGAAGGTTGTTGTGTGACGATTTTGAGAATTGTCTTTTTGATCTTGTGATCATTGTCACCAAGCTCTTTTGCTGCTTTTTGATTGTTAAGAGCATCTTGAAACACACTTTTTGTTGAGTTTTCACCCGTTTTGTGTTGTTAACTTGCAAAGTGTTTTGTTGCCTATTCTTCGATCATAAAGTTTCAGTCTTATTTAGAGCACTTTTGAAAGGTTGTTTTTTGTTTTTTCTTTTAAAGAAAACTTCTTGAAAACTTGGTTTTTCTTTCTTTAGCCTTGTTTTGATTTAGTTTCCTTTTTGCGAATGAAAGTGCATTTTTGTTTGTCTTGAAATTTTCTTTTAGTGTTTGGATGAAAATGAGCATTAGCAACTTATATTCCATCTAAACGTCTTAAGTGGCTACTTAGAATTGATAAACAAGTTACTTTCATTTCTTTGATTTAGAGTAGTCTTAAGTTTTGCATCAACATGTACTCATTGCATTAGGATAAATTTTTGCATCTTTTAGGACATCCATAGTTTTGTTAATTTTTGTGAGTGTGAAGCTTGAGTAAAAGAAAAGAAAAGAGAAATTTATTGCTTTCTTAGAAGTTCCTCAGAACCTAGTAGAAATTTCTTTCATCAAAGAACAAAATGAGTGTATTTGCATACAGTTTGTTTTTTATTAATTTCTTTTGCGTCAAAAACACCATAAGTTTCATTTCTGCTTATCCCTTGACTTAAGAACAACCCATTTAAAAAAAGCGCTAATTAAAATACACTAGAACTCTTTTATAATTGTGAATTTAGACACACCAACAAGTTTTAGGATATTTTAGGGCATTGGATTAGGTGTGTGGAGAGAGAAATCTCCAAGGCCATTTAAACTGTCAAACATAGGAGTGTGAATAGTGAGTGCAAATCCAATAGCGTTAGGAAGACCAAGAAAGCTCCAGATCTGGGAGTTAAGCATGAGGCTTTTTGAAGATAAGGAAGAGAGATACCCCCTCCCCTACTTATCGAATCTTACCTCAAGACTATTCCACTTGGCTTCTAACACGAGTTGATAACCTTAGTTGCTTCTCCTAGGGATCTACATAGGTGATTGTAGAGGGGAATTCCATGGCACCTGAGGTCGATGTTGTATCACTCTCAACAGTACTACTGGAGGGCACCCTTGCGAAGCTTGTGGGCTTGCACCGACATAGGCTATTGTTAGGAAGTCAGTATAACTTCCTCTGTTACCTTCGCTGGTAGGACTAGGCCGTCATTATCCCAGACTATCTTCGAAAGGCCCCTTACTTCACTTTCTTGTATTTTGGTGTCCAGTCCTCATCACTCGGAGCGGAAATACTTGAAAGTTGTTTGACTGGCTAACATCTTTTAAGGACTTTTTAGTGTGTGCTCTGTGTTCTTAGTTGGCCTAACTTTCATTTTTTTCTTGAGTCTTTAATTAGATCTTAATAAAAAATTCAAAGTGGCTGACCAATGGCCTAGACAGTCTCGAAGACTTCATGGTCTTTCACCACCAAGTTTAGAGCCTTCTCCTAGAAGGCGTAGACGTAATATTGCCGGTGGGTTTCATCCCATGGTAGCTGATGCATCGGGGATTGATCCTCCCCTTGGGGGCATTAGTGTTCAGGATAGGCCTGGTACTTCCACAGAACTAGAGAAGAACACTCCAGTTCTTTCTCGAGTTCTCTTTCAATTGGAAGATAACATAGAGGTAGAAGAACTCCCAGAGTCATTAGCAGCTCTGAATTCGCCTCTACCTTCTAACCATCCAAACGTATTACAATACGTTGGGACTCCAATGCATAGATTTTCAAGTCCAGGTCACATTACGCACTTATCTTCGATGACCAGCACTGGAAACATGGCTTCTACCACAAGTGCTATGACCATGCATACTCCAACATCAGTACAAGGGGGAGGAACTATTTTCATCCCCTCTGCATATTTATTTGGGTCTTTTGCTAGCACATCCTTAGTTGGGTCTACCTCCATTCCTTCTACGAGTGGAAATTCCCAAGCCAATGCATTTAGTTCTGGATTCTTCTCGTTTGGCACCCATTCACAGGGTATTCTGTCAGTTCCATCTAGTGCTTCCACATCCATGATGGGTGGTTCAGTTTCATTTCATGGTTTTCATTTTGGAGGTGGTCATATACCACATTCCAAACTGACGATAGGATCTATGCCTTTTTCTTGTATAGGACAAGGCAAAAATCCCTTTCAAGGTTGGACTAACCCTACGGTTATTGGCATAGGAACTGGGAATCAACATTTTGGCCAACAAGGGAATAGGTTGTACTCCACAACTAGTTCATTTTGAAGTATTCCTCCCTTAGCTTCTACTTGGAATCCTTATTAGGGGTTATCAACTCCTTATAATCCTTTAGGATGGAGCTTCATTGGTTATAGAGGTTTTTCAGCAAGAGTTGGTCCAACTCCAAGTTTTGCTGGACCACAAGGTTTGCCTTTTGGTTCTGCTGGTTACTTTAGGCAACCTGGTGCCTTTCAAAATCCAAGCCAATATTTTCAGAACTTTGGGAACCCCGCTCAGTCTGGGTGGAATCCCCAGGGTCCTCCTAGGCTTCCTTTTATGGCAACTTTGAATTTACTAGATCTCACGAAATTAATGAATGATCCAATAAAATACAATCTGGATTGGCCTCTAGTCCCAACCAAACTCCTTTCGAACATTCCAAAGTTTGAGGGGAACGTTGGTGAAGACTTGGGCGACCATGTAACCACATTCCATTTGTGGTGCTCATCAAACTCCCTTATCGATGACTCGATTAGGTTGAGACTTTTCCAATGCACCTTAACTGGTAATGCGGGCAAGTGGTATATAGAGTTGCCAGGGGGCAGCTTTATATATTTCACCGACTTGGCTAACATTTTCCTAAATCTTTTCCAATTGCCCATCCATTATGATGCCAGAATTGAACTTCTGGCCAATTTTCGTCAGGATATGACAACTCACGTTTCTGATCATATTCAAGGATGGAGACGGAGAAAGAGGCTCATTAAAGCCGAAATTCCTCTGGAATACCATCTTGAATGGTTTTTGAAATCCTTACAACCTAAAATCTCTAAGGATGTCTCTCTGTCTAGAGTCTATTCTGAGGACCAAGCTATTTTTAGAGTCTAGTAGTTAGAACTAATTTATTCTCAGTTTGGGATTCTACAAAAAATCTTGCTAGATGCTCATGGGACTAAGGTTGATATAGCCAAGTCAAATGTAGGTCCCCATGCGGATGGTATCATTGGATCTATAGACACAAATACGGTGAACTTGTTGAGCCAATTGCAGTAGTTGTATTTACAAACTTCTCCTAATAATCAGGTCACATCCTCTAACCCTTCATCTTCTTAACCCTCTTTTGTTAATGCTGTCCAATCTTCCAACCCCAAAGGAAATCAAAATTCCGATGGGAAAAAGAAAGGATGAGGTAAGAAAAACAATCAGGATGGGAAGACTAATGCAAATAAACCTGGAAATAATGCTGCTGGTGGTGGTGGAAATGAGTCTAAAAAGAAAGTCAAGTTTCCATGCAAGCTATGTAGTGGAGACCATTTAACTCATCTCTGCCTAAAGATTCAAGACTCTCAGCGCTTGTTAGGGAAACAAGGGACTTCTAACTCTCAAGTTTTGTTAACCAACCCTTTTCCCGAAGGGCAACAAATGCTTGCTGGCACGAGTTCAAATCCTGGTACCTCTGCAAGGGGCAACTAGGAAGGGGAGAAATCATCAAATGTTTTCATGATGGGTTCTAACGTTCATGTGGCCACTCAGTTGTGTGATTACGGTGAAACTGAAACATCTAAGGAAAAAATTGCTCCTAGAAATACCGACCTTCAAATTGAGCGACCCCCTGTCGAGACTATACCACGGGTACTGAAAGGTTCCACTAAACGCACGACTATCAATTCTAATGCTAGGGCCACCTAGAATTACTCCATTGTTGAGGATCTAGCTCAAAGTCCATGTGCTATGTCTGCTTTAGAGGTTCTCCAATTGTGTCCAACTCAATGAAGTGCTTTTCTTTTAGTGATAGGGGTAGTTGATCCAAACAACTCTTTATTGCTCACTTTCGACATGATTAATGTAAAAAGGTGACACCCTCATCACATGGATTTTCAAATAAAGTCTACATACCGAAAAATTAACATTTTTCATACTGTTATTGATGAAGGAGCTTCTATGTGCATCATGTCGATGTCATGCTGGAAGGCCATTGGATCACCTTTGGCTGTTCCTTCACCTACCCTCCTGACTACATTTCATGGGCATTCTCATAAGCCGCATGGGATTATCCCAGCCTTTCCCATATGTGTTGGGGGGAAGTCATCAATATCGAAGTAGAAGTTATTGATGCTAACCTAGATTACAATCTCCTTTTAGGAAGGAATTGGGTATATGAATGGATGTTGTTGTTTCTAATGTTCCTTTAGTGGATAACCCTCATCCGCCTACTGAGAATCTAGGAGTTGGGATGTATTCTTCATTGGTGGGTACATTTCATTTTCCCTCTCCTATCGCTAGAATTAATGTCGTTTCATCAGCCAAGGAGTCTTCATAGGAAGAGTTCTTCCGAACTCATTATTTTTCAGACCCTTGGACCTTGCCTTCACCTACGACCACATTAGTTGAAGGACAAGCTGGTGGAATGACATTTCCTATGTTTGCAACAGAGCTTAGATATTAGTCTATCGTTAACTCTGGAGGCAACCATTCTACACCTTTCTCTAAAGAGGAGCTAGATGGTGATGTGGCCCTGGCTTGGACCCTTGATTCTGCCTCCACTATGGACTGCTTAGACACGGTTTTACCATCCGAGGAAGCAATCCTAGAAGTAATGATGGAAGACTTACACCATCGTTCATACTTTCTTCCTCCATTGCAGGAAGTAGAATCTAGGTTCTCCGAGATCTTTACTAGTGATGTTTGTACGAAATCAAACCCTTTGGCTCCAGCACACTTTCATGCCGAAGGTAATATGTCGGTGATTTCAAAAACGATATCTAGAAACATCTCTAGGAACCCTAACGTGATCGTGAATCTCTTCATCGAAGCCAAATGTTCCCTCAAAAAAATTCAAATTTACACCGGCCTTTTTAAAGAGTTTCAAGATGTATTCGCTTGGTATTATGAAGAAATGCTTGGCATTGATCCATCCATAGTTCAATATGAGATCAAGACATATGAAAACGCCAAGCCAATCTGTCAAAAGCTTCGGCCGGTTAATCCTAGGAAAGCAGTAGCCATCAAAGCTGAAGTAGAGAAGCTGCTTAAGGCAGGTTTTATATACCCTGTTCCTCTCACGGATTGGGTTCCTAATCCAGTCCCTATGGATAAAAAGCAAGGAACAATCCGAGTATGCATTGACTTTAGGGACCTAAACAAAGCTTGTCCCAAAGATAATTACCCCATGCCATTTATTGATCAGATTATTGATGAGTGTGCGGGTAATGAGATTTTATCCTTCATGGAAAGTTTTTCCGGTTATAATAAGATCTCTATCCCTCCTGAAGATTAACATATGACAACTTTTATTTGTCCTTGGGGTACCTTTGCATACAGAAAGATTCCTTTTGGTCTCAAAAATGCTGGAGCTACCTTCCAGTGGGCCATGTCATACACTTTCCATGACATTAAACATATCATCGAAGCATACATAGATAATTTAGCTGCTCGTTCTCGAAAGAGAACTCATCATCTTAGTCACCTTCGATTAGTTTTTGAGCAATGTCGATTTTACAAAATTTAGTTTGTTACACAGTAATTTGTCACTGTCCTCATCTCAATCCCTCTGCTGTGTCATGTGTCAAATAAACATGTTCATATCTTCCCACTAATCTAAGGAGATTAAAAAAATTCTCTTTAATGTTGCAAATTGACCCTTATTCCCTAAGTTTATGCCTCGTCGTGAGTAAATCCTTACTAGACATGACGATCCCATGAAATAAATAGTCTCTTCATGACTTCGTCGCAGGTGTACATATGTTTCCTGCGACGGTAGGATTTCTAGACTTGGCGCGAGGTTATGAGCTATATATAGCAATGATGGGCCTGCGTGCATTGGCCCCTAGTGGTGTCATCGTGGAGACTTAGTTTGCAGCTATCGACAATCTAGAGAGGGTGAATTTGTTCCAACAGTCGGCCTTCTGGATGTCTTTAGACCTAGTTGTTGGGTCAGTTTGGGTTTCCTTTCCACCTCTGGGATGGTAGTTATGTCTTTTGTGCTACCTTCCTTGAGGATGAGCTCTTTCTCCCTCATTTCATGGAGACTCCATCTCCCATAAAATCACTCACCTTTGCTATGATCTGCTAGTTCTTTTGGTTGGGCAGTGCTACTAGTTCTTTTGAGTTTTATAGATAGCTAGTGTGGGTGTGACAAGTGTGGGATTGTTAATAGCTTGTGAGAGGTTGTGGAGTTCCCTTAACTTTGTATTAAAGCTTATTAGTGAGAGAGATATTGTATGTTGGGAGATCCATCCTAGAAGAGTGAATGCTTGGAAAAACATGCTGGCTTGACCCTCCGAGAAGGCTTGCGACGTCAAGACTTGGTTGTAAGCTTTGCTCTTGATTCATTATTAATACAATCAATGATGTTTTCGTATGTCTTGTATGTAATTCACTTGATAGATCATGACTTCTTGACTTTATGAGTAAATAGATCATTGTTGTTTCTCAGTTATGTGCTCTATTATTTTCTTATGTTGTTTCGGGTTGATTACTCATTAAGGAGAAGGAAATGGAAGTTGGAGTAGCGCAACAGAACTTCATCAACCACCTGTTTGAGGTAGGCCTCCAAAAATGATTGTTTAAGGAAATCAATTGTTGATTTGTTTTTGGTGTGACTAGACCCACTCTAGGGCTAGAGGGGTTGCTTCTGTCCATAGACGGAACACTTTCCTGCATCACAAGTTGGCAACTCCGCTAGGGAGTCCTTCCTGAATGTTTCTCTTGTTTGATTTGAGTTTGTTTCTCTTGAATTTTGGGGTTGAACCATCAGTCTTGTGGGTTACCTGGGTCAATCCAGGAAATTCATTTGTTGCCTGTGAGGATAGACTGGTCTCTGTTTGGGAGTTTTCATTCATCTTTTGTTGTTTTTAAGTTTGTTGCTGAAAAAATCTAAACAATCGGTTTGATGTTGCCTTGTCTCTATTTTAAAAGTCCGTGCATCGTTGAATCCTGTCATACAATCATGAAGATTCCTGAAATCAGCCCGTCACATTAAAGACATGTACTTTCACGATGATGTCACTATGTTGCTATGGCTAGTGATTGATGGACACTAGTTGTTGGTGTTATGCCCGTGATGATTCTTGTAGAATTGTTTTTTCAATTTTTCCACCTGAATTCATCAGTTTGGTTAATCGCTTCTTGTCTTTCTCTTGCCTATTAGTTTTCTTTAATTACTTTTGGTTAAGGTGCTTACTTTTTGGCTTCATTGAAGTGAATCTTGTATTTTTTGGCTTTGTGACTTTGTTTTTCAAGTTTTGAATTATTTGGCTTGGTTGCTTGTCTGTCCAAGATTCATCCGCAACCGTCCTATTGGTTTGCTTGAGATTTTTCCATTGCTTGTTTTTTGCTGATTGATGTTTAGTGTTAATTATTGAACCAATTTTGATATTGATTCGATTTTTCACTACTGGACATAGATTACAATTGTTTGGGTCAATCAGTTCATGCTTGCTTATTTGTTTCTTTAGAATTCAAAGCTATAAAAATCAAAAGATTGCATCCATTTAGTATAAGAAAGTGAAACTACATTTGCATTTAAAGTTTTCATGTTTGAGAAATTAGAAGGAAAACTTTGAATATGTCATTAGTAGTATCAATGCACTGTAGGAATTGATGTGTTTATGCATTGTGTCTCTTAGTGATTGCATTTGCTGATCTTGGTTTTGTCTTGGTCTGGGAATGATCTCTCTACCTTTCTTTAAGTAGGTGTTCATCGAAATGAAATATGATTTACTCATTCTAGCTGCATCCTAGGTTTTGATATACGTACGGTAAGGCTTGGAATTTAAAACATAATTCAAGCTCAACTCTAAAATGAACTGAATAAACCTAACAATGCATTGGAATATAATGAACATTATTTAGAGGTCTAGGCTAGAGATGTGATCCGTCGTCGTTAAACCTAGTCACTATTTCTTTCACTTAAGGTTGGGTGATTTCTCCTTTTGTGACTCAATAGCTACTAGTACGGACTTGCGCTCCTAGTACAAGTGAGTATATTTTGGGAGAACCCACTAGGTTATCATCCTATATCCTTAGGAAGCTATGTCTTCCACCTTGCAAATTGTAACGCATCGAACACAACATTTGGGAAGATTGACTGCCATACGAAAAGTCCTTGGTTTTCATATGATCACCAAGGTGTATATGCAATTTTACGAGTTTTTTGGTAAACCTTTTGCCTAGTTTTCCAGAGTAGTCACTTTCGTTCCTTTTCGGACTCCTTAAAAGAAAAGGTTTGTCTGAGCACTTGTCCTCTCAGGCTCATTAAATATTTGAAGGCAACTAGAGTCATATTTTCATCCTTTTCTTGATTCTCTAAAGATGAAAGGTCAAGTTCTGTTCCTGTGTCTTAAAATTTATTCGGCCACATTCACATACACCTTGTTAGATCTTGTTTTTGTTTTAGTTTGCGTATGGTTAATTTCCTTACTCATTAGTTTTCCCTAGGGTGTTTGAGTTAAATCATCCTGGTGGAATCACTGATCTCATCCTCCATTCCAGGTGACCAAGTATCTCTATCTTCTGTCACTTCTGAGGTACCGGTTGTTAGTGATACTCTTCCTGTTATTCCAAGTATCCAACCACTTAACTCTCGCGCTCCAGAGGACGAGTCTTACGATATTCATCGGAACCCCATTTTGGAGCCTTTTGAAGAAGACTTTCCCGTTACTCCTCTTGGCGTTTCGGTCCTCATGTCTTCCTCTGACATGGATGAGATGACCCCCATCTCCGATGAAGAAACCTTTATGGTGGGAGGTTAAATCCCTATATCTATGGAAACTTCACCCTTTTGTGTCACCTCCCTTGGTATCTCGTTGCCTTTATGCTATAATGATTTGACAGATATCATGGGTTCTAGATCCCCCTTTATGAGTTCCATGTGGTCTCGTACCATCATTCTGACTTTAGAGCCTTTTACACCCTAGATTCACAATGTGACTGTAACATCTGTTCCGACTATTCAAACTGTTTGTGTGGCTTCTTCAACCCTTGTTGTCAGTGCCGTAACTGCATCTTCAGTGGTGACCACTGTTGCTGGACCTTCAGCTGGTCCTACAAATAGTGGTCTGTTGGAATCCGCATCTAGAGTTGCTAATCCAAACCTGACTGCCCCACCTTCTTCTAGCTCCATTCCAGTAGGGGGCATATGATCAATATTTCCAAGTTCTTCAAAATCTGGATCCATAAAATCTGTTTCATTATTATGATTCTTGAGGAACGCATATTTATCACCCTGGACCTATGCCACCTCAACCTGCAGTTAAGGTCTCGATTCCGTTATCTATTGCTTGGGGTACAACTACTTATCATGGTGGCCAAGCACAACCTTCAAGTGTTCAAGGACCACCCTATCAAGGTTAGCCATCATATGGACAACTGCCTCAGAGACAACCATATTACGGTCAACCTTATCTAGGGTAACGTATCAGCCCACAAGGAAAACCCTTCCAGGGACAAGCTTTGACCTTCAGTGATTCATCTTTTACATACTTCAGGCAACCTTCTGGTAACCTAGGACAACCTTACATGCAACAAGGCCAACCCAGTATCGAGGAAGGCTACCCTTCTGGGCAAGTCGGTCAGCCTCACGTTTAGCAAGGCTAACCAACTATCTAGCCTAGTAAACCCTTTGGACAAATTGGTCAGCCTCAGATCCAACAAGGCCAATTGATTGTCCAGTTTTCTCAACCATCTGGTCAGTCAGGGCAACCCTCAGTTGTGCAAGATCAACCCAACGCCCAACAAGCCCAACCTTCTGGGAAAATGGGTCAACCTCAACCTCAACCAAGTCAACCTTCTAGCCAGATGGCTCAGTCTCAATTCTCTCAAGGACATCCATCTGGGCCTGCTCAACCGAGCACTCAAACGCTCGTTGCTTCTCAAGCTCCACCCAGTTTTAAGCCCCAGCCTAGGCTCCAGACCCAATCCGGTCTTCAAACTCAAGTTAGGCCCAAAACCCAACCTGCTCATCAAATACAACCTGGCCCCCAAGCTCAGTTTGGAGCCCAGCCACCTTATGGTTTCCAACAGCCCCAAAGGCAAACTCAATGTGATCCATACCAAAATTATCAACAACCATAGGGTAACCCTTATCAGAATTTTCAGCAACCATATGTTTCTCCTATGAGTTAGGTTGGTAATCAGTGGAATGCAAGGGGTCAAATCCAGGGTCAAATGTCTAGTTACAGCTATAAACCCTATGGAAAAAAATCCCTATGGACAAAACCCTTACAGGCCAAATCCGTTTGGAAAAAATCAATGGGGGCAACTGGGAAATGGATGGAACTTTGGTTCTATTTCTTACCTTTGACCTCAG
Organism: Pinus taeda; assembly: GCA_000404065.3. Classification (NCBI taxonomy): domain Eukaryota; kingdom Viridiplantae; phylum Streptophyta; class Pinopsida; order Pinales; family Pinaceae; genus Pinus; species Pinus taeda. The sequence goes on from APFE031475233.1 coordinate 19,980, forward strand.
ATGTCCTTCAACCCTCAATTACCCTTTTTGGCGATGTTGGAATTACCGGATGTGTCCAAACTGACCAATGATCCTATCATTCATAATCCGTATTAGCCCCTGGTTCCGACTAAGATTCCCAATGATTGTCCCAAATTCGATGGTAAGGCTGGAGAGGATCCCCAAGCTTATGTCATGACCTATCATCTATGGTGTTCATCAAATTCATGGCTTGATGATTCAATTCGGCTCCGCCTATTCCAATGGACTCTCACTATCTCCGCCGCAAAATGGTATATTGAGTTAGCTCGTGGAACTTTTCAGGACTTTAACTCGCTGGCTATGGCACTTTTAACTCATTTTCAGTTGTCGATTCAATATGAAATGAACACACACCTCCTAACATCTTTGAAACAGAACACATCTACTCATATCTCTGATCACATCCATGAATGGAGACGTCGTCATAGTTTAATTAAGTTTTAGATCCATGACCAGCTTTTGACCGATTGGTTCACAACTTCGTTCGTCGATCAGATAATTCAAGACATTGCTATGGGGGCATGTGTAACTGAAGAGCAGGCCATTACGTGTTCTCAATACCTTAACTTGGTTTACTCCCAGTCTGGTACGTTATATGATTATTTTCCAAATGCTCTATGACCTAGAACTTCCCAAGCTTTGTCAACACATTTGTTGATGGTGTCATAGGTTTCGTTAATGCATCCTCTTAAAAAGCTCTTGCCAACCCTGCGAAGCAAAAATCCAATGCTCCAAATGAAAATGCTTCCCAGGCTTCATCCAATTCTGGTAAGAGTTCCAAGGTTAATGCTATTCAATCCACATCGGCAGACAAAACCTCGAAAGGTAAGAAGAAGGGGAAAGGAAAGAATAAAGCTGATCAACCTAAGCAGGATCCCCTTCGCCTCTGGCCGAGGAAGGTACCAAGCGCAAACCTAAGTACCCTTGTCTTATTTGTGACGAGGATCACTATACTAAAGACTGCCCAAGGCATTCTGAGGTTAGTCATTTGTTAAAAGGTGCCCTTGGGACTCCTGCTATGCTTAAAAAGCCTTTTCCCTCACAACAGCTCAAATGGTGGCTAATCCATCTCAATCCTCTTCCCCCTTTGGCTCTCAAGTTTTTATGGCTGGGATAGTTCCCATCCATATCAATACACAGTCAAAAGAGTATCCTTCACCCACTGGGAAGGAAACTGAGGTTTCCTCTGGTGCTCCTCCATCTAGTTCGGGTCCACTCCATATCGAGTGACCCAGTACTAAGTCAGTCATTCGACCTACTCCTAAAGGAGTGCTCCAGAAGTCTTCTTACAACCCTAATGCTTGTGCTTCTCAGCATTATAGCATCATTGAAGACTTAGCCCAAGCTCCTTTGGCTATGTCCACATTAGAGTTCCTCCAAAGCTGTCCCTCCTAGAGGAAGTCATTGCTATTGACCATCGATGGCATTGACTTGACTGACTCGAATTTGATCACTTTTGACCTGGAAAATCATCTATCGAGACTGCCTCACCAAATAGCCTTCCTTATTCAAGTCATCATAAATTATAAGACTATTCATCGTACTATTATTGATATAGGTGCTTCTACTTGCATCATGTTTGTTGTTTGTTGGAAGGCTATTGGTTCTCCATCCCTGAGCCAGTCTCCCAATACCTTGGAAGCCTTCGATGGGAGAGATTCTTGTCCTTATGGTATACTTTCACATCTGCTTATTACTCTGGAAGGGAAGATGGTCAAAGTTGAGGTCGAACTTGTTGAAGCCAATTTGACTTACAACCTCCTTTTAGGACGAAGCTAGACCTATGTTGTGCGAGCCGTGGCCTCATCTCTATTTCGTGTCCTTCATTTTCCCCATCAAGGGAAGATTGTCATGGTAGATCAGTTGTCCTTGTTCACCTCCTCTTCTTCCGATAGCAACGTGCCTTTTGTGGAGATTACCTCTGTTCCATATGAGAGTGTGGGTGCTGGACTTTTTAAAGATCTTGCCCTCATGGGTGTTTTTTCACTCCCACCTCCAAACATCGCTCCCATCAATATGATTTTTATTCATTTCGATCCATGGGTTCTTCCTCCCACTGATCGAATAGAATCTTGGGGTTACGTCATGCCGTTGAGTCCTGCTAAGCTCAACTACGTCGAAATTGTTTCTGCATTGGCTTTATTTCCTAAACCTACTCCTACGAGTAGGGCTCTCGACTCGTACGTCCAATCCCCTTGGCTTGGAGATGGCACTTCTTCAGATCCCTTACAGGAAGTCTTTCCTTTGGATGAAGTGATTATCGAGACTATGTCTTCTGAGGAACCCCCTTGGTCTGATCATCTCCATCGTTCCTCATTTCTCCCTACCCATTGGGCTATGCTTACTTGTCTTGAGAAATTTGCTTCTTGTGTCCCCTCCCAACCCCTTTAGACACCTATTCAAATCCATGAAGTCTTCTCTAAGGGAAATATGGGGAACATTATGGAAACTCAACCTATCGACATCTCTATTAATCCAGGGGTTGTCGAGCACATCCACGTCAGAGTAACCTATACTTTGGAGGAAATTCAACTTTATACTAATCTTTTTCGAGAATTTCATGATGTTTTTGCTTGGTTGTATGAAGAGATGCACGGCATCGATCCTAGCATCGTGGTGCATGAAATACCTACATATCTGGGTGCTAAACCTGTTCGACAAAATTTACACCTCGTGCACTCCCGAAAGGTTGCAGCTATCAAAGCGGAGGAAAAGCTTCTTAAAGCTGGTTTTATTTTCCCTATCTTGCTTATAGCTTGGGTTTCTAATATTGTCCCTATGACCAAGAAACAGGGCACTATTAGGGTATGTGTTGATTATTGCAACATTAATCATGCTTGTCCCAAAGATAAATACCCTACACCTTTCATTGATCAGCTCATTGATGAGTGTGCAGGGAATGAGATTTACTCATTTATGGATGGTTTCTTTGGTTACAACCAGATCAATATATCGCCCGTAGATCAACACAAGACCACCTTCATCTGTCTGTGGGGTACTTTCACCTGTAAGAAACTTGCTTTCGGCCTAAAAAATGCCGGTGCTACCTTCCAACATGCAATGTCTTATGCATTTCATGATATTTGGCACATTGTACAGCCTTACCTGGATGACCTTTCGACTCATTTAGCAAAGCGCCCAGACCATCCAAAATACCTTCGTGAAATCTTTCTTCACTGTCGACACTATCATATTCACCTTAATCCGCATAAGTGTGTCTTCTGCATTGAATCCGACAGACTTCTTAGGTTTGTCGTCTCCAAAGAGGGCATCTGCCTGGATCCCCTTAAGGTTGAAGCCATCTTGAATCTTCCTCCCCATGCTTCTTTGCAGCAATTGCAGAGTTTGCAGGGTAAAGCAAATTTTCTATGTCGTTTTATTCCAAACTATACTGAAGTGGCCAAAGGCTACATGCAGTTATTAAAACGGGATACCCCTTTTGTTTGGGATACCATTGCACAAGAGTCATTCCAGTAGCTCAAGGCGCTCCTTGTTTTTTCTCCATTGTTACGTCCGCCCAATTATCACCGTGACTATACTCTTTATTTAGCCTCCGTTGATGGCACTATCGGCATGGTTTTGGTCCAAGACGATGATGATGGTACTGAGCACATTATATACTATCTCAGACACAATCTACTCGATACAGAAACTCGATATGCATATATCGAGAAGTTGGCCTTGGCCGCCATTCATGTCATCCAACGTTTTTGTCACTATATATTGTTGTGCACCATGATGGTAATTTCTAATTACAAACCAATGACATACATCTTGTCATGTTAGTTACTGGGAGGCAAGTACTCAAAATGGATTGTCATCCTTCAAGAGTTTGACTTGGAGTTTACCACAGCCAAGTCTAAGAAATGTCTCGTTTTCGCTGAGTTTCTCTGCTCCTTACCATCTGCAATCACTCCCTCTCAATCCGAGGACCATAATCCAGATGAATCTCTATTCTTGATTAGAACCCTCGATCCATGGTATGGGGATATTATTATCTACCTTTAGACATCCTCCTTTCATCTTGATTTATCTAATGATGCTCAGTGACATATTCATCATCACTCTCAACCTGCATTATCGGGGACATCCTGTACAATATCAGCATCGACTCTGTTCTCCACCATTCTCTGATGTTCGAGGAGGCTGAATTAGTCTTGAATGATTGCTACTCTAGCGCCTGTGGTGGTCATATGTTTGGGTATGCTACTACTCAGAAGGCTGGTTATTTTTGGTCGTCTATCTTCAAGGATTGCATTCTTTCCATTCGCTCTTGTCATGCATGCCAAATCTACCAATGGAAGATGCGTGCGCCTCCTGGTCCTTTGCACACTGTTATTACTGTCAGCCGTTTTTCCAAATGGGGCATTGATTATATGACTTGTAAACCTCGCTTGGTTGGGGGGCATGGGTATATCATCGTTGTCGTTGATTATTTCACGAAATAGGCTGAGGCGATGCCTACACTATCTAATGACGGTAAGACACTGACACGATTTTTATTTAATCATGTCATTTTATGTTTCAGAGTCCCTCAAGCGATCATCACTGATCATAGTTCTCATTTCCATAATCATATGATGACTGAGTTAACAACCCAGCTAGTCTTGCAGCATGATAGTTCAATGCCATATTATCCTCAGGCTAATGGCCAAGTAGAAGTTGTCAACAAAGTTTTGGTCACAATGCTTCAATGCACCATTGGCATACACAAGTCCAACTGGCATCTGTTGTTGTTTTCTGCCTTATGGGCCTACTGAACTTCCATGAAGAATGCTACCAGTTTCACCTTGTTCCAATTAGTTTACGATATGGAGGCTACCCTTTTGATTGAGTGTGAGATCGCTTCGCTTAAATTAGCTGCCAAATTTCTCTTGAACACTACTTCAATGTTGGGTTGTGTTATATTCTTTCCACGACTAACCTACGTAGTGAACCGGGGGGTTAGAGGGGGGGCAGAGCCCCCCTTTCGTTGCACAGTGGGGGGGTCACAGGGGGGTTTGAGGGGGGCGGGTAGCCCCTCTCTAGGGGGTCCGGGGAAGCGCCCTGGGAAATTTTTTTTTGGACCCCATATTAGGTTGGGCGAACCTACCTATGGTTTTCAGTCCATGGTTTTGGACGTGATGGCTTTTTGGTCCATGGTATTGGATGCTTCAACATGTATAAATATATATTGTAACATTGAAAGGAACATAATGAAAAATCAAGCTGGTAGTCCCGGTTTTGGGATCTAGTGGGAAATCTTTGTGTATATGTGTTTTATGTGTTATGCTCTCGCATTGTTTATTTTCTTTGTTTTAGAATTTGTATGCAGGTAATTTCTATACAGGGTTAAAACCTACATTCAGTAGAAGAACATCTTCTTTACCTAGAGTGGTTAGATGAGACCTATCGACTAGCCTCTCTAGTCATTGAAGCGCAGAAGAAGAGAGTGAAAACTCACTTCGACCAAACTGTTCATCCTTGTTCTTTTTTGAAGGAGACCTAGTCCTGCTCTATGACCAAGCAAATGATAAGCTGGGGGCAGGCAAATTTGAGCATATATGGCATGGGCCTTACATTGTGAAATGTGTTTTTCAAAAAGGGACCTATGAGCTGATGGATTACGAAGGGAATCCTCTAGATAAGCCCTGAAATGGGCTTTAGCTGAAAAAATATTATGCATGAATCTCATGCATTTAATTTGTACATACGTGTGTTTTTAGCATGTGTATTTTCAATGTGTGTTTGCTTATATGGCTTGGTGTGTAGGAGTAATCACCGCTTATTGTGTCTTTTTACGTTTTTGTAGATGTCTGCTACACCTTACGTTGGTTTCACTGATGGTGTCTGCCGTAGTACCTGGAACCTCTCCTCTGTGGCGTGGGCAATCTATGATCCTCACGGTAAGTTAGTAGATATTCAAGGTGTTTGTCTGGGTTGTACCACAAACAATGTTGCTGAATATAGTGCTGTCATTGAATTACTGACCGAGGCTGTTAACCTCGATATTCATGCATTGGTTGTGAATCTGGATTCTCAACTTGTTGTCCACCAACTTAATGGGCATTATTCTGTCAGAGATCATTGGATTTTAAGGTTGCATTTACGTGTTAAATTGTTAGAAATAAATTTTGATTTTATTACATATCAACACATTCCAAGAAGATTAAACACATTAACTGATGCATTAGCAAATCGTGTATTAGACAGACATTTATGCAACATGTAATCAAACATTATATAAAAGCATTTAGACACAATAATGAACCATAAGATGACATATATATATAATATATATAATAATATATATATATATAATTATATATATATATAATATATATATATTATATGTCATGTGGCGCACTGAGGCACTCAAAAAATAAGTGTATATGTCAAAAAATAGAGTCTGTGTCCAATACATACGAGACACATGTCTCTCAAAAAATCAGCAGAAAGTAAAGCCTAGGCATCTACTGCGGTGGGTTATGCTCTCTATAGTAGACCACTACTCGTGCAACTCATCTCAAGAGTCTATGCACCCTAGGTATCACTCCGCCCGTATGTATCTGGTACTCTATTGGGACTTCTTCGATTCCTCTGTAATCTTGGATCATGTCCGTAAGGCCCTCAAGGTTATGAGCTACCTCCTCCATTGAACTACCAGCTGGGGGAACCAAGGCTAGCTCTCTGATACCTTATGGATCCCTCCGCGCCTCGAGAGCTAGTCCCACAGGCCTCTCTGGTCCCACATCTACAAGTAACATACAGGACGTCATTAAGACATATGCATGATAAAATCCAGAAACATCATAAAAAATAAAACACAAAATAGTGCATTGTTTCAATCAAGTGTTTTACCTCCATCATCCCACTACTCACCAGTAGAAAGCATTATGTCGGGGTCCCCACGAAAGTCCACACCTGCATATGGCCAATCCTCGACAAAGATCATCTAGCGATCTAGCCACTGTTGGAATAGTTTCCCCCCATGATACTGGTTGACCGCTACCCACCCCGCCCCGCAGCATAACATGTGCCCAATGGGTGATGCGGGTCTCCTGTGGCCTAGGTTTGTCTAAGCCCATGTCTTGCAATTGAAGAGATGACACCCGCTCCAGCATGAGCAGGATCAAAATAGACCCGTCCAAACTACTTTGCCTCCCCACGACGACACTTTATGAGCTGCCTCTTCATGTTACTGGCCACTTCTTCGGCCCAGTTGAACATGGTCAGGTTAAGGCAATCAAGAGCTAACTAGAGGTGAGTTTTCGTTGCCTCGTGTTGAACTTGAGAGCTCGCTATTCTCATCACCATGAATAACGCTGAGCGAAGAGTCAGGTCTTCCACTGTCGGGATCTGTAATTTCCCGCTAGAGTTTGATTTGCATGCCCATGGGCACAGCCGTGCCATCAACATGTCTAGTGACTCACCAGCAACTCATTGGCCTTCTAAGATTGGACTCTCACTGCGATGAGACAACCCAGTCAGGAAATATATATTTGTAGCATCAAATTCAATGTCTTCCCCCCGATGATGAACTTCCCATCTGTTGGGTTCCAAGAACGAATTAACAACTCTAACAAATCAGGTTGTGCTCGAAGATGTGGAGTGAGGAAGAATTTTAATAATCCACATGTAAGTAAAGCTCTTCAGGACCCGAGATCATTAAATGCTTGTTCGTCATTGATATCATGAGTTCTTTCTTGCCACACAAATGCCATGTTGCCCTGCATCAAAGGAAAAATGGATTAGAACCCTTTTCATGAGATTAAATCCATAAATTATTAAAAATTTCAACTTGATGGTGACGTCGTGGCTGTTTTCCGAATAGAGGCGATGACTCAAGGTCAATAGTTCATTTTTCCTGAGATTGTCGCGAAATTGAATGAGAAAACTACTAAAATGCAGTGCAAAGGGAAGATTACTTACTTGCTGAAGGTCTCGGGCGAATTCATGGATTGTTGGTGCCGGAATTGAGCTCGGGACGTCGCTCAGGTTTGCACACCAAAACACCAAAGGTAAAAACTCACAATGTAAATGTAAAAATAAAATTACCATACCATCCATTTATAGTGTTTTTTTTTTTTTTAGATTAGAATTTTATTGTATAGGGTATTGGGTTTTTTCATTTATGTTCGGTTTTTAATTAGGGTTTTTTGGGTTTTGACCTAATTTCCACATGTATAATCTGTTTATGTCAAATGGATCTTATGGTGTAATGTTTTTGTGTAGAAACATGGATGGCTAGTACGTGTCATGATCCATATACACTTGGTCTGTAAAGTCCTCTTTAAGCTCTTTTCTGACTTAAAAGACGAAAAGATTGTCGAGTTATTCCTTTTGACTTGTTAAACGAAATAAAAGGCAGTATACTTTGAGCTCTTTTTTGACCGTGTAAATGGAAAAGGATTGCCAGAATTTTTTCGTTTCAAGTTCGATTTTAGTTACGAAACAACGTGTCTTTGATCACTTTTATGGATCAAGGTCACTAATTACGAAAAGTACTACTTGATCGTAATGGTCAAGTAGTTCTCTCGAGTATTATTTTATACTTTTTCGGGCTCGAGAGAGACAAATTTATGAAAAAGGACCCCCCTAGAGTTTTCTTTTCTGTATCTTTTTCAAACTCTCTAAACATGAAAAAGACTCTGAATTTTACCTATGTCGGACTCATTAAACCCGGACAACATTGGACTCATCACCATGACGAGGCTCAAACTTCTTCTCCCTAGGGCTCGTTAAACTATCACTAGGTTGGATTCATTTGAAGGTCAAACTTATATTACATGCATATGCTATCCCCTTCAAGTTTGTTTTAAAAAATAATTGGGCACTCACTATCAATGGTGGGAATTTTTGTTTTTTGGAAGTCGTCATTAGTTACCTGCAGCAGCTAGTCACTCTTGAACATTGACACTTTTGCTTCTTACTGGGTTGGGACATCCAAACATCGTCATTTGGCCTTCTGGGGTTTTGGGTTGTCATTTTGCCTCATTCCATCTGATCCATGTTGTCTCCATTAAGCCTCTAATACCTTGGTATCGAAATGCTGCCACATTCCGAAGTCATGTCACCGATATGTTCAAGAGTATAATCCTTCTGCAGTTTACACCCTTACCTCCTCCTCTGATACTCAATTTCACCATCTACCACTTGTTCCTTATTTCGTGTCGTTGATGGGGGGAACATTATGGCTCTCTTATGATGGATCGTCTCCTGTCAATGCCAACTCATTATCCAGGAGATGGATCTAGAGATCCCCTTCAGTATCTTGGAGCATGCATGCCTCAATGGCAACTTCTTCACACCTAATGATAGACTTTCATCATTGGTCTTCGATTGGGTGATTCCACGAGTGTTCAAATTCAGCTCATTTTTCACACTTAGTGGATTGTACTGGACAATACCTTGGGAGCCATTGGCATTATTGGTGGTTTCTTTCACGTTTGTTAACGATTTTCATCATTGACTGGTAATCAAGCAAATTTTTATTGTGCTCAACCTGAACATTTCTGTTCACATGATAGAATTTGTACTATGATCGGTTGGGTTTCAAGATCCCGAACTAAGATTGCATATGTTCGGGTTGCGTGGATTGGTTCATGATTACATATATGACCCTTTAATGGATGGCTGTGACCATACCTAAGTCTTTATGGATGGATGCGACCATACCTTTATCATTCTCATGGTCTTTTCAATTGGATGGCTGCGTCCATACCATAGACCTAGTCTTTTGGATGGCTGCACCCATACCTAGACTATATGTATTTCACTATCACAGATTTCAGTTGTACTTAAGCCCGTAGGATGCTCGAGGTGTTTTTCTAGTTCAGACAGTTTCATAAAGCATTTCACCCCTCCCACTCTCTCAGGCTTTACGCTTTAGGGGGCATCTGTTACATAATAATTTGTCACTGTCCTCATCTTAGTCCCTCTGCTATGTCATGTATCAAATAAACATGTTCATATCTTCCCATTGATCTAAGGAGATTAATCAAATGCTCTTTGATGCTACAAATTGATCCTCATTCCCTAAGTTTCTGCCTCATCATGAGTAAATCCTTAATAGACGTGATGATCCCATGTCATAAACGGTCTCATCGCAACTCCGTCGTAGGTGTACATCTGTTTCCTACAACGATCAGATTTCTAGACCCAGCGCGAGGTTATGAGCTATATATAGTGACGATGGGTCTACGTGCGTTGCGCCCTAGCGATGTCATCGCGGAGACTTAGTTTTCGGTTAGCGACGATCTAGATTGGACGAATTTGTTCCAATAGTTGGCCTTCTGTATGTCTTTAGACCTGGTTGTTGGGTCAGTTTGGGTTGCATTTCCATCTCTGGGATGGTATTTCCGTCTTTTGTGCTACCTTCCTTGAGGATGAGCTCTTTCTCCCTCATTTCATGGAGACTCCTTCTCCTATAAAAGAACTCACCTTTGCTATGATCTGCTAGTTCTTTTGGTTTGGCAATGCTACTAGTGCTTTTGAATTTGATAGATAGCTGGTGTGGGTGTGACAAGTGTGGGATTGTTAATAACTTGTGAGAGCTTGTGGAGTGCCATTAACTTTGTATTAAATCTTATGAGTGAGAGAGAGATATTGTATGTTGGGAGATCCATCTTAGAAGAGTGAATGCTTGGAGAAACATACTGGCTGGACCCTATGAGAAGGCTTGCAACGTCAAGACTTGGTTGTAAGCTTTGCTCTTGATTCATTATCAATACAATCAATGATGTTTTCCTATGTCTTGTATGTAATTCACTTGATAGCTCATGACTTCTTGACTTTATGAGTAAATAGATCATTGTTGTTTCTCAGTTACGTGCTCTGTTATTTTCTTGTGTTGTTTTAGGTTGATTTCTCATTAAGGAGAAGGAAACAAAAGCTGGAGTAGCGCAACGGAACTTCATCAACCACCAGTTTGAGGTAGGCCTCCAATGATGACTATTTAAGGAAATCAATTGTTGATTTGTTTTTGCTGTGACTAGATCCACTCTAGGGCTAGAGGGGTTGCCTCTATCTACAGAGGGAACACTTTCCTGCATCACATAGTTGAATCCTAATAAGTGCATTTTCACAATTACATCTGGTCGGTTATTAGGGTTCATTGTGTCAAATGAAGGGATTCAAGTTGATCTCTTCAAGGTAGAGGCAATAATCTAGTTGCCTCCCCCATCCTCAATTCGACAACTTCAAAGTCTTCAAGGGAAGGCTAATTTCTTAAGAAGGTTTATAGTGAATTATGCCAAGATCAATAAAGGGTTTATGCATTTGTTATGGAAAGGAGTTCCATATGTATGGGATGACTTTGCGCAGCGATCGTTCGATGCCTTGAAAAAGGCATTAGTCTCTGCCCCGCTTTTGGATCCACCAGATTATGGTAGGGATTTCCTTTTATATCTCACTGCTGCAGAATCAACCATAGGTATGGTTCTCGTTTAGGAAGACGATGCTCTCATGGAGCATGTGATTTATTATTTGAGTCAAGGCTTGATAGGTCTTGAACTTCGCTATTATCCTATTAAGAAGTTGGCTTTGGCAGCTGTCCATGCTGTCTAGTGGATCTGCCATTATATATTGCTACACAAAACTTTTGTCTTAGTGGCTATCAATCCATTCCAATTTGTCCTCAGTAAGTGAGTGATTGGGGTAAAATATAATCGATGGATAGTCATTTTACAAGAATTCGATCTCGATTTCTTGTCCATCAAGTCTAAGAAATCTATGGTTTTTGCAGAGTTAATTTCTGAGCTACCTTCTGGAGAGGATACTGTTTACGAGGAAAGTTTTCCTGACAAACATTTATTCCTCATCTCTTCACTCGACCCTTGGTACGGAGATATCATTGTCTATCTCTAGACTTCGAAGTTTCCCTCTACTTTCTCTAAGGATGAATGCCAAAAATTACATCACCTAGCCAAGAACTATGTCATCATTGGTGATATGTTATATCGTTGAGGGGTTGATTCAATCCTTCAACATTGTTTAACCCTAGAGGAAGCAAAGTCAGTGCTCAATGATTGCCATAGTGGTCATCTTTCAGTGCTTGCTATAGCCTAGCGTATCTTGTGTGTTAGCTATTTTTGGCCTTCGCTCTTCAAAGATTGTATTGAAGCAGTCAAATGCTATCACCCCTATCAATTTTATACTCAGAAGATGCATGCACATCCAGCTCCTCTTTTTCCCTTTGTCACTGTCGTTCCTTTTACAAAGTGGGGTATTGATTTTACATCTTGTAATTTGCCTTCAGTAGCCAATCACAAGTACATTATTGTGGCTATAGAATACTTCACGAAGTGGGTTGAGGCCATGCCCACTTATAAAAATGATAGTGAAACAATGGCATTGTTCCTTTTTAATCATATTATCTCAAGGTTCGGTATCTCGAGAGAGATTGTCACTGACCATGGCAGTCATTTCAAGGACCAACGAATGTCTGAATTGGCTCTTATATTGGATTTATGATAGTAGCATTCGTCTCCATATTATCCTCAGGAGAATGGACAAGTCGAGGCAGTGAACAAAACCTTAGGATGATCCTGCAAAGGAAGATCAACAAAAATTGGTCCAATTGGCATCTTATGTTGTATCCGGCTCTTTGGGCATAACGAACCTCAGTAAAGACTACTACAGGTTTTACATCTTTTCAGTTAGTTTATGGGATGGAATCTGTCTTTCCTGTTGAATGTGAAATTCCATCTCTTAAGTTAGCTATTGAGATCCTTCTAGAGACCTCTAGTCTCGAAGAGCACCTCCTTCATTTGGAACATCTTGATGAGCAACGTCAAGATGCCACCACAATCAATGAGGCTCATAAGAAAAGGGTTATAACTCAGTACAATAAAGCTGTCCGTCCTTGAGTCTTTTCTGAAGGTGACCTTGTCTTGGTCTATGACCAAGATAAGAACACCTTGGGGGCAGGTAAGTTCAAGCCTATGTGGTACAGTCCCTTTATAATTAAACAAGTTTTAGAAAAATGGAGATATGAGTTGATCGATTTTGAAGGAAACAAATTGGTAGAGCCCCAAAACAGGCTCTACCTCAAGAAGTACTTTGCTTAAGTAGTAGGTAGGCAATGGCTTCTTGGTACATTTTGTATCTTTGTACATATCTCATTGGGATTTTTTGATATCGACACTTTTTGGTCTACTGTGGTAGGTGTTGATGGATGACTCGGTCTATTTTGGATTCGCTGATGGTGCTAGTCGGCACACTTGGAACCTCGCTTCCACGGCTTGGGTAATCTACTATCCAACTGGTCAGTTGATGGTGTCAAGGGGAGTATGCATTGGTCCTGCTTCAAATAATATGGCTGAGAATACTTCCATCATTAACTTACTATCCAAAACAATTTCTTATGAAATCAATTCATTGGTAGTCTATCTTGATTCACAATTGATAGTGTCACAATTGAACAACATTTATCGGGTAAGGGATATATGTTTATATAGTTAGTATTTAAGAGTGAAGTTGTTGAAAAGATCATTTACTTACATTAATTATTTGCACATTCCAAGATCTCATAATTGGTTAGCTGATTCTATCACTAACCAAGCTTTAGACTGGCACATCATTCATTCATCACAATAAAATCAAGCATCAAAAAGTCGAAACTGTATATATATATATATAGATATATATCATAAAATATCCCGAGTGTACATAAGTGTGTCCAAAATAACATACAAAAATTGGGACTCAAATGCCCATAATCATGTCCAGTACATCTAATGCCCCGGCTTCGGATGAGCAGCTAAGTATGCGACTACTGCTTTGGCCACATGCCTAAGAGTGCGAGCCCAGTCTCGTGGCATGCCAACCACATGACACTGCATGACTATAGGGAGATCCTCTACCGCCTCCATCAGTACTCAGTGAGTTAGTCTCACCAAGTGCCGCTGAACTATGTGTAGAAGTTGCTTTGTGTCCGCAGCTGCCTCTTCGACACCTCGACCACAATGTCCATGCTGTGGGAACCCATTTTGTCATACCGGCCCAATATCTGGAACATGATCATCATATTATTCATTTGAATTCTATCAAAAATATTTTTCAAAATGAATTACTATATTTGAAAAATCATAAAAAAAATCATAGAATTCATAAAATTAAAAACATTTGTTACCTATATCGCCCCATGCTGAAGTTGGTGGTAAAGCTAGATTAGGGTCTCCTTGGAAGTCCATCCTAGCATAAGGGTAGTCATCTATGGCAATGATCTGTTGCTCCCACCAGAAGAAGAAGTCATCGTCGAAAGCAGTGCATGGAACATCCCTGCCTCCTAGTTGTTTCATCATGTTAGCCCACCTACCCATGCGTGGATCTTGTGGGGTGCTGATCGAAATTGATACTCTAGGACGGAGTGTTCGGACCCTCTCAAAGAAGAAAGAGCACAAAATGGTTCCATACCAAAAGTTTTTGGCCTGCCCCTTCTTGATAGAAGCAAGCTGGCTCTTTAGGTTGGTGAGAAGAGGAGTACACCAATCAAAAAATATGCTGAGATAGTCTACCGCCAAGCCCATGGCTAATCGTGAAGCCTGGTGTAAGGAAGTTGATCCATTCACTCTGGCTATAGTGAACAAGATGATCCTCAATAATAAAATCTCCACATGCTTGATTGGAATTTGACTTCCAATCTTTTCTAGATGACCCGTCAATATATATACATGTAATCCTTGATAGAGAGACTGCCTTGTGATCTGCCCATGGAATGTACTACCTCTCCCCTCTAGGAAAGGCCTATGATGAAATAAATATTCTCAAACTCTATCTTGAGTGGCATTTGATCAATCATAAATGAGTCATCCTCGATGCTCCAATAGTGAATGAGCATTTCGAGCAGGCGAGTGTTTCCTTTCATGTTTGGCATTTTAAAGAACTTTAGCGAACCGCATCCTCTTAAGGAATCCATAGCATTAGGATTGTTCATAGCCTCATCATCCACTAAGGCATGCTCTCTTTATCACCAAGTGATTGGAATCCTGAAGAAAAAACAAATTTGGATTGTTAGACTTTGGTTTTGAAGTTTTCGCAGCGTATATGCGGGTCCGTTTCATACACAATCACGTCTAGGGCCTGTGTATACATGGGTTGCATATAGCCAACCTGTGTATATGCCATGACAAATTTTTTGACAATAATTCAATGGAGAAACTTGCATTAAAAATTCTAAAACCAATAAAAATTGAATGAAAGATAAGTTTAAGGGTTACCTGGTGATTTTGGGAAGATTTGAATGGTCGGATTTGAGGTATGGCAATGTTTGCTCCTTTTTCTATACTCTTTTGCTCTCAAATCAAACGGTGATAATTGTGAGTCGAAAAACTATTTTATAAACTTTAAAAATGTAAAATTTTTTCAAAACTTGATTTTTTTTTTTTTGTCTCATGTAACTTTTAACTTGGGATCTTGGATTGTCGAGAATGGTTTGATTTTCAAGGTATTTTGGACGCTTTTTCAATAGTTTCGAGATGATTCCATGATTGCTGGCCTGTCATGGTAGGTATCATTTTTCACTGGCATATAGGTTAGGGAAGCCATTTTTTCCATTTCATTATGCCTACTAGCCTCCATTTGTTGATACACTTGCCATAGGGTCGATCCCATCATGTTATGGTTCATAAACCACCTTCAGTCGCCGATTTTTAAATCATGACACAATGGTAGAGCCATCCTTTTCATGGGTATCGTAGTTAGCACCTCACTGACATTTGTTGCCCATGCTGCTTTGATTTGAGTAGGCTCAGGAGTCCTTTGTAGTTCCGACATGACTTATGCGATGAAGAATAATTCCTCTTTGCTTCTTCGCTTCGTTCTAGCCTTATACCCTAGAGGCTCCTTTGTGTTGAGTTGTACTACTGCATTGCATTTTGATCATTTGCACCTTTTGGCCTTGAGCCGGCTTCACTTGGACTCGTTTTTAAGCCAAATTTTGAGCATGATGATTGCAAAATCAAACTTGCATTCTCTTGACTTCCACAACTTAACACACCTTGACCTGTGGAAGGAACACACCTTTGAGTGTCTTTGACCAGTTTTCACCTCCTTGCATTGAGCATAGGATTGTTTCGATCCGAAGAACTAGATCATCTGTTTCATCGACACTTGTTCATTGCACTGTACTATAGCATTCTTTTATTCTTTTTCCAGCTTAAAGAAAAATACAAAAAGATTATATATTCCAAAAAGAGGGGGAACGGGACAATATTTACATTTATTGTTGGTAGCTAAATTCAGTCGTGTCGCCTTTCAACAAAGCACTCAAAACAAAGTCTCCTCTGTTTGGGCAGGATTTAGTTTGAATTAGGTATGCCTTAACCTTGTTATTGAGTCAGTTCTCCCCTGATTGGTTATCTCTTCCAATCATATGGAGGGTTCGTTCTTGCCTCCTGCATGACAAACTTATACAGAGTCATCATATGCTGCCATATAGTCACATTGGGTCGTGATTTTGTTCAAGGGAAGTTAGCCTGAGTCAACCTCTCTGTGGTGTCTCTTGACTCATTTTTCAGTCAGCCATCCCTGGTTGTCAGTGTTTTGTCTATCATCATGTCAGTTATATTGGTCCTTTACTCATGCCGGTTTGAGAAGGTCTCCATTGACTTCTTGCTGGCGGGTCTTGTCCTCATCAACGACGACATCTTGCTTTGAGGATAGTCCTAGAGCCACACCCTGGCCCTATTTTCATTATTGATAGGTCACCTTGTGCTTAGCATCGATCAGTATCATGGGTCTTTGACTGAGTGGTTGCCCTTGTGTTCGACGTCAGCTTAACTATCACACATTGGGATTCATGTAATACCTTGGTTTCCATTTGACCCTATTGGTGGATACCCCGCCTCTGTGTCAGCTTTCATCATTGGTTTGTTCAGAGGGTTTCTATCGTGCGCTAGCCACATCTTGTGTACGCTGGAAATGTGCTTCGGTGGGGTTACTACATCTTTTTCCTCTGATTCCTTCCATATTATAGGCCTACAGGTTACACTCGCACTAGATTGATGAAGGATGCCTTAATTCCTTCCTTCTAGCGGATGTTTCCTCATCGACTACGACTCATTGCTTTGGGGTAAAGATCTAGAGTCCATTTGGCAGTACCTTGGGGTTTGCAGTCATTAGTGGCAGATCCTTCGCTATCGACAATGGGAAACCATCATTTTCTCCTAATTGATAGATTCTTACAGGTGTTCGACTCCAGCTCAGCTATTAACACTTGTTAGATTGTACTGGGTACCTTGATTCTCATTATCATTATCGGTAAGTGGTCTCGCTTTTGTTAACAGTATACATCAATGACCTATAATCAAACGATTTCTCACATGGTCTACTTTAGATCATTTATTGCCATGGTTTAGAAATGTACCACAACGGTCGGTGAAGACCTCAGGTTGCATCAACATTCATTGGTTCACTTGACAGTGGCTCCTGTTACTGCTAGTTGATACCACTCCACCTTATATTTTGTAATCATTCATGGTGACATTCTATATGCTGGCACTTGAGTTTGTAGTGTAGTACCATCTTACTCCATCATGTTCATTTGGTACTTTTGGGATTAGTCTTGGATATCAGTGATCTACTTCATCCTTTAGCATCATTAACATTCTTATATGTGATATTCATACATGTACTTGTTCGATCATGATCAGATGATCCATTATGTATTTTCCAGTCTTTTATACTTGTATACTTACTGGATCCACTTGTACTTGATATGTGGACATGATTTACTTTCTCTGAGCATGGGTATGCCCGTCTCAGACAGTGTTTCTTTTTTATCTCCTTTTGTGGCTTGGAAAGCTGAACTCTGGTGAAGTCCTTCTCATTCTTTGATAGGTTTCCATTCCATGCACTTACTTAATACATTTCAGCCATCATGTACCCCTTCTAACCTCATATATTGGGGGCATCTATTATAGCTCCGAATCTCACTTTTGATGTTCGTGATGCTGCACTCATGGCCTAGGGCAACCCCTCCTTCCAGACCTGGTCCAAATACTTAAAAAACTATGTTTTACTCCCTATATGCAACATTTCCCTGAGCTAAACGTGTGTGTATGCGGGTCTGTGTATACCCAACCAGCGTATATGTCTTAAAACACTTAAAAAAATTAAATCTCCTTAATTTCGGGCGAAGATCATGGGTTTTACCTGTTGATTACCTATTAGTGCCCGTGGCCCAATTGTCCCCAACAAGTTCCTGTAATATTCCTAACCTAGAATATTCCTCAAACCCCAGAAAAAACTCCAACCAAATATGTGCAAATGATATAATAACCAGAAGTGATAAAATAATAGTGGAACAACATATAATAATGTAAACCATAAATATAAGTAGATACACAAAAAATGCAGCGAGAAATACTAAGCCATTTTATTATACTGAGCAATAAATGAGTACAAGAGGTGATTAGATAGATGGCACCCTCCTCGGAAAAAGCTAAAACTTTGGATTCGGGCTCTACTCGAGAAACCCAGAAAAACCCAAAAAAATTTCCTAGAATGGCCTCACACTAATCTGCGTCCTAGCTGCTGGAAAACTGTCGTGCTATTGTTGTTGTTGGAAATAAACTAAGGATTTTAGGCTGCTCCCCTCCTCAGAAAAGGTTGAAACTCTGGAATCAGACTCTACTAGAAAAACCCAGAAAAACCTAGAAATCTTTTCTGAAATGGCTAACCCCCGAAAATCACCCCCTTGGGGTTCTGCGCAGTTCCTCAAAGACATTGATGAAACTGCTGCTGAAATGATGATGAAACTACTCTTGAAATGCTGATGAAACTATTGCTAGAATGACAATGGAAATACCTTGCCCGAGAAGTCACTCGAAGTCCCCTGGGGCTAGGGGTGAGATCTCCGAACAGAGACACTCAATGCACTAAACAGTGTTGCAGACTAACTAAACAGCCAGCTTTCTCTAAGTCAAAATGACTATCACAAATGCTCATAACCAGAATGATCAAAATGAGGGGGCTCCTCTCTCCTTTATAGCTTTTTCCTCTCTCAATCCCAAGGCTCACCTCCTCTTGCGTGATTCCTCTCTTACCATGTGCTTCTTCCCTCCTCCGCAGTCCCTCCATGTGTCTACGTGGGCTCCATTTCTACATCCCCCTTTGGCCCCCTTGGCTCCCCTCTAGGTCACAACGTTGTGCTACTAGGAAGTGACTTTTTGTTCTAGAAGTGAGTTATGTCCCCCGTTGTCACTTTTTTTATTTACAAATAACTATAGAAGGCAAAAATTGAACAAAATCGAATATTCCAATTAGCCATGGCTAATTAGGAATATTACAGTCTCCCTCTGTAAAATTTTGCTTGTCCTCAAGCAATTGAAGTGATGGATGCTGTAAGATCTTCTCACTCTCCCAAGTGGCATCCTCATCCGACAAATTCTTCCACCTCACCAAGAATTCCCGAACCATCCTGCTTTGCAGCTGCCTCTCCCTAGTATCAATGATAGCCTTCGGCTGCAATACCAAATTCCCCTCATCGCCCATGGGTGGTAGCTCATCTGTTACTGTCACCTACTACCCCAATGCCTTTTCTAGGCATGATACATGAAAAACGCTATGAATCTTGCTGCCTTGGGGCAGCTCCAACTCATATGCAACCTGTCTAATCCTACATATCACCTTGTATGGCCCATAAAAGTGGGGCTTGAGCTTCTCAGCCCCCTTCTGCTTCAGCGATGACTGTCGGTATGGCTGTAATCGTAGGTATACCATGTCGCCTACCTTGAACTATCTCTCCACCCGACTCCTATTGGCATACAGCTTCTGCTGGTTCTGCATTGTAGCCATGTTATCCTTGAGAGCTCGGAGGATATCCTGACTCTCTTGGATCCAAATCTTGGCTCTAGGAGCCTTTCTATCACCAAACATCACGTCAACAAAAGATAAAGGATGATACCCATATAAGGCATCGAATGGTGACATACCAATGGACATGTGATGTGAAGTATTGTAGCAGTACTCCCCCAGATGAAGCCACTTCAGCCATGCTCGCTACTGCCCACTGACATAGTTACGCAAGTAGCCCTCCAGCGACTTGTTAACTATCTCCATCTATCCATCCGTCTGTGGGTGATAGCTAGTACTCGGTGTCAACTCTATCCCCACCAATCGGAAAAGCTCCTGCCAAAACCCGCCCATGAAATGGCTGTCCTTGTCACTGACAATGGTATTAGGAAGACCATGTAACCTGAAGATCTCGCTGAAAAATAGTTCGGCCACCTGTGTTGTTGTATAGTGTGTGGATATGGCAAAGAAATGTGTGTACTTTGTCAGTCGATCAACAATGAAAAAGATACAATCCTTGCCCTGTACCATGGGCAACCCTATGATGAAATCCATTGAAATACTCTCCCATTTCCCCTTCGGAATGTGAAGAGGCTGCAATAATCCTACGGGATGGCTCATCTCTCCCTTGTTCCTCTGGAAAACATCGCACTCGCGGGTGTGTTGGATTACATCCTCCTTGAGGCCCTTCCATGAGAACCTCTCCCTAATGGCCTTGTAGGTTTTGGTAAAACCCTGATGTCCTGCCAATGGGGAATCATGTGATGCCTAGAGTATCTTATTCTTGAGCTAAGATCCCTCAGTCAAGAAGATCCGGTCCTTGTGTGGATGATCTCATCGACCACCCTGTACCTGTCATTTGCCACCTACCCATCCAGAACCTCACATGAAAATCTGTCTTTGGAGTACTCTATTAAGAGTCGAGCCCTCCATTATGTATCCAAACTCATAAGAGACAACGTGGCTGGTCTACATGAAAGGGCATCTACTACCAAGTTGTTCCTACCTTTGACATACTTAATGTCAAAGTCATATTCTTGGATCTTATTGATCCACTTCTGCTGCCTCTCCTATAGCTGCTTATGCTCCAAAAAGAACTTGAGGCTGTTGTGATCAGTCCTCACCCTAAACCTGTTGCCTACCAAATACTGCCGGTACATAGCCAATGCATGCATGATGGCCAGCATCTCCTTATCATATATGGAATACAACCTCTCATGCAGAAGGAGCTTCCAACTCTCAAATGCTATAGGGTGACTTCCCTGCATCAATACTGCACTGATCCCCTCTCCCGATGTATCACACTCCAAAACAAATGGTTGTGTGAAATCTGGCAATGTAAGCAACTCCTGGGTAGCCTACTCAATCTCATCCCAATAGGCCTTGGGGTGCCTATAGGGGGTGGTAATCATGGCTTGTATGCCCTGCTCAAGCTCGGTGGTGTGCTCAAATCCCCGATCTGGTGGCTGTCCTGGTGGAATCTCCCCAAACACTATGGCATACCAATCAAGGATAGACTGTAACTTTGGGTCCACTGTCTGTCTTGTAGTTCCTACCTCTGATGCATGCAGCTCCACTACCAACTCTATGTCTCCCTCTCAGAAGACTGCCTCCATCCGATGAACTGAGATAGTTTGAGGCGGATATGTGTGTTTTCCCCATATCTTCTCATGCCTCCCTATCTTCTCATCATCCCACTCCATCTCCAGGGTCTGCCAATCTGTCATGGCTTTCCCTAGAGTGATAAGCCACTGAACACCCAGTATCATGTTGGTGTCCAAAATATTGACCATGAAAAAGTGGTCAGTCAATGTGTAGGTGCCCATCGCCACTGAAAGCTCTGGAACATAACGAGCACACATCATGGTCTGATCTCCTAGGAAAAAGACTAAAAATCCATCGAAGCTCTTTGTTTGTATACCTCTACACTCAACCATCTAGGCATCAATGAAGTTGTGGGTTGCCCCACTGTCAACCAAAACTGATACACACTGGCCACGTACTATCCCTCATACACGTAGTGTTAGATACTTGGGAACTCCCCGCAACGTTGCAAGGGCCCCTCTGGTGGGTGAAAAAGATGCACCACCTGCTGCTGGTGGTGGAGGTGGAAAAGGTCCCTGTATGGCATGGCTATCTCCTACCTCCACATCCTCCTTTTCATCCTCTTCTCCACTACTCTCGAAGAAGACCTAATTAAAATGTGCTTTACCAACAGTACATCTATGTCCTAGTGCTCATGGCTCCTAACAAGTGAAGCACAACCACTTCTTCTTCAGCTCCCTCTTGGCATCATCGTCAAGCTATACTCGTTCTGGATTCCCATTTGGAGGTGAAATCCTCACATCCTTCCCCTTATATTGGAAATTTTGTCTCTGGGGGTAAGGTGTCCGGGTCCTGGGTAAGGCATCCTGTAAGTCCCAGGTCCTGATGATAACATCCTGGAGTGTAGCTGGTCTAGTGGATCAGTCTAGACCTTGAAGTGGCTCTGCTAACCCCTCAAGATACATATAGACCTTCCATGCCATGGAGAGGTTTGGCACCATCACAGAGACCCTCAAGAAATATGCAATGTAGATCTTTGGGCTCCCTATCTATTTGAGCCTCCTCAGCTCAACGAAATGCTGCTCTGGATCCCTCTGATCAAATTGCTCCATCAGTCTCCTGGTAAACTCAACATATGTTGTCACTATAGAGTGCCCTAGTGTAACCATCCCATGGAACCACCAATCCTGGGCCTCACCATCCAAATGCAATGTTGCCACCTTGATGGCCTCTGTCTTTGACATCTGGTTAAGCTCGAAATAAATGTCCAGCTTCTCCACCCAAGAATTTGTCAAACTGTTCGATGAACCATCAAACATAGGCAAGTGGAATCTACTCACTCCACAGTGGGTATCACCATCATGGTAATGTTTGTAACCTCTATGATGGTGGCGGGGTCTACTATCCCACTAGAGCTAAAAAAAATCTCTGAATGAGAGGGCTTCCCTGAACTCCTGCCCATTGGCCTGGTACTCTGCAAAATAATCGCCCATATGTCCGGGCTCTACCTCCTACTGGGCTACAGCCCCCATGTCGGCTCCTAAGAAAGTGGGCATGGTAGAGTGTGTAGGGGCATGTGAGGCCACCTACTGTGCAGTATCATGTTGCTCTGGCAAATGGTGGGATGCGTCCGATCCCTCACCAACCTGAAAAACATGTGGGCTCTCATGCTGTCTGGCCTCTACTGTTGTGAATCTCTGCCCCATCCCCTCAATCTGCCTCAACAGATCCTGCACTGATTGAGGAGCATATCTGTAAATCTCTTCCCGTCATCATCCGCCATTGGATCTTCCTGCTCCGTGACCACCACAGGCTCCCTCTATCCTGCATCCACCACCGGAACATAGTTTCCCTCTCCGTAGGTATTCTCCAACCTACACTGAGTGTCTCTGTACCTCTAACCTCTGTAACAGATATAAGGTTTTTCCCCCGATGTCATAGATTTCTAGCTCCACACGTTGAGCTAAATCTATGCTCTGGTACAATTGTAATATTCCTAACCCAGAATATTCCTCAAAGCCCAGCAAAAACTCCAACCAAATATGTGCAAATGATATAATATCCCAGAAGTGATAAAATAATAGTGGAATAAAATATAATAATGTAAATCAGAAATATAAGAAGATACACAAGAAATGCAGCGAGAAATAGTAAGCCATTTTATTATACTGAGCAATAAATGAGTACAAGAAGTGATTAGACTGATGGCACCTCGACTTGCACAAGGCAAGTGAAGAAATACTCTCAGAATGACAAGAATGGCCTCTCTGCATGGATGTTGCTGCTATGCTGATGTTGGTGCTAGAAAACAAATGATGATTTGGTGCTACTCCCCTCCTTGGAAAAAGCTGAAGCTCTAGATTCGGGCTCTACTAGAGAAACCTCGAAAAACCCAGAAAGCTTTCCTGGAATGGCCTCACACTAATCTACATCCTAGCTGCTGGAAAACTGTCGTGCTGCTGTTACTGGAAATCGACTGAGGATTTGGGACTGCTGCCCTCCTCAGAAAAGGCTGAAACTATGGAATTGGACTCTACTAAAAAAACCCAAAAAAACCCAGAAAGATTTTCTGAAATGGCCAACCCCAAAAATCACCCCCTTGGGTTTCTACGCAGTTCCTCAAAGACGTTGATGAAACTGCTACTAAAATGCTGATGAAACTGTTGCTGAAATGCTGATGAAACTACTGATGGAATGCCAATGGAAATACCTTGCCCGAGCAGGCACTCAAAGTCCCATGGGGCTAGGGGTGAGATCTCCGAACGGAGACAGTCAATGCACTAAATAGTGCTGCATACTAGCTAAACAACCAGCGTTCTCTAAGTCGAAATGACTATCACAAATGCTCATAACTAGAATGATAAAAATGAGGGTGCTCCTATCTCCTTTATAGCTTTTTCCTCTCTCAATCCCAAGGCTCACCTCCTCCTGTGTGATTCCTGTCTTGCCACGTGTTTCTTCCCTCCTGCGCAGTCCCTCCATGTGTCTGTGTGGGCTCCATTTCTGCGTCCCCCTTTGGCCCCCTTGGCTTCCCTCTAGGTCACAACATTGTGCTACTAGGAAGTGACTTTTTATTCTAAAAGTGAGTTATGTCCCTCGTCCTCACTTTTTTTTTTACAAATAACTATAGAAGACAAAAATTGAAAAAAAATCGAATATCCAATTAGCCATGGCTAATTAGGAATATTACAATTCCCAACTAAAAAACTACTTTGGGAGAAGTATAAAAAGGCTTCAATGGGATGGCTTAAAGGAGGAGAGGATAGAGAGAAAAATCACTCTGCTGAGATTATCCCTGATCAGGTCTGAAGATCCTTGTGCTTCCAACACTTCCCCCATTACAGGAAACCCTTATTTCCTTGAGTTATGATGTCTCTCCATTGGTTGAGATATCCTTAAGTGAGCCATGGAAGGAGTCCGTTGAAGGTTTGAGATTGGACGAATCCAGAGGATGGTTATGCTTGGAGCCTGTGAAATGAAGGACCTCTAGGTGCACCTCTTTTCATGTAGTTTATTTATATTAGTATCATGGCTGTATGGAATGCTTTTTTTTCTTTATAGATAACCCCCGCTTTGCTAGGATATCAACCCAAGACCCTAGGGGACCTTGTCGCTAAACACCAATGGAGTCCATGACTGATAACATCAGTTACAGAGTCATGTTATGTCCTTTTCTCCCTTGGACATGCTTTCTGATAAATATGGTTGTTGGGGGTCTAACTGTGACTGATGATGGCTGAGCTGGTCATCTTGTTCTTTGGGCAACAGAATGGTCAGAGGATGTGGAATTCATAGGTAGGTGGATGATTTGGGTGAGAGAGAAGAATGACCATTAGATCGGGGAAATGGACGGCAGAGATGGTTTAGTGGAGGCTATCGACCGAGGTGGGAGCGGGGTGTGTTAGGGACGTTAGATCTTCAGTGGATAGATTAGACGGTCATCTAGCGACGGAATCGCACGAGCATTTAACGGGCGAGGGAATTTTGGTCAGGTGGTAATGGTTTTCATCGCACAACTTTAGAGTGTTTAGTAGTAAAATCCCAGGGCCAAGCGATTCCCTTCAATGATTGACACATAGCAGCGGATGAGAGAGAAAAACGACTCTCATCGCGTGCTATCGCTCGATCAAATTGCCAGAGTGATGAAAGCAAAGACCATTAGATCTCGGCGGAGATGATCTGATGGTGGGGAGTGGTAGAGTGGGTCACCTTTATCGGGTGCGACGGGAGCCATTGGATCGATGGGGGTAATCAACGATGGGGATGCGGCATGACGAGTTACGAACGCGCGAAAACACATGGCAGGGTTTTATAGCTAGTTGGGGGTTTTGCGCTTGGGGCTAAGGTCAAAAGGGGTTACTTTTTCGAGTTTAGGAGGCAAATAGGGAAACAAAGGCGGTGGAGAGTAAGCGGGGTAGGAGGAGAAGGGAAAATGACCCACGAGGGGCCCCTTTGAAGACACCACCAAATAGACCAAGATTTTCTTTGACATTAGAAAGTCAGCATTGCATAGGAGAGCTAACATTGGCTCCTTCTAGGGATGAAATCCTCCCTGTGAGGTTTCAAGAACCATAGACCACTGCTTTTCATACAGAAAAAATATCAACAATATTTCCTAGTGTTCCATTGGGCATGGAGTCTAATTAAGCCTACACTAAAACTTGTAAAAGGAACGTATTTACAATGTTGAGCCCTAAAGGCCCTAATTAACATAAAATTTCAAAAACCCCCATTGATTGGGCCATCAGAAATTGTTTCTCCTTCCAAACTCTGCAGCATGAAATTATTGCTCCCCTGGACCTGAGCGATGATGAATGATCTTGTCCATAGAGCATCAAATTTACCAAGATATCCTTGCCTTTCCTTCAGTGCATCCCATTGGAGAAAATAGTCACCATATTGATAATTGACCCTTTTTACCTTTCTATGAAAGGTTTCTTTCTCTTGCTCAATGTGCATGTCATCCAATTCATCAAAGACTTGCAAAAGCTTGTTGATTTGATCACCTATCTCAAAAAGTTTAGGGCATTTGACCTTATCAGGTAGAGATGGTTTATATTTTACCCCCTCTCTGTATGCCCTCATTCTTGGATGTCTTTCGTGGAAGCTTTTGTATACCTGTTGAATAATAAGGGCTACTTTGTACTCGACTGTGTCATTTGTGGCCTAAAAGATTAATATAAATGGTGAATCAATGTATTCTTGTGTGGGGGACACAAAGACTTCACCTGCTCCTGTAGCTTTCTTAGAACATGCCCCATCAAAGAAGGTGTCCCAAATCTATGGGCTTTCTTCCTCTATCGTCTAGAAAACTGCCTTTTCAGGGTATGTGGAGGCCAACTAGGCAAGCTTCTCAATATCAAGACTGAGCTTATCCATGTCAGCCTTGCGCATTGAATTATGGTTGGCTCCAGTGCCTAGGGGGGAATTATGAGGGATTTTATATTGAACAGATAGAGGAACATAAGATGATGGGGAGTTGACTTCACATTTCTTGATCACTAGGCTGACAATAACAGCTGGTTGGTCATTTTTCAAAATTCACATAGTCAGTGGAAGCTTGGATGGTTTTAGGCTCAAGATCCTCAAGCATAGATTTCTTGAGGGACTAATTATTCACTAGTTCAATAAGAGGCATGGGTATTCTTGGCTTCTGAATTTCTGATTGAAAATTGAAAGAAGGGGAATTTTCAAGGCCTCTTACCTCTATGGCTGAAACTTTGAGGATGATGGGATCAACTGCTGGTTGCTTTTGCTTGCTGATCTGCTGCTCTGTGGGGACGACAACTCTTTGGGCAGGATTTTCTTTGACATTACTCATTTTTTACCTCAAGTTATATCTTTGCTGGTCTTCAGTCTTCAGAACAACTTCTCTATCCCATTCTTGACTGGCGTGGGCCCTGAGTAATGACTCCTTAGAGGCAGCTAATGTAAAAAAGGCAACACTGCCCTTGTCTTCCATGTAGTGAATCTCATCTTATTCATCAAACTACTCCTCCTCCATGACTACATTTTGGAAATGAGTTTTAACCCTTTGTTCTTCACTGGACTCTTTGCCCCTCTAAATGATCTGCAATTGTTCATTTTCTCTTTTGAATGGATTTGGATTCCTAGGAGTAAATGCATTAGGAAGCCTTTCTTTCCCAACACTCTGCTCAACCTTCAGTTTGGATATTTCAGCAGCCAATGACTCTATCATTTTAGTCATTTTGTCTATTTTGGGTTCTAAAGATGAAGAAGAAGAGGAAGACTCACCTCTCTGTCTCCTTCTATCAAAATGTCCTTTGAGTTTCTCTACAACCATGATATTGGATTCCACCTCCAAGCCTGCATCTTGCATTTCAGCTAGAGAACCACATCTTCTTTCTCTTAATAATAGGCATAAATCAAAATCAAAGGCATTGGCATAGGTGAGTTTGGCAGAGGTGGGGGTAGGCTTCACTTTGAATAGAATCTTGCTATACATACAATTAAACCTTTTATTAAAATCAGACAATGTCTCCCCATTTTCCCTTTTCAAGTTGCCAAAATCAGTATGGTAATATAGTAGGTCTTTCTTATCTCCCCAATGCTTTAAAAACACATCATCTAATGCTTCAATGTCTTCTATAGACCTAGGGTTCAGCGCTCTGAACCACTTTCTAGCCTCTCTGTCAAGGCTTTGGAAAAATACTTTCATCCACACATCATCTTCACTGATATCTAGGTTATCGACATAGCTATAAAAAGAATCAAGGTTTTCTTCAGCTGTCACTTCCTTTGTACCAGTGAACTTAGGCATGTATTTCTGATATTCTCCTGTAGGCATGGCATTCAAAGAAACAGGCAAGACCAGGGGCTCATACCTAGTAGCTATGATTCTTTCCATTTTGGTGGGTGCTTGTGGGCTTGCCACGACTAGGGTAGATGGAAGAGTACTGGTAGTTTGGATGTAGGGAGCTAAGAAATAAATGACAGGGCTGAAGGAAATTGATGGACTATAGGGGAGGTTTTCTTTGGACTGAGATCCAAAGGGGAACTTATTGAACAAGGAGCTTTATGAATCTCTAAGAGTATTTCTTCACCGATAGTGTTGGGCTCAGCTACAAACCTTTCTTGTAGAGATACATAAGATTGTTTAGGTTTACTTGATCCTGGTGCTCCTCTTCGTGATATCTTGCTCTGCTTGACAATATTCTCAAGGTCAGGTACTGGATTAGCTGGTGATTTCTGAGGATTTCTCCGAGTATGTCTCACAAACTGAGCCAGAACTATGACATGGACTCACCAAAAGGTTAGTCCTCCAGTAGAGTCGCCAGATAGATAATTACAACCAATAATGTGTCTAGACTTTGTCTATCATCAAAGCTAGATCTGTGTCATTTTCCCAGGGAAGCTAAGCTTCAATCTCCTCTCCTCGGCAATGGTGCCAATTATGTTATCGCTCCAAGAAAATCTTCTAGGTTGTAGCTCGGAGATGCCCGGTAACATATAAATTCAACTATTGTTGCAGGTTTAATGGAAGGAATGATGATTTGGTTCAAACCAGATAACCAATTCTACTTTGTTTCACTCTAGACATGCATGAACACCCTCAGACTACAAGGTTTTAGACCACCAAAGCTCATAGTTTTAGATATTAGGTGAATATGGAGAATACTAACCACACCAGCAGATACACAAGACCATGTGATGGCTGACTGCAACTAGTAAAGAAACCTGTAAATCTAATCTATCAATACAAAGACAACATGACAACTCTCTTGCATTAGATAGAAAGAAACTTGAGCAACCTATTCAATTATAGATTCAAGATTTTAACACAGAGATAAGATGACAATTATCTAGTGCTAAACATCAAAAGATCAAGAACACAGCATATTAGGCATAATCTTGGAACAGAGGAAAATGGATAGTGAGTAGTTAACAGCAAAAGAAGCTTGTATTTGCTGAAAATGAAGATGAGACGCTGCAAGTGACAAAATGTCTACAGTCTTGAGAAGTTGAACCTTACATCAAATGCCAACCATGATTACATCTTGCTTTTGGATATTTATAAGTTTACAATACTAGGGCACTTTGGTAGTTCAGGTATGGAGGGGTCATAATTGACCACCAACTGCATTTAACTGCTTGATGGATCTCTGGATGAGGTTGCTTGATTCAGTGGATGATTCTGATCTATTTAGGTGTTGTGTTGTCCTTTAGGTGGTTGGAGTGCTCGTACCGGTGGAGTCCATGACTGATAACTTCAGTTACAGAGTCGTGCTATGTCCTTTTCTCCCTTGGCCATGCTTTCTGATAAATATGGTTGTTGGGGGTTTGACTATGATTGATGATGGTCGAGCTGGTCATCTCCTTCTTTGCGCAATAGAATGGTCAGAGGACGTGGAATGCATGGGTAGGTGGATGATTTGGGTGGGTGAGAAGAATGACCATCAGATCGGGGAAATGGACGGTGGA
This sequence comes from Pinus taeda, assembly GCA_000404065.3. Classification (NCBI taxonomy): domain Eukaryota; kingdom Viridiplantae; phylum Streptophyta; class Pinopsida; order Pinales; family Pinaceae; genus Pinus; species Pinus taeda. The sequence goes on from APFE031475233.1 coordinate 49,764, forward strand.
GACTAGCAGCCAAGGTGGGAGTGGGGTGTGTTAGGGCTGTTAGATCTTTAGCAGACAGATCTGACGGTCATCAAGCATTGAAGTTGCACAAGTGTTTAACGGGAAAGGGCGGTTTGGTCGGGTGGTAATGGTTTTCATCGCACCAGTTTTTGGTGTTAAGTGGTAAAATCCTAAGGTCGAGCGATTCCATTCAATGATCGACACATAGCAATGGATGAGAGAGAAAAAATGCTCTCATTGCGCGCTATCGATCGATCAAACTGTCAGTACGATGGAAGCGAAGACCGTTAGATCTCGGTGGAGATGATTTGACAGTGGGGAGTGGTAGAGTGGGTCACCTTTATCAGGTGTGATGGGAGCCATTGGATTGGTGGGGGTAATCAATGGCAGGTATGTGGTGTGACGAATTATGAAAGTGCAAAGTCACATGGTAGGGTTTTATGGCTGGTTTGGGGTTTTGCACTTGGGGCTAAGGTCAAAAGGGGTTACTTTGTCAGGTTTAGGAGGAAAATAGGGAAACAGAGGTGGTGGAGAGTAAGCAGGGTAGGAGGAGAAGAGAAAATGACCCATGAGGGACCCCTTTGAAGACACCACCAAACAGACCAAGATTTTCTCTGACATTAGAAAGTCAATGCTGCATAACAGGGCTAACAGGATCGCTATTGTATGAAGATTTCGCTCAATGACCCAGGGTTCAGTAGTTGACTACAAATAGTGACAGATTAGATTTTTGAATATAAGCTTTGTTGGGTTCATTTATGGATGTTGTAGTTGTTTTTACTGGTTAGTTACATACATGAAGATATGGATCATTGTACTCTCTTTTGTTGAATCATTTGATGACAATCTAAGAAGAAGAATAATTTGAAAGGGTTTTCCCCATAGTGGGGTTTTTTCCTGGTCTCCAAGTAATCCTAGTGTCTCTATGTGTGAATTCTTTTCTTCTATTGTTCCCCTATGTTCTACTATATTGATGATGCCAATATTTTCTTTCTATATAGTTGCATATGTTGCTAAATAATTATGAAATTCTGAATAATGTTATGATGTTATGGGGTGAACTTAATGTGTTAATGAAGAAATTCAATTATCAAAGCAAAGAACAATATATCCCTATGAAAAATTAACATTTCGTTTGTCACAAAAGGCCTTTACTATTTCTATTACTAGCTCCTTAAAGTGTCTATCCAGTTAGGAGAGCCTACCTCCCCTCATTATCCAATTAGTATTTCCTCTTCAATTGTCTTTTCTTCTTAATATCCATGTTGTGATTGATCAAGCATATTGCACCATTCCTGTCGTCATCTCCTTTGAACCTTAGTGTCTTTTATGTGCTGTTATACATAAGAATACATGTTATATTTTAACGAAATTCAAATGCATAATAGAGATTATCACCTTGTCTTGTTGTTGGAAATTTGTCGATGCAAAGCTAGCTACAATATTACACCTCATTTATCACGTTAATATCAAATTATAAAATCATATCCAATCATTAGTACCGTGCTACATGCATATGTGTATCACAATGCAGACACACCAAACAAAAAACACAATCAATCCATATTATAATCAAGTTTGACACATATCACATGTGCTATAGCCTTATCTTATCTCTTATGGTCCATAGTTGAACCTTATATTCATTTCATCTATGACATAGCCTATATAGTCTGAGGGTTGAACTTAGAAGCTCTAATACCACTCTGAACGTATCTCGTACTAAGAGTAGAAGGAGGAAGTTATTTTGATAACCCGAACTCCAAAGTCTAGTTATGGAAATGGGGTCTAAATTTTTCAACATTTTTTAACTTCCGCAAAACTCAAAATGGATCACACCATTTTGTATGTATCATCGAGACCTTTCCTATTATGAAACCATCTAACAAAAAGATAGAAATGATAGATCAACGACTTCAAAATCAATCTCTTCGAGGGGGAAACCTCCTTTACATTACAAAAATGAACAATTCTTGGATGATAAAAATGGAAAAACCTCCTTTCTATAAATAGGAGTCTAAAGGATCACCAAATAATCAAAGAAAACATAATAATAATAATATAAGGCACAATAATAACAACAGTGGGCTTCTATGGGGCACAATAATAACACTATGGGGACAATAGGGGCACAATAATAACAGTATGGGGCAATAGGGGCACAATAATAACAATAAGGGCTACAATGACAATAATAATGGGGAATCACTAGTATTATAGGGACCTAACATGCTCCTGTCCGTAAAAAAAAATTTTGTCCTCAAGGCTTGAGTAGTTTTGTATGCTTATGTATAAAATTCTCATCCTCCCATGTGGAATCTTCAGTAGGTAAGTTCTTCCACTTGATGAGATACTCTGAAATTAATCGATTTCGTAGTTGCCCATTTCTTGTTTCTATGACTGCTTCAGGTTCCAATATGATTTTTCCTTCCTTGTCAAGTTCTAGAAATATTGTTTGAACTGGGAGCTTGCCACCTAGAACCTTCTTTAAGCATGAAACATGGAAAACTAGGTGCACTCAGGAAGCTGCAGGAAGCTCCAATTTGTATGGCATAGTACAAATCTTTTGCAACACATTGTATGGACCATAATACTTTGGCGATAATTTATTTTCCTTCTTAGTTTGCTTGAGGGACATTTGTTTATATGGTTGTAGCCGTAGGAATACCCAGTCACCTACATCAAAACTTCTTTCATTGCGATGTTGATCTGCTTGTTGTTTCATTATGTTCTGCGCTAAAGTGAGGTTATCCTTTAAGAGTTGGTGAACTTGTTTTTGATGCTCAATGTCATTTTCCACTGCTTGAAGCTTAGAATTTTCTCTTAAATATGATGTGATGGATGGTGGATGATATCCATAAAGTTCCCTAACTGGGGTAATTTTTTCTGCAGTATGGAAGGAAGTGTTATACCACCATTTAGCCAAAGGCAACCATTTCACCCATCATGTCTGTTTATCAGAGACAAAGAAAGGAAGATATCCTTCCAAACATTTGTTTACTATCTCAGTTTTCCCATCAGATTGAGGATGATAAGATGAGATATGAGCTAACTAAGTACCAAGACGAGAAAATAATTATATCCAAAAATTTCCAGTGAAAATGGGATCTCTGTCACTTACAATAATCTTTGGGTTTCCATGTAGCTTTTGAATTGTTTCCATTAATGCAGTAGAAATTGTACTGGCTTTAAATGGATGAGATAATGCAAAAAAGTTTGCATACTTGGTAATCTTATCAACTACCACCATGATGACACTCTTTCCTTTGGAATTTGGTAAACTTGTGATAAAATCCATTGAAACCTCCTCCCAATGTTGGCTTGAAATGGATAAAGGTTGTAATATACCTGGGGTCTTAATTATTTCAACTTTATTTTGTTGGCAAACCAAAAATTCTACCACAAACTTTTGAATATCTGATTTAAGGCAATCCCAAAAAAATTCCTTCTTAACCCTATGGTAAGTTTTTAAAAATCTTGAGTGCCCTCCTAAGGGAGAAGTGTGTAACTCCATAAGAATATTTTGTTTGAGTTGGGAATTCTTACCCAGGTATAAGCAATCTTTATACCACAACGAATCATTTTTCCAGCTAAATGTATCTGATGTACTAAGATCTTGTTGTAGATTTTGAATGAGAGCCCACACTTCTTCGTCATTCTTCCACTCATCCCTTTATTCATTTATCCAATCTGGTTGGATAATAGAAATGGTGTAAAGCAATGCTTCCACATCCTCATCCTTTCTTGAGAGTGCATCTACCACAACATTTTGCTTCCCTTTTTTTGTAGATGATTTCAAAGTCATAACCCAACATCTTTGTGACCCATTTTTGTTGCTCTTCTAAAGATAATATTTTTTCTAAAAAGTATTTAAGACTATCATGATCAATTTTTACCTTGAAGTGTATTCCCATTAGGTAGGGTTGCCATTTCTTAAGCGCATGTAGTATTGCCAACATTTCCTTCTCATAAATAGCTTTCTGTAAATACTTTCCTTTGACGGGATGAATTTCTAAAGCAACGTGTCTTTCTTCTTGCATTAAAACAACACCAATTCCATTTCATGAGGCATCACATTCCACAATAAAGGTTTTGTGAAGTTCAATGTAGCTAAGACCGGTAATTGACACATTTTCTCTTTAAGATGTTCAAAGGATTTCGTTGATTCTGGAGTTCATGAAAATGCATCTTTCTTCAATAATGTTGTTAGAGGTGCTACTATTCTCCCATAATTCTTAACAAACTTGCAATAATACCCTATCAACCCGAGAAATCCTTGCAGATGCTTTATGGATGTGGGGATTTTCCATTCCTTAATGGCTTTAATTTTTCTAGGGTCTACCTTAACACCTTGATGAGATACAACATGACCCAGATATTTCACCTCTTGTACTCCAAAGAAACAATTGGATCTTTTTGCATATAATTGTTTCTCCTCCAATAGTTTGAGCACCCTGTCAACATGTTCAACCTGATCCACCCAAGAATTTTTATAGATTAGTATATCATAAAAAAATATTAACATAAATTTCCTAAGAAAGGGTTTGAAAATGGAATTCATCAAACCTTGAAGTGTAGAAGGTGCATTGGTAAGGCCAAAATGCATGACCAAAAATTCATAATGACCCTCATGAGTTCTAAATGTTGTTTTCAAAATGTCTTCAGTCTTCATTCTGATTTGTTGATATCCTGAATTAAGATCCAACTTGGTGAAGTAAATTGATCCATGTAATTCATCCAATAATTCATCAATGACGGGAATGAGAAATTTATCTTTAATAGTGAGCTCGTTGAGCTCCCTATGATCCAGACACGTGCCATGACCCATCCTTCTTGTGCACCAATACCACTGGAGCAGAGAAAGAACTTTTACTAGGTTGAATTATACCAACCTCTAGCATTTCTACAACCATACGTTCAATTTCACTCTTTTGGGCATAAGGATATCTGTAAGGCTTGATGTTTGGAGGAACACTTCCTGGAATCAAATGAATAGCATTATCATGATCAAAAATAGGTGGGAGGCCTTTCAGAGTCTCAAATACCTTGGAATGATTATCCAAGACTTTTTGGAGATCTAGAGAAATAGATGATCTCAATGTGGGAACCTCTAGCGAACATAATTGTGCAATTACGCCTCATTGTTCTTTCTTTAGAAGATTTTTCATTTGGTTAGAGATGATTATCTTTGTCAGTTTCCCTATGATACCCCTTAATTCAACTTCCTTTCCTTCCAAAGAAAATTTCATGAAATGTTCTTGAAAATTAAAATCTGTTGTACCTAAGGATTGTAGACATTGGAATCTTAGTACAACATCAGCACCACCCATTGGAATGGAAAGCATTGAGCTATCCAATACATATTCTCCCATGGATAGCTTGATATTATGGCACTTTTTAGAGCAATTTATGGTTCCTCCACTTGCAACCATCATTTGACACTCTAGTGCTCAATATAGGAAGCAACTAAATTCCTTGGTTATCTTACAATGAATAAAATTATGGGTACTTCCCAAATCAATCAGCACTAATACCATTTTCTTCTTGATATCTCCTTCTATGTTTATAGTTTGAGGAGTGGTAATTCCATCTAATGCATTACAATATATGGTTAGATTCATTTCTTCTTTCTCTAGGGTTTGTTCCTTGTTTATATCCTCTTCTTTTGAAATTTCTTGTTCCTTTTTCTCCTCTTCACAATATATGTAAAATAATTTATTCTCAACACACTTATGACCTTTAGTGTATTTCTTATCACAACTGTAACAAAGCCCTTTTTCTCTTTTTTCTTCCAATTGTTGTGGTGTCAACCTTGTAGGTTGTGGAAGGCTAGGGGAAACAACACTTCCATCTTTATATTTATGAGGGGTAGGCTTCCTTTTTGCCATAATTTTTCTTTCCATTTTTCTTCCCAACCTGAATGCCTTCTCCAATAAATCAGGTTCCCAAAGGCAAACCTCATGTTGGATGTTATCCTTTAAAGTCCTTATGAACACATCAATCCTATGCTACTGTGGAATATCTTTAACCCTTATATTCAAATTTGAAAGTTCTCAATGTGCTCCATCATTGAACCATTTTGTTTGAGATTTATCAGTTGGTTAAAAAAGTGTTGCTTTTTGTATCCTCATAATGTGCTATCATTTCTTTCGTAAAAATTACCCAAGTGACAATTTGATTATGAGATAAAAGCAATTGATACCATACAAACTAATTTGGTTCCAAATATAAAGTTTCAATACATACCTTTTGTGTGTTTTTCACATTATGGAGATAAAAATATTGCTCCAACTATAGTATCCATGTTACGGGATCATTGCCATGAAACTTCCTCATATCTATCTTTGGAACATGGTGGGTATTCAATCCACCGTTAGAGACTATGAAATCACGATTAGCATTTATTTTGTTCTCATCATGAGTTTTCTCTATTACCTTTTTGTCATTAGGAAGCCTTTATTGTAGCAACTTTGTCAAACCATACTTCAACCCTCCCACATTTTTCTTCAAATCTTCAATGTTTTCATTCTTTGAATCATGATTAACATTTATTCTTTTCTCATTTTGATTTTTCTCTACTACCTTTTTGCCATTAGGAAGCCTTTCTTGTAACAACTTTTTCAAACCTTCCCTCCAACCTTCCATGTCCTTCTTCCAATATTCAATGTTGTCTTTCATACCATCCATCTTAGCTTCCATGCCTTTATTTAAACCATCCATCATATCTTCCATGCCTTTGTTTAAACCATCCATCTTAGCTTATGTTACTTTTTGTGGGAGTGAAATTTGTTTCACTTGGTTTTGTAATTTTGATATATCATATTGCATTTCTTCCTCTTCTTCATGAGTCATGTTAGAGATTTTACGTTTCTTACTAGGTGTTTCCATTTTATTTCTTTGGGGCACCAATTATTGATAATTATTCTTCAGTCTACCCTTTGAATTCCTTCAAACTAATTTTTCAAACAAAACTTATGCAAAATTAAAAGAAAAAAACTACACACCTTTTTTCACTTTGTAGAAGCTCGATATTGAATCTAATGTATCTCTGAAATTTCAAATCCCCATGGTCTGAAATTGCAAACTACGGTAGATATCTGAGTCCTCTTTCCAATGCCAACAGTCTGATCAAAATTTGATTCTCCATGAAAGCGTTATGCCCAATATCCCAAGATGACCTAATTATACACTTTTTCGGTAGAGCAAAGTTGTACGAAGTGCCAAAAGTCACTGTTTAAACCTTCATACCTAAAAATAGTGCACCAAAAACTACATTTCATTCTCATTCTGTAACTTCTTATGAAATGTCAATCTGATACTCAGAGAGAAAGTTATGATTATTTTCCCAAGGTCACCTGTTTGGGATGCAATTCGGGAGCCTGCAAAAACCCTAACTTCCTTGGATCATATCTCCCAAAATATAGCGAGATAAGATCTAAAGTTCGGACCTGAGGATCATAGATATTTCTGATCAAATGGAGTTTTTTGTAGGTTATGAAACGTCAGAGAAAAAAAGTTATAGTGAACATTCCACGATGACCTGTTTTGAGCAGCAAAACCCTAGAATCCATACCTCTGATACCAAGCGTTATGAAACCACCTCACAAAAAGATAGAAAAGATATATCAACAACTTCAAAATTAGCCTCTTTGAGGGGGAAACCTCCTTTACATTACACAAATGAATATTTATAGGATAATACAAATGAAAAACCTCCTTTCTATATGTAGGAGTATAAGAGGTCACAATATAATCAAAGCGGACATAACAATAATAATATAAGGGAAAAACAATAACAATAGTGGGCTTCTATGGGGTACAATAATAACAATATAGGGACAATAGGGGCACAATAATAACAATAAGAGCTACAATGACAATAGTAATTAGGGAATCAATAGTATTATAGGGACCTAACATTTCCAATGATATCAAATTTTCTTCAATCTGACTCATGGATCAAAAGATATGGCTGATCAATGTATGGTTTATCAAGTTGTGCCATATTATCTAATTGCCATGTTGTGCCCACATGATCTCTACATGGTTATGCAACTCATAGTCTCTGTGGTAGTTGTTGTCTTGTTCATAATCAGTGTCACGTTAAACCCTTTGTCTATAGATCATGTACATATATATAATATAATGGTTAAACCCCTTTCATCCATGTAATCACGCCATGCGACCCACCCTGTCACCTCACGTTGGGGATATAATCCTGGTAGAATTGCAATGTACATTTTGAGAAATTAGAGGGGACAAGGTGTTGGGGTTATGTGTGCCTACCACATCATATTTCCACCTCAATTACAAGGAATTGCACTTAAACTAATGGCATGGGTTCATGCCTCCACTGAGGAACCCTCCTCCTACATGTTACATCACCCTTTACTCACCATCACACACATATAAGCTCTGCCATGGCCACATCACCTCATGGATTAACTCCCAACAAGATTGCACCCAACTCCATAAGAAATCATTAGGGACAAGATGTCGGGGTCAACTACCCTTTCCACTAGGGTGACATCACCCTCCACGTGGCCCCACTCTGGGGGTGCCACATGTTTCTTGTTTGTCAGCCACTTGGCCCCACAAAAATCTAGAATCTATGTGACGTGTGTCCTGCTCCTAGGTCACCACATGGCCTTAAGGCCACATAACCTGCCATGTTTTTAATGGGTCCCACCAATCCTCCGCTATAGGGTGAGATTCATTTTATTGTTTTAAAATATTATGTGGGGTCCTCCATTGGTTCACCAAATGCCAAGAAACTAGCCCAATTATGCCATATCATCCATATGGTTAAATACTGGGAGTTCCATCACAAACTCCCTTTTAAACCTTCGGGAAATTTTTGTTAAGGTCCATCCAATGGTGAGTGTTGGCTGGATAAATCGATCTTGTAGACAAGGCTGATCTCCCTAGTATCAACAGATATCTAGCAACAAGCAGGACAAGCAAATCTACCTTTCTCTAAACATATTGGGATTCATTAATAAAAACTAAAGAGGTGTTTAGACCCTACCTTAAGTACAATGCTAGTTTGTGGTAGCCAAGCTCCAACTGTTCCGAAAGATTTTCCTTTTAAGAACCTGCAATCACAAACAAGCACACATCAAATAACACCTGCATAGCTAATATAATAAATCATGTTCATCATGGTGATCAAGGAATCCATGAAATAAACCATAAAACACAGCGTATTGAGAAAAATAAATTTGATTATATTAACTTTGAAATAGAAGAAATTTACAACCTTTGGTGCCTTGATGTTGTACAAGCTCTTCCCAGGGTCCAAACAGGAATCTCCTCTACTTTGACAAGCCTCACTCTCTTCCAAATGAGATAAAAAAGGTATTTAATCTCTCCTATCCAAATCTCAATTAGGAAGACTAAGTTCCAGTAGCATTTCACCTCAAAAATATTCAACTTTCAACCTCACAAGTAACCAGCCCAATGCTTCATTTTATAGTGCAAAGGAAGGAGGTTACAGGTCCACCATTGAAGGGATAGAGTCCTCCTTCAAAGGGATAAGCTCCTCACATCAAGGGGTTAGCTCCTTAAGGTATGGGATGCATGAACCTTTAAGGAGCGAACTTGCCACCTCAAGATTCCCTCTAGAAGCTTCCATAAATGACTCAAAGTGAGTTTTTAAGAATGTACTTGTGTCTTTTTAACTTTTACAGGGGTCTGCACCCATAACATAGAGACAGAGTGGTCAAGTGCGCAGGGGACATTACCAATAGGTGCGGGACCATAGGTAATACTAAGAGAAAGTGCAAAACCAAAGTTTTAGAGATTTTTAAGGTCTTTCTCTTATTTTCAAGGCTTGATATGAAGATTTGAGGTTTAAGACTTGCATAGGAGGAAGGTATGAGTGATCGACTCACACTAATTACAGAATGTCAAAGTGACAATTTTTGTGCAATAGATTGCCCCCTAAAGTGCGAAGTCTATAATAGATGAGGATAGTTTTTGTCATCTAAGAAGAGTGAAGTACTTTATCATTTCAAGGATATTCCTGTGGACACTCCGATCGGAACCTGTAAAAACATTCAGTGCAAAACATATATATATGGACATATCATTGCTGAGGTAGGCATTCCCATATTCAGATCAAAACGGACTAGAAAACTATCTAAACTACTCTGATACAGGGATGATTTTGTAATACATCACAAGTATAGACATATGTAGACACAGTATGGACGCAGCCATCTATTTATGAATAGTCTACTGTATAATGAATAACAAAATTCCTTGCAGCCTGGATGGTGGAAGCTAGATCCAGGGTCTCGATTTCTACTTCCCGAACTAGTACGATTCTATCCATGTGAATGAATGTGTCGAAGTCGAACATGGTAGAAACCACTTGATTACCAGTCAATGATGTGAATTGTTAACAAGTGTGAGAGAAACTGCCAGTAATGTCAATGGCCCTCAAAGTACCCAACACAATCCATGAAATGTGAATAAATGAGTTGATGTCGAACACGTCATAGAATCCTTTGATTGAAGGTCAATGATGTAACCTGTCGTCAAAGGTGAGAAACCTACCATTAGGGCATGCAGATTCCAAGGTACTGACGATTTCTAGATCATCTTTCTAGATAATGAGTTGGAGTCGATAGAAAGCGATCCGTCGTAGGCAAGCCCACAAGACAAAATCATAGATCAAGTTTATATTTGGCAAGGACTAACTCAGGGATGGTCAAGATGGATGGCAAATATTTTTCAAATGGATGGTTATTTGAACTGACCTCTTGAACACATAACGACATTGCAGATGGTTTGGTGACAATTGACCCAAAGCTAATACCCAAAAACCAGCTAAAGACTTTCAATATGGTTTGATTAACTGTTAGGCAAAGGATTTCCCAACCCAGGTGAACAAAAAGTGTCATATTCAAGAGTGGTTAATTGCTTTTCTAAACACAAAGTATAACAAACAAGTTCATTTTTCTCTCTTTTCCCTCACCATTTCTGGCAAGTACCTCTTTATTTTTGACAAGCTTGAGGAGGATAACATTTTCTTGATTATAAGCTCATCCTTCAGATGAGTCCAACTTAGTTTAATATTTGAACCCTAAGAAGGAGTGGTTCGTTCATGTTTAAATTTGAACAGGTCCTTTACTGTTAAATTTTAACGAGTCTAGTCTAGGAGAAACTTGGTGTTTTTCAATTTTAGAGAGTTAGAAGAAAAACTTAAGAAAACTCCATGGTTGTCCTTTTTCGTAAATTTGTGTCCCCCAAGCCTGAAAAAGTATAAAATGATACTTGAGAGAACCGCTTGACCATTACGATCAAGGAGCTTTTCATAATTAGTGCCTTTGATCTGAAAAATAAAAAAGCGATCAAAATCACGTCGTTTTATAACCAATATCGAACTTGAAATGACAAAATTCCGGCAATCTTTTCATATTTATACGGTTAGAAAAGAGTTGTAAGTGGACCGTCCTTTTAATTCTATTTTAACGAGTTTAAAGAGAAAAACTCGACAACTATTTCATATTTTACGAGTCAGAAAAGAGCTTAAAGAGGACTCCTATGTTTCGCTTTTTCGTAAATTTTGGAAGAGTCTGAAAAAGTGAAAAAGTATGCTCTTTGTTGAAAATGATCAATTCTTCCTAAAAATCCAATATTCTGCACAAAAACTCAAAACATTACTCATACCTATTTAAAATAAATAAAAATGCATCAAAAGTTACATTTTTAAAGTGAAAAATAAACAAATTAAAGATTCATTTATTCAAAAAAGCTTATAAAAAGGGCTTTTGTAAATTTATTTTTACCATTTGACTTCAGAGTGAGAAATAAGAGCTTTTGGGTAAGAAACATCTTGTGAAGATTGCGGAAAATCTGACCGTTGGAATCGAAAACCATCAGCTCCAGGTAATCCACATCATCCTTATCTTGCATTTCAACCGTTTAATTTTCATTTTAGGGCTTTAAAAAATTGATTTTTAAGGGAAATTTTTGATTAAAAAACCACTCGTGGGGGTCCGCAGGTGCAACATGCAGCCCCTGCGGACCTCAACTTTTTCGTACAAAGGAAAAAGTCGGGGTCCCGCACCTACTCTTAAGGAAAAGTGTGAACCTACGCACTGTCCCTAACTAGCAGGTGTGGACCCCGCGAAATAAGTTTTAAAATGTCAAATTCTTTCCATTTCCGCCCAAAAATTTTGAACTAAATTATTCTAATCTGCCTTTTTTGCAATGTAGATATATAAAATGCTCATTTGGTAGGAACGGGAGCATGAAGATGTGGATCTAGCTGCATTAATTCATCCACCTACAATATAGGCATTAAAAACGTGCAGACTATTTAAATTCTGGGGCATACTCGGCATGAGGGCTTAGGTAGATTTTCTGCAATGGCTGGTAGATAGGTGGAGCACACAAGACTAGTGTTTCATAATTGGTGGCCACCGGCTTGAAATCAAGCTAGAGGACATTTATTTCCTGACTGGTTTGCCCAAGAGAGGTGAATGATTATCTCTATTTGGGACTAGGCCAGGTGGCCAGTCTGTCACTAGTCTCCGACTAGAGTTTTTTAATAACCAAACTGAGGACAAATGGATAGATATCAAGACTATCTCCCGTCCTGAACTTAAAATGATTACATTTACTGTCACCAGATTATGCGGGAGCGCAGCATTGCATGTAGCTACTGGATCCCAAATGCGAATGGTAGTAGACTATTACTGGGGCACCATCCTCAATTGGTGCGAGGCTGTGTTGGCGAATGTAAAAGGCCAACTGACTAGAGCAAAGAACGGACAACTAAAAACTTTGGATATGGTTTCTTGGTTGTGAGCTTTGGCCTAGAGAGGGTCCCTATGTTGGTCCCACAACAGCTTTCCATTGAGGCTGGACTTCCCCGAGAGCCTAGGATTATGCACTCGGTTGCAATGATGGCCTGTCATCCTAAGGAGGGTACAGAGGTTGTCTGATTTCCACTTGAGTATTTTCGCTGGTTGGGGAACCAAATTTTCATGATTTAGGACTTTCCATATGCTGGGATGGATTATTGTGGTGATCCAGACATGGCCCTTCCACCAGGAGAGCAATGAGATGATTCAGGTAAAATCATTTTCAACATTTTCTAAATTTTCAACTATTTTTTTTTGTTTTTTAAGTCGTCCAAAACTGACAGTAAAAATTTTAAATGCAGATGTGGGTCCACGATGACTAGCCTCTCTCCAGCCATATGAGAGACGACAACCTGGAAGTAGTGTTACCCATTGAATGCGAAATTTCGTCATTGCAAATAGCCATAGAATTACTCCCAGCCACTTCCAAAGAGGAGAAAAGTTTGTTATACTTAGCTCAGCTAGATGAGAATCGACGTGATGCTACATTAGCAATCGAGACTCATGCAAAATGAATAAAAGCTCAGTACGACTAAAATATTATACCTCGTAATTTTTCGGAAGGAGACCTAGTTTTACTATACGATCAAGCAAACGATAAGCCAAGTGCTGGAAAATTTGTACCCATGTGGCATGGTCCTTTTTTGTTAAGAGAAAGCTGGCAAAAGGGGCTTATGAATTAGTAGATTTTGACAACGTCTCTTTAGGTAGACCCAGAAATGGGCTTTATCTAAAAAGATATTATGCTTAAAGTTTGGTGTGGAGATTTTTGTTAGAATAGTTTCTTTCTAGTTGGTGTGTTTTAGATTAGAAAGTGTGCCTAGTTTAAAGAGTGTTTTTATCATTATTCCTGCTTATCTTGATTTTACTCTTGATATTGCAGATATCAACATCTCTTCAAACATACATTGGTTTTGTTGATGGTGCTTGTCGTAGTACATAGAACATTTCTTCTGCAGCTTGGGTTATCTATTCACCCTCTGACAAGTTAGTATCTATGCATGGGGTAAGCCTGGGTCAAACAACAAATAAGATTGCCGAGTATAGTGCAGTGATTGAGTTATTATCTAAATCCATCTCATTTGGGATTCGGAGTTTGGTTGTTAGGTTAGATTCTGAACTCGTTGTATTACAACTTAACAGGGTTTATGCCATTAGAAATCCAGCGTTATTAAGATTGTTTTTGAGAGTTCGTCTCTTGGAACGTGAATTTGACTACATTGAATATCAGCATATTCCAAGATATTTAAACACATTAGCAGATGCAATTGCTTCTCGAATGTTAAATAGACATTTGCAATAATCAAGACAATAAATTTAAAAACATTCCATAAACATGTTATACAAGATAGCCAGTAATAGTGATATATCATAGCATAGAAGTGTTTCAAATATACACCGTCTCCGATCATAGGTTGAAAAACACCTTATGATCGGCAAAAATGATAGTACAAAAAGATATAAAATGTCATATGAGTCTAAAAAGGCAATCATCCTATCCCTAATGATGATCACGATAAGAAACCACTACCCGAGCCACCGTACAAAGGAACCTCCTAAAAGGTCCTGGGACCCCAATCACATAGCACTGTGACCTAAGTGGAATATCATCTATACTAGTCTCTGGAATATCTGTTGTTAAACGCTCTAGATGATGCTCCAATTCAGTTAGGGTTTCTGTTGATTGGTCCTGTGGGGCTAGTGCTGTTGCATAGCTGAAAAGGAGTGAAACTAGTTGATGTTTTGACTGAGGTTCAGTATGCCCAAAGCGCTGAAAATAACATATTATGCCAATTCGACCGATGAATACCAATGATTCGTTGGATCATAGTGACTAGAATTTTATTGATTGCTTCAAACAAACCATTAGCCTGTTGGTAATATGGAGTAGAACTATTGTGACGCAGACCAAGTTGATCTGTTAGTTCAGTAATCATGATGTTTCGAAAATGACTTCCATGATCAGTTATAATCGCTTGAGGAACACTGAATCTAGTAATTATATGATTGGAAACGAAAATTGCAGCAGTTTTTCCATCTGTTGAAAATGTAGGCATCACCTTGGCCCACTTCGTAAAATAATCTACCGCAAGGATGATATACACATGCCCCCCGGCTGAGTGAGGGTTACATGTAATAAAGTCGATACCCCACTTTGTGAAAGGACCGACAACAATTATAAGGTGGAGAGGAGCAGGTGGAGCACACATCTTACGATAAAAAATTTGGCAATTGTGGCATTTCCAGACTATGTTGATACAATCTTTAAATAAGGATGGCTAGAAATAACTAGCACGCAATATCTTTTGGGCTGTGGCATACCTAGACATATGACCGCCACATGCTCCAGAGTGACAGCCATTTAGAACCTTTTCAGCTTCTTCATGAGTTATACAACGTTGGAAAATAGAATCTGCCCCACGACGATAGGGTGTATGTTCAATAATATTGTAATCTTGGGATTGGAAATGTATTTTACTTCACCAAGATTGTGAGATTTCAAACTGACAAGATTGGGTTTGGAGATAGACAATTATATCTCCATACCATGGATCAAGAGTACTGATAAGAAACAAGGGTTCATCTGCAATGGGTTCTTCTCCCATAGTTTCAGTATCATTACGCGGGAAATCACACATCAGTTCCGCAAAAACCAAAGATTTCTTTGCCTTGGATTTTTCAATTTCCAAGTCAAATTCCTGTAGGATAACTATCCATTTGGAAACTTGCCCCCTAGCAATTTTTTGGTCAAAATATATGTCATAGGGTTATAGTAAGAAATTATCGTGGTTTTTCGTAATAGGATGTAGTGATGAAATCTTTGGACAGCTTGAACAGCTGCCAAGGCCAATTTCTTCACATGCAAATATTTAGGCTCAGTCGGATTCAAAGTTCAACTAATATAGTAAATCAAATGTTCATTGTTGAATTCATATTCCTGAACTAAAACCATCCCAATGGTGGAATGAGAAGCGGCAAGGTACAAAAAGTAGTCCTGGTTGTAGTTGGGAGGATGTAATAATGGCGCATGGGTCAACGCGTGTTTAAGTGCATCAAAATATTTGTTAGCTATCTCATCCCAAAAAAACGGAGTATTCTGTTTCAACATCCTGGTAAAACCTTTTGTTATCTCGGCATAGTTAGGAATGAAATGACGTAAAAAGTTTGCTTTCCCTTGCAAACTTTGCAGTTGGTGAAGAGTCAAAGGCCGAGGTAATTTGACAATAGCTTCAACCTTTGAGGGATCGAAACGAATGTTGGCTTTTGAGACAACAAATCCCAGTAAATGACCCGTTTCTATATAGAAAACACATTTGTGTGGATTTAGCCTAATTCAATAATGACTACATCTCATAAAGATGGCTCGTAAATGAGTGAGATGATCGACTCTACGTAATGAATGAGTAGGTAAGTCATCGAGATAAGGCTGGACAATGTGCTTGATGTCATGAAATGCGTAAGTCATAGCCCTTTGAAAAGTTTCTCCGGTGTTCTTCAATCCAAAAGGTAACTTGAAATAAGCAGATGTCCCCCATGGACAAATGAAAGCCATTTTAGGTTGATCATCAGGGAGTATGTTAATTTGATTATAACTGGAAAAACCATCCATAAAGGAGAACATTTCACTGCTGGCACAATCATCAATAATTTGATCGATATAGGGGGTTGGATAATTGTCCTTAGGACAAGCTCGATTAATATCCCTATAATCAATACATATTCTTATCTTTCCTTTCCTTTTGTTAACAGGAACAATATTCGATACCCAAGCTATTAAGGGAACTGGATAAATGAAACCTTCTCAAAGTAATTTCTCAACTTCAACTTTAATAGTAGCAGCTTTTCTTGGATGTATCTAACGCAAACGTTGCCGGACAGGTTTAGCATCCAGGTAAGGTTTAATTTCATGAACAATAATTGATGGATTGATTCCTGAAATTTCTTCATATGACCAGGCAAACACGTCACAAAATTCTTGAAATAGGGCTTTATAAGTTTGGATTTCCTCGTTCGTACAGGAAGCACCTATATGAATGTTTTCATTAATTCCAGGTTTCACTGAAATGTAAATAGGACCGTTCGAGAAATATTTCCCAAATTGAACTCAGAATTAGGATGTTGCAATGGATTCTGTGGTTCTTTGACACAATCAGTAGTAAAAATAGATGAGAAATCATTTTCAAAATGATCAAGCTTAGGTAAAAATGAAGATCGAAGATGAAGATCTTCCCATGGTAAATCATCAACAGACAAAAGTTCACGAATCTACTCATCATTATCAATAGGATCATAAAGAGTTGTTGAATCTAAGGTTGAGATTGAAAGTGATTCCCCATGGACCACATTCATTGGATCAATTTCTGTTGAGCAAGAGTCGGAAAATGACTATACAGCCTGATATGCAACTTCAAAGGGACTCAAGGGCATTGCATCACCAAATGAGTCCACCTCAGAATCAGAAGGTATGATCCAAGGATCATCAAAAGCAATAGTGTTCAATAAAATCATATGAATGGTTGCAAAAAAAAGGCGATTCGTTAGGAGGAGGAAATGAAAAAGTTCCTAGTAAACCAGAATATTTAATCAAACCCACCCCAACATCCTTATAAGGGATAACTGTTTTACCAACATGTTGAATACTATCAGAAGAGGCTGGGTCAGATGAAAAATAAGTTAACTGATCTATTGTAATGATCTTTCCATTTTGAGGAAACTTAGTAAGCCGAAAGACTAATGAAACAACAACAGTCATAGTGTAAGACCAACTGCGACTCAAAAGAAGGTTGTAATTTAAAGGGGCATCAACCACTTCCACATCTAGATTTACAGTTTTTCCTTCTACCCCAATAGGTAAATCCTGCAAAATGCCAAGAGGATGAAACCCTCAGCCATGAAAAGCCTTTAGAATCGTCGGGGATTGATTGAGTGTAGGAGAACCAAGTGATCTCCCACACTGGATCGAAATAATACACATAGAAGATCCCTCATCAATCACATTCTAAAAGCAAGGTCTGTTTTTGACTAACACTGGGATCTGGAAAGAAATTTGATGAGGTAGGCGAGGTGTATAAATCAAAGATTATAAGTTTGGAATCCTGAATATCAACAGCTCCTATAGCAGACAATAGCAATTTATGTTGTGCTGAGCATGATTGCAGCACCTCCAAAGCCAACATTGCTGAAGGGGAAATAGCTAAATCTTCAGCAATGTTATAGTTCTGAACAGCTCTCACATGTGGATTGAAAGTTGACTTCTGAAGTATACCTTTAGCAGGCAGTTTGATTACTAAGTCTGGGTTAGGTTTCTCGATCTGTAGCATATCAGAACCAGAAGGAGTTGAAGTTGATGGGTTTGAATTAGAAGATTATGCTTCCTTACCACCAACAAGATTCTTACTACCATAATCTTGTGATCGCGTCGCAATCCTGACATGGGACATCATCATAATGGGTTCTTCTGAGGCATTTGAGGAAGAACCTATCATCCTACTATCTTGATTAGGAAAAGGATCCTTCAAGATAACAGGCATTTGAGAACCTTTGACGATTTTTGAAACCTCAGCTCGATGTGGACAATCTCTTGTAAACTTCTCCTCATCACAAATGAGACGAGGATAGCGAGGTTTACGTTTCTCATCAGTAGGTTCATTTTTATCTGGTTTCTCTTTTGAGTTTTGCTTATTTTTCTTCTTCCCCTTCTTTTTACCACCAGATTTTGATTTGGACATAGATGATTCTACGACATGGATATCGGTAGGAATTTCAGCGGAATATTCTCTTGTCGGGGAATCTGGTAAAGTTATAATAGGAGAAGAATTATTTGTAGATTTCTTCTTACTTTTGGTACTAACTGAACCAATCATACCATTAGTGGCATGAGACCCTGAAGGAGCTACAGTTATTTGATTTTGTTTCGGAAGATCTGGGATTTCTTCGTGTAAAGTACCCGGCTGCGTATAAACGAGGTCAAGGTACTGAGCCTAAGCAATTACTTTCTCTTTAGTAACAACTCTTACCTTAGCTACATCCTCAGTGATTTTAGGTAATAATGATTTAAGAAACCATTCTGCCAAAATTTGATCCGGAATAAAAACTTTCACTAAACGTCATCGACGTCGCCATTCATGAATATGATCTGAAATATATGTGGATGTTGACTGTTTTAATGAAGTTAATAATTCTGTGCCATTGTCGTATCTGACAAGCAACTGAAAATGAGTTAAGAATGAAGTGGCTAACTGACTAAAATTGTAAAAAGAGCTTCGTGGTAACTCAATGTACCACTTGGTAGCAAGACTAATTAGAGTGCATTGAAAAAGACGTAAATGAATTGAATCATCTATAATGGAATTAAATGCACACCAGAGGTGATAATTCATCACATGATTTGACGGATCTTCTCCTAACTTACCCTCAAACTTTGGGATATCAATGGGAAACTTATTAGGCATTGGTAGCCAATATGAAAGATAGTAAGTTGGATCGTTCGTAAGGCGTGAAAAATCAGGTAAATCCAAAGTTGCAATACAAGGTAATTGACGGTTAGGGTCTCGAAAACCTTGGGTCACAAGACCAGCTCCAGGAGGAGGATATCTAAGATAACCTGGAATTGGATTTGCATTAGGAATATTATATCCTCCCGGAAAACCAGGATTAACCAGACCAAACTGGGGTTGTTGAGGTTGTTGATAAGTATATCCAAGGTACGGTTGATACTGATAAACTGGGTTTTGCACAACAGGACCATATTGATACTGTCATTGGTACAGTTGATAAGTGAATTGCGGTTGACTTATGACAATCGTACTTGGACCGGGTTTTCCTACAGGCATCTGAACCGTAGGTCTTGACTGTGGTAAAGAGGTCTGAGGAGTTGATGTAGGAATAGTAGAAACCGGAGCTGCCAATACTCCAGAAGTAGGTGGGGTAGATTGAACAGAAGTTGCAGTAGTTGCAGCAGTAGTTTGTCAAAGCAGAGTTCGAGGTGAACTAGGCCCAGGCTAATGAACTACACTAGGTGCAGAAGTTTGAACAATAGGTTGGACAAGTTGCTGGGTTTGACTAGAAACCAAAGGTTGTCCAGGTTGACTTGATAACTGCACATTAGGTTGCAAAATCTATTGAGTTTGAGATGGATCCCACACCATGTTCATTCTGGGGTATGGACCCATAAAAGGTTGAGCATATTGAGGACCATAACCATGTTGAGTGTAGGGCTGATAATTGAGAGATAAATTTCCAACTCCTTGTACAAATGGTTGACCAGAAGATGGTTGGAAACCTTGAGTTAGGTACTGACCTTGAGGCATTTACTGAAACTGGGGTTGACCTTGAGGTATATACTGAGTGTGGGGTTGACCTTGAAGTATGTACTGTCCCGAAGGTATGTACTATCCTTGAGGTTACCCCCAAGCGGTATTTGACTACCTTGAGGTTGCCCCCCAGGCGGTAATTGAGAACTTTGCGGTTGCCCCTAGGCGGTAACTGACTACCTTGAGGTTGCCCTCTAGGCGGTAACTAACTACCTTGAGGTTGCCCTCCAGGCGGTAACTGACTACCTTGAGGTTGCGGATTTGGAATAGTACCAGACATTATAAGAATTTCTTCTATGCTCAACGGTTGAGTTTTGTTATTACCAGTTGATATCCCATGTTCAATTGGTTGAGGGGATGCTCCTAAAAATGTACCAGAAAGTGACTGATACCCAAAAGGAATAGAATGACCACCATATAAAAATGTTTTCGGTGTTTGGAAAACATGGATGACCGTTTCGACATATTTGAAGGAGGATAATAACCTCTGAGCGTAGGATGAAAAGGAATACGAGGTGGTGAAAAAGAAAGACCATAATTTTCTAAAAAGTTCATCAATGATACGTACCAAGCATCACTTCTAAAAGGACTATAGAAGATTGATTCACGCTCCCTAAGTTCTAAGGTTGATTAATTTTTAGGGAGAGTTGTATCTTCGTCCGAACTAACAATTTATTCAATAGAAATGAGTCTAGAAAGAAGATTTTGGGTACTAACACTTCCTACCCTGGGTGAACCAGGACCACTAGAAGTTGGAGAAGAAAATCCCGAGGATGGAGTAGCAGTAGGTTTAGTTTCAGGTTCCGAAATTTCAGGTTCCTCAATTAATTCACTAGTAGGAGAGATACTACCAGTAACTTCGGAAAATGAAATTGGTTGAGAAATATACTCTATTGCTTGAACTGGATAATCAGGGTGAATAATTAAAGATGATTCTCTAGCTTTCGGTGACCCAAATCTACTGTCACTGGGTGATATAAGAGCTTGTAGCCCTTCAAGCTGACTTGGTGTATATTCGGGAGGTTTCCCCCGAAGTCTACAGGATTGTCTTGATAATTCAGCCACGATTAAATATTTAATTACTTCACACGCAAACAAAGAAAATCTCAATAGAACCACCTAAAGTCTCTAAAGAACCAAACAATTGAATCACACGCCTAAAAATCTAAGAGTTCAAACCACACAGAAACTGTAACTTTTCATACTGAAAACACTAGTTGGTGATGAAATCCAACATCACAGAATTCAATATAGAAATGGCGTTTGGAACAGTTACCTCGACAACCTACTTAATGAAACAGACTGGCACACGTTTCTTAACAAAACTATTTCAAGTGAAGAGAACCCCCCAGAGAGTCCAAGTGAGTCTAGTCGACCTCTGCTCTAGGTATAGTGAGATCCATCCTTCACGGTCACCTTAGGAAATAATCTTAAGATTATGGTCACTAAGGTTACCAATAGTAACAAATACAACTGGGGGAACAGTCTATGATCTGATCTATGCGCAAGGGCAGAGTAACAAAGCTCAATCCCCTTGAAGGCTCCTCGACATGATCAATCTGAGATTTACCAACAAGTGATCCCAAGCTCCTCGAAAATGGTTAATCTGAGGTTTACCATTTTTAATACGTGCAAATCTTCTATCTTTCCCAATGAGATAGACTTGATTGTCTCAAAGGTTCAGACGTGATCTCGTGATTGACTCCTTTGAGAGGAGCTTCCCAGATTATATCAATTACATATAGATTTATTTCCTACCGCAAGATATAGCTACTTGTTTGTTTTAACTATCTTGGAGAGTTAATTACTCCCTACTCCAAGATACTAGCCTAAGCTATATTGGTGATAAGAGCCCTAGAAATAAAATGATTACTAGATCAATTTTAATTAAGCATTATTTTTATGGGTTGTTTCTTAAGTCAATAGGTATGGAGATGAAACTTTGATGGTGTGAAGACTCGACTCCAAAAACACTAAAAAATGCACCTAAGATGATAAACAATTCGTTTTTCCTTTCAATGAATCTCTAGCTAAAAGAAAGAGTTGAGAATGCAATTCTTTGAAAAAACATAACTTTCCTTTAACATCTAAACGAAAAGAAAATATTTTTGTCTTTTTCAATAAACTCAAAATGAAACTACTAATTCTGCTCACAAAAATAAATCCATTTTCTTTCAACACTCAAAACTACAGAAAACAATTCTTTCAAAAGAGATTCTACGATTTCTAGAAAACACTCAAAACTATGAAAAACTAATCCTGAGATTTAAACTTCTAAAAACCTAATCGAAATAAAAGCTTCAGATGTTTTTGAGGACGTTTTACTTAGTTATTCAGTAAACTAAGGATTAATTCATTCAGGATAACAAATCAATCAAAAGCACCCAGCTATGTTTTCTTTTATAAAAATGAAATTCACAACTCATGACCAAGTTCATTCAAAGATTTGCAAAGAGAAATGAAATCTATTTCTCACCAAGGGAAGATTTCACAAACCAGCTAGACTCATCAAGAAGACAAAATATACCAGGGTGATCTAAGGTTTCTTAGGCTTCTAATATTTAATTCACTACAGAGACCGAGTGAAAACCAATCCAGGCATGCAAAACTTCTAGAAAATCATTTAAAACAAAAACACCAATGGAACTTACTCACAAGAGACTTTTGACAGGACACACGCAGATCTGGGTAGAGCCTAAAAGTAATAAGCTAATCCTAAACTTAACTGGACGAAAATAATTTAGGTTTTTCAAAACTTTTGACAGGATCCGCAGGCTTCGAGCATAACCATATGCGGTACCGCTCTATGCACTAAATGAATAGTGCAGAGATGTCCGCACTATATTATAAATAGAACGTGCGGTCCTCTTGAAAATTTCGAAAAAACAAAAAACAATCCAGAACCTAAAAGCTACCCAATCCCACACACATAAAGTAAAAACTAGAAAGAAGAACAATTTTATCAAGTCAAAGACAAAGGAAAATAAAAAAACCAAATTCAGATCCCTAGCAGGGTCGCCAATTTGTTGGTCGGATAAATTGATCTTGTAGACAAGGCTGATCTCCCTAGTATCAACAGATATCTAGCAAGAAGAAGGACAAGCAAATCTACCTTTCTCTAAACATATTGCGATTCATTAATAAAAACTAAAGAGGTGTTTAGACCCTACCTTAAGTCCAATGCTAATTTGTGGCAGCCAAGCTCCAACCGTTCTGAAAGAGTTTCCTTTTAAGAACCTACAATCACAAACAAGCACACATAAAATAACACCTATATAGCTAATATAATAAATCATGTTCATTATGGTGATCAAGGAATCCATGAAATAAACCATAAAACACAGCTTATTGAGAAAAATAAACTTGATTGTATTAACTTTGAAATAGAATAACTTTACAACCTTTAGTGCCTTGATGTTGTACAAGATCTTCCTAGGGTCCAAACAAGAATATCCTCTACTTTGACAAGCCTCACTCTCTTCCAAATGAGATAAAAAAGGTATGTAATCTATCCTCTTCAAAGCTCAATTAGGAAGACTAAGTTTCGACAACATTTCACCTCAAAAATATTCAGCTTTCAACCTCCCAAGTAACCAGCCCAATGCTTCATTTTATAGTGCAAAGGAAGGAGGTTACAGGTCCACCATTGAAGGGATAGAGTCCTCCTTCCAAAGGGATAAGCTCCTCACATCAAGGGGTTAGATCCTTAAGGTATGGGATGCATGAACCTTTAAGGAGCGAACTTGCCACCTCAAGATTCCCTCTAGAAGCTTCCAGAAATGACTCAAAGTGAGTTTTTAAGAATGTACTTGCACCTTTTTAACTTTTACAGGGGTCCGCACCCATAACATAGAGATAGAGCGGTCAGGTGCACAGGGGACATGACCAATAGGTGTGGGACCACAGGTAATGCTAAGAGAAAGTGCGAAACCGGAGTTTTAGAGACTTTTAAGGTCTTTCTCTTATTTTCAAGGCTTGATATGAAGAACTGAGGTTTAAGACTTGCAAAGGAGGAAGGTATGAGTGGTGATAGACTCACACTAATTGCAGAATGTCAAAGTGACAATTTTTGTGCAACAGGGAGGAGCGTGTATCCAATTCAATAACCAAGATCACATTGAGAGGCCCCCATTATGCAATGTTGTGCCAATTTTTAAATCCTTGAAGGGTTGAGTGGCCTCCACATGAATTTTCTAGTGAAAATATTTAGAGACAACAAATTTCCTGTTGCTTGATGTCTTTTCCTCTCATCCATTACTAAGAAATCCTAGTGCTAGGTCATGACACCTGATTGCATGATGCACAACTCTCAACCTCCTTGATCCTTCAGGCCCTAAATTCCCAGCCTGTGACATATGTGAATATGTGAATGTTTGGGGCTTTCACTACCCCTAGAGCTTGGTCATGATGGGTCTATTTTATATGGCCTTTTGTGATTCGAGGGTCAGACCCTTAACACCTTAAGGTTTAGCCTTGTGTGACCATGCCTATATAAATATATATAAATTAATATATATATATATATATTTAAATATATATTATATATTATATATAAATATATTAAATATATATATATATATATATATAATATATATATATTATATATATATATATATATATAATATATAATATATATATATATATATATATATACTATATATATATATATATATATATATATATATTATATTTATATAAATATATATATATATCTAATTAATATCTATATATTATATATATATATAATATATATTATACATATATAGATATATATGTATTATGAAGCTCTAAAAAGCTATCCTTACTGAGCTTTAATGTTTTGGTATATATCTCCTAAGCTTTGAGCAGGGCTCATTCCAACCCATTCAACATTTATATATACATATATATCAATTTATCATCCAAGATCTTAGTAATGTTAAAATAGGTCTTAATAGCCAATTCTTTTTAATTTCATAACACATACAATAGAGACATGAAAATTCATTTTCATTGAGGACCATTAGGAAATTTCAAGATCATAACAGTTTAGAAATATACAAGCCTCTTAGGTCAATAATAAGCATAAATCAAGCCCATGGATACATGCAAGAATCCATTCAAATACACAGGAAAAAGACATTCCTCAAGCAATAAGAAAATCACATTTTATAACATATCACATGCATTGAATCCACACATAGAATCTTGATCAATAAGGGCCTTAAGCCAGACATTAAACACATTTGGAAATTTCAAGGTACAAATCTTGAGTATCACTTATCTTATAAATTGAAAGGTCTAACAACTAAGATTGATGACTTCCACTCTCTACCTAACCTTAAACAAACTGCAACCAAGCCTCTCTTGTAGTAGTCACCCCCGATCTAGATTCTAGATCTTGAGGATGATTGATTAAGGGATTGAATTAATTGATGAGCCCCAAAAATGGGTAACTTATTTGGCTCATTTTGCCTATTATTCTTGATCAATCCACCATTATTCATTGTTTTATGCATGCTTTTGAATATATTTATGTTAATTGAATGAATGAAAATAGTCACTTGACCACAAAGTCTAATACGTGCTTATTGCAAATTTTTGGACATGTTTTGGACCAAGGTCAAGCATTTATGAGCAATTTGACAGCCAAATACGAAGGAACAAGGTTGAGGATTTGTAGGAAGGGTGTCTCCTACACTAAATGACCCCTTCCTTGAGTTCTCCACCATCAGCTCGGAGTTCAACAACCCACCAAAGATGATTTCAAGGGGTAGTCGAGCAGATTTTGTGAAGTGGCTGATTAACTGTAGTTTTGAGTAGCCAAGCTCCTAAAGTTAAGGAGGGCTATTTGGATTCCTCATGGTGCATAAGTAGGAAGGCTTAAAGCCTTGGTAGTTTAGCTATTGAACAATTGTTTTTCACACTTAGTGCAGCTCTGCATTTCAGCTCATTTTTTGAGCTCTTGCTGTAAACAATTTTGTGACATGCTTATTTTTTGAGTAATGGAGATAAATTTTTCTTTGCACCAGCTCTGAGCTTCCGTAGCTCTTGGGGTTGGGTCCAACCCAAGTTCCAGTACCTCCTTTGTGTACTTCTATGTGTTTTCCTTGCATTCATAGAATAATTTTTGTTATTTAGGTTAAGATCATGATTTGTTAGTTAGGTTGTTTTTGATGATTAAAATAGCTTTTCATGCTTCAGGTTGATTTGACAGTTTGGTGACAGAAAATATCTACAAAAAGGCCATCCAGCAATCCTTGATCTCACCTCTCCCTCCTTAGGACCATGAGTTGAGACCAAGGCATACTTGCTGCCACAAAGACACTGTTTTTGCCTTTCCATGCAATTGCTAGTGTTAGATATTTAGTTGGAAAAGTTGATACCAGTTGTACTTGAATGTTTAGATCTGTTCTTTCTTAGTTTCCATAGTTATCTTGCATGATTTCCTATCTATAAACTTCTGCTCATCATGTTTCTGGTTTTTAGGTCAGATTAGGTCAAAATAGATAGATCTCTAGTTTTTCTAGTCTTTCTTCGATCAGTTTTGAAAAATAGTGTGCAGAGCACCTGTAATACATCCCTGCCTATCCTTCCTCCATGATACAAACTATTCCAACCCCTAATCCAAGATTAATTCCCTTCATTTGCCACACTTTTCCAATTTGCCCTAATTTCTACCTTCTTGTGCAGCATTGCTCTCCCCATCCTTGAACAAATCCAACCACCTTCATCACTCCTTAGCTTCCTTTACCAGGCCCTATACCCCTTCACATCCTCATCCATCCTCCATTTCCACTTTCCCACTGTTTTTCCACCATCAACCCTGTAAAATCCTCTTTCGGCTTTTCTTGTAGAACTTCCTGTAGAACATCCTATAGAACCCCTGCAAACTTCTTGTAGAAGTTCACGTGAGTAGTTTTTTGAGATCTGATCATTATGAAACTCTCTAGAAGGATGCTAGGGACCCCTTAGGCCCTCTTCTCACCTTCCCAACCTCCTGCAAGTGCCCACTCCATTTCCTTTCGCCAATCAACCTCTGCATAGTCAAAAATCATTAAAGCACATGCGTAATAATTTTGCAAAATTACTCAAAAATACAAAAATATGTTTTTTTTCCATATTTTCCTTTAGAAGTAGCTTAGTCACATGCATTTTACCTTTCCAAGAGTCAATGGCTTCCATTTCTGTAGCTTTCATCTCTTTTCATGCACCAGTAGGGCTTAGTCGATGAAACTAGGGTTTGCTAGGGTTTGCATTTCCTTTCAGCTTTCAGCATCTTTCTTCAAGTAGACTAGCCTCTTTTGAGTTAGCTTTCATCCATCACAGTTAAAATCTTCTTGTAAGAGCTCATAGAAGTTGTCTTAAGCTCATAGCGAACTTGTGCCAACTGATCAAGTGACAGCCTGTGGCAAGTGCTAGTACTTGTGCATATAGCACCGTCGCTTCCAAGTTTGTTATGAACAACCTGGTTGATAAAAGTAACAAAGGGAGTCCCAGGAATTGCAGCATCATTGCTGCAATACTGGAGCCCACCACTAATGCTGCCAACTAAAATAGGGACTCCAAATGACTATCCACCTCTACCTACCAGCTACTTACTGTAGTCATTTTCTCACAAGGAATCCATAGGTCGACCACCTCCACCCTTTAGCTACCTCAATAAGAACTATATCTCTACCATCACAGGATAAAATAGGGTATCTAGAGGCTCACGTCCACCCTCCAGTAAAACAAGGGAATCCATAGGTTCTCACCTCCACCCTCAAATCAACAAGGGAATCTAGAGGCTTATACCTCCACCCTTAAATCAACAAGGGAATCCATAGGCTTATACCTCGATACTTAATCAAATAAGGGAATCCATAGGCTGACACCTCCACCATCAAGAAAACAAGGGAATCCAGAGGCTCACACCTCCACCCTAAAGAAAGCTAGGAATCTATAGGCTCAACATCTCCACCCTAAATTGAATTAGGGAGTGCAGAGGATCAACACCTTCACCCTCAACAATGATTTCACGCAGTTGTTCCACCCAATCCTGGGAAGTTAGAATCCACTGTATAAACTAGAAACTAAGTAAAGGGTATTAAATGACTTATCCTCTCCAAAATTTTCAAGGGAATTCAGAGAAAACCATCTCCACCCTCCAACCTTGTATGGAATCCATAGAATTTCATCCTCATTTAAGAGATATCCCTACCACCTCCCAATGCTCAACTGAATTATTTCTCTGCTCACTTCCAATAGCAACACAGAGCTTTGTGATCTTTTTTTTCCCTCTTTGGAGTTCAACAACATTCACTACAACCCTCCATTTGTGAGTTTCTTCACATTCTTTCTCAACAATGCTCTCCTGCATTTTTGTTTCTTCCTTTTTCTTTGTATCAACATTTGTATTTTCTTTTTATTCAATGAGTGAGAGTGTGATGGAAGATAATTCCCTTAGAAAATGGTCACCTCCTCCTGTCATGCCATTCCAGGATACCCACTCCATTATGCAGTTGCAACCATATTTAGTTGTGTGGGTAGAAATTGTTGTCACCTATTCCTTCTTGGCTATGGTGGTTCTATCTTGATTGGTGGTGGGGAATGTTGTTGTGTCATCTCATGGGGGCTTCACTGGGGGAGAAATAACATTCCACATACGTTAATATTGGGGAATATATATTAAGGAAAAAATGACATAATATATTAACCATATAATAGGGGGTAAAAGGTTTTTATATTGGCAGGTATATAAAATGAAGCTCAAAGTTAATGAAAAAATGGATACCTACAATATCTTGTGAAAGTAGGGTTTTTCAATTTGGGAAGGTATTTTGGGTTCATATTGGTGGGGGCATTAATGTGAATTTTAGAGGTATTTTTCAATATGTATTCAAACTAAGGGTGTTGTTTAGTATGCCACAAATGCACGTGATATGTCAGAGGTTTGTTGAGTGAAGCCCTCGTATGTTATCCCCCCTTCCTCCCCACTTCCTATCGGTTGACTTCATTGGCCCTCCAACTACCAATGCAACCCATTCTCCATTTAATTTTTTCATTTTTTTCCTTATGGATTTATCTAGGGCAAGCATGGTTCCTCTATCCTCTTTCCAAACTTCATTAAATAATATGATCATCCTAATTTAAAGCATATCTTCCAGCGAGTCATGGCTGCAATAAAACAAATAAAGCTTCCTTCCAATCCCAAGAAATATCCTTCCTCAAACCCTGGAATCTATGTCCCAATCCCTGGGCCTTTTAATTATAATCAAAATATATGAAATATTTACAATTATGGGGAATTAGATTGGGGCTATCACATGATCCATCCAAGGTGAATATTTGCTCTTGTAATACTCTTGGGGATTCCTTCTGTCAATTTCATATTTCAAGAATATCATGGAATATGATGGTCATGAGAGAGGTCAATTATTTGACCTCTCTCCTGACCATTAGATTCTAGGATATTCCCAAAATCTACAATCGACATAAGATCAATAGTAGTCTAGTGTTTGGAACATCTGCCGAAATGATGTGTATATTTTCTGTAATATGAAGAAGGGTGAATATGAAAACATTGATATTTCATGTGGCCAATTTGATCATAGTGTTGGCATTTGATAATCTAAAGTGGATGTGGAGAAAGTGAAAATGGGTTGTCATGAAGAAACCCACCACTTGGAATCTAGATTGGTTTGGAGTAGTCTAGAATATGAAAGGTTACTCTGTTTTCATATCAAAGGTTGATTGTATACTTCTTGTTGATGACTTCTTCCAAGGTATGATGATGGGCTTAGTTCGTGCAAGCAGAACTTATGCATATTCATGTGATTTTTCTCTTGAAGTAGCATCACTAGTCTAATCATGTGATGGTTGCTGATGGGAATCAATCTAAAACAAAGATAATTTATGAAGAAAAACCACTTCAAAATGTTGATTCCTTTTTTTTAGTTCATATTGTTGGAGTTGTGACTTGAGCTAAAGAAACTCTGATTTATCCTATGCACCTTATAAATTGGTTTGAACAATGGTGAGAGTTTCTTTTCTAATTTTGACTATATCATGATCTATAGAGTGTATCAGAGTATCTAGTAAGTCTAATGCCTTATTAATTCAAACCATTTCCTTAAAAAATTAAGTAAATGAAAAGGACCACCTTCAACCAAAATATACCCATTTTGTATGAAAATTCAACTCAATTTCAAAAAAGTACAAGTAAACTTATAAAAAATATAATTTGTAAGTGTTTTCACTGTGACAAACACCCTCCAAAAATTTTCTTACACTTGAATTTTTGAGCCTACTTGTGATCTTATGATCTATTGTTCCAAGATGATCAGAGTTGCTTCATGGTTAGTTGATGACTTGCTAAGTGTTCAAGTAATGTTCTAAGGTTATAACTGTTGAATCCACTTGCTTACACATATTTATCCTTTTGATGCATTCTCAAGTGCACACTCTTCTGACAAGCTCACTAGTCATGATCCAGGAGGATCCTACATCAGTACAAATCAACAGTGAAGTCCAGTTCATCTTCAGTTTTCTTCACTGATCCGGTATATGTGTTAAATGGTGGCAAGATCTCATGATGCACAAATACTATGTAATGGTGTCAAACCATATTGTAAAACCTCGCGTACTATGTAATAAAACATATAATATAAAACATTGCAACCAAACAGCACGGGTAAGGAGACTGTCGAGTGGAGGTTTCATGTGAACAGGCAGGAACACCGTGCAATTTTGGAGTCCACCGCTCGAAGACCACAATTGTCAGGTATGAATCTATCACATGTATAGTTGGTCGCCAACATGTCAAAACTGTCAGGACTGACCACTTAGGTGGCAGCCAGTAGTTAGACCACCAGTTGCATGTCCTAAATCAAACCTCTTTGCACCGGTTGCAAACCACTAGGGTTATTTTTATACTATGGTCCAATTTTGGGTTTTAATTTGTTTATGCATAGTTGTTAATATAACCACCATATCACCTTATCCTAAGGTGGAACTATGCAACTAGACCAAGAGCCTATGTTCATTAAATTGTAAAAACCAGTTTGCTAAAAGAAGCTCAAGACTAAACTTGTAATACATTATAAATACACCTTTGCTCATGATGGAAGACATTAGAGTGATTTTGAAGTTTTGTTTGACATATTTCATATAAGGATAACTTCTAATCATACAAAAATAGATACACTGTTTGACAGTGGATCACAGGAAAATTTAATATCAGAATATTTAGTTAAGAAATTGGGTTTGGAGACACAAAATCATCCAAGTCCATGCCCATTAGGTTGGCTAAATAAAAATACTCAGCTTAATCTCACAAAGCAGTGTCGTCTAAAATTTTCCATCACAATTACTTACATTGATGAAGTGGATTTAGATGTGATTCCAGTAGACATATGTGGAGTAGTGCTAGGGAGTCCTTATCTCTATGATCATGATGTTTTGTTTCATATGAAAGAGCAGAAATATCATCTTAAGAAATATGGAATTAAATACATTGTCAGGGAATATAAAATCAAAACTCACTTGAATTTAGTTACTACTAATCAGATGAAGTGATTAATAATTTCAAGCAAGAGATATGTACTCATAGTCATAAAAGAAAAACATAAGGATCAACATGATGCTTTTTCAGGTTGTGAATCTCAGTTTAAATATAGTTTGGTTAAAGTGGTAGATTCATTTCAAAGTCTATTTAAAGAACCAAAACATCTTCCTCCTAAACTGGAAATACAACATTAGATACAATCGATTTCTAATGCCCCTATTCCTAATATTGGAATGTATCGCATGCTAGTTATAGAGAACTAAGAAATAAATAAACAAATCCAAGAGTTGATTGAGAAAGGTTTCATTTGACCCAGTTCGTTTCCTTGTGGTTCACCCATAATTTTGGTTCCTAGGAAAGATGAGACATGGGGAATGTGTGTCGATTTTAGGGCCTTAAACAAAATTACAATAAAAAATAGGTATCCTCTTCCCAAGATATATGATTTACTTGATCAGTTGAAAAATGATGTTTATTTCACTAAGTTGGATTTGCATAGTGGGAATCATCAAATTCGCATTGCATAAAATGACATTTGGAAAACTACATTCAAAACTAGGCAGGGATTATTTGAATGGTTAGTAATGCATTTTGGTTTATGTAATGCTCCAACAACTTTCATGCGGGTTATGAATGATGTATTCTGCTCATACATGGATAAATTTGTCATAATCTACTTAGATGACATCCTGATTTTTAGTTCCAATATGGAAGAGCATGTTAGGCATGTTAAATAGGTCTTCGAATTGTTGCACAGGGAAAAATTGTACCTTAAACTCTCCAAATGTGAGTTTGGGAAAACTTCATTGAATTATCTTGGTTACATATTTGGAGGTGGTAATTTAAAGATAGATCTAGCTAAAATTGATGTGATTGTTAAGTGGCCAAGACCAAAGAATGTGATTGAAGTTAGGAGTTTTATAGGTGCAGTTCAATATTGGAGAAAATTTATTGCTCATTTTTCTTATATTGTATCACCATTACATGCATTAACAGGTTCTAAAGTTTCCTTTCAGTGAGGAGGGAAACAAAAAAAACTTTTGATACACTTAAGCAAAAAATTGTCACAACACCAATCTTAGCTTTACTAGATCTTCAACAGGCATTTGAAATTGAAACAGATGCTAGTGGTTATGCAATGGGTTCAGTATTCAAAAAGGGAAACCTATTTTTTTTCATTCTGAAACTTTTTCTAAGGAAGTTATAAATTATCTGACATATGATAAAGAACTGTTTTCTTTGGTTGAAAGTGTAAAGAAATGGAAACACTACTTAATGGGTAAAGGAAACAATGATTCACAAAGATCATCAACCACTTCAGTACCCTCAATATCAGACTAAGTTGCAACAAGCTTGTCATTACAGATGGATGGGATTTCTTCAGCAATTTCACTTAGTAATTAAGTACAATAAAGGTGTGACAAACAATGTAGCTGATATGTTGTCTAGACCATATTTGAATGCTTTAGTAGTGCTACAGAATATTTCTTTAAAAAATGAAAGTTATTTAGAACAATATAGTACATATGTTGATTCCAAATATATTTATGAATCACTAACTCATGGTACTTAGGTGGAAGAAGTCAATTTTTATGTTCATGGTAGGTTTTTATATCATCTAGCTAAGTTTTGCATACCATGGATAGAAAGGGTGCATGTTATTCAAGAAGCACATTCTTCTCATATTTCAGGACATTTTGGCATCAACAAGACAATGGAGAAAATTCAAAGGTATTGTTACTAGCCGAAACATTTGTTAAGTACATTAAAGGATGTGTGATGTGTTTGACAAGAAATCCAAGCAATCGAAAGATTGGTTTGTATATGGCACTTCTAGTTCCTTTGCGACCATGGGACAACATTTCCATGGATCTTTTTGGAGGACTTCCTATGCCTAGGGGAGGGCATGATTACATGTATGTTGTAGTTGATAGATTCAGCAAAGATGTGCATTCTTGTTCCATGCAAAAAGAACGTGAATGTTGAACAGACTACACATATGTTCTTTCAATAGGTATGGGTTCATCTTGGGTTACCTACTTCCATTATTTATGATTGAGAAACTCGCTTTGAAGGAGAGTTTTGGTCCACTTTGTGGGGACTCATGGACACAAAGCTAAAGAAGAGCACAAATTTTCATCCACATATCGACGAACAAAAAAAATTGGTTTACAAGACAATAATACATATTCTCCTAGGTTGCTACAACAAACATCCTAAGTTGTGGAATGAATCTTTACCTTATGTGCAACATGCTTACAATCGAGCCTTACATTCTTCGACTAATTGATTGCTATTTGAAACCTGTTTTGGGTATCTACCAAAGTCACCGATGGATTTCATGTTTGGTGAAGAAGATAAAGTGAATGGACACGACGATTCAAATAAAGATATTTAGTTCATTCAACAGATACATGAACCAGTGTAGGGTCAGTTAGAAAAGAACCAGGCCAACTACAAAATGCGCCATGAAAAGCATCAAGTCGATCATCAATTTTAGGTCAATGATCGGGTATGGATATATATGAGTAAAGATAGGTTGAAAGGTGAAGGTAAGAAACTGAAACCCATGAGGTATGGTCCTTTCAAGATTGTGGAAAATATTGGAAATAATGCATTCTATTTAGATTTACCTCCTTACATGTGTATTTATTCAGCTGTAGATGTGGAAAATATGAAGTTGCAAGAACCTTCGATTATCATGGATCCAGGGGAAGATACAAAAATTCCTTCTATTGGTGATTTGGCACCTAAGTATATGAATGAGTTGCAGGAAGATACCATCTTGGACAGGAAGGTTCGATCTTCAAGGCGTGGAGATGTTGGATATTTTGAGTGGGACTCAAGGGCATGAATCCAAGTAAGGCAAGGTGGATGGAGATTAGAAAAGTGAGGGAGTTGTACCCTCACCTGATATTTTCTTAAATCAAATATTTGTGGTCCAAAAGCTTTCAAGTGGAGAGGATTGATCTAGGAGGATCCTACATCAATACATATCAACAGTGAAGTCCATTTCATCTTCAGTTTTCTTCAGTGATCCAGTGTATGTGTTAAAGGGTGGCAAGATCTCATGATGCACAAATACTATGTAATGGTGTCAAACCATATTGTAAACCCTCTCAGACTATGTAGTAAAACATATAATATAAAAAATTACAGTAAAAATGCACTGTTAAGGAGACCGTCAAGCAGAGGTTTCATGTGAACAGGCAGGAACACCGCGCAGTTTTGGAGCCCACCATTGGAAGACCACAACTATCGGGTATGAAACATAGACATTTGGCCGCTAATGTGCCAGAACCACTGGGACTGAACGCTTAGGTGGAAGCCAATGATTAGACTTCCAGTCATATGTCCTTAGTCAAACCTCTCTGCGCTGGTTGCAGACCACTAGGGTTATTTTTATACTATGGTCCAATTTTGACTTTTAATT
The DNA here is from genome assembly GCA_000404065.3 of Pinus taeda. Lineage (NCBI taxonomy): Eukaryota > Viridiplantae > Streptophyta > Pinopsida > Pinales > Pinaceae > Pinus > Pinus taeda. Next base: position 84,912 of record APFE031475233.1, read on the forward strand.
TATATATGCATAGTTGTTAATACAACCACCATATCACCTTATCCTAAGGTGGCACTCTGCAACTACACCAAGAGGCTATGTTCATTAAATTGTAAAAACCAATTTGCTAAAAGAAGCTTGAGACTAAATTTGTAATACATTATAAATACATCTTTGCTCGTGATGGAAGACATTAGAGTGATTTTGAAGGTTTGTGATAAGAATTATGAAGAGAGAGGCATTTTTTTTTAGTGTATGTTGGTTGTCCAGAGGCAGAATTAGGAACCGATACAGGCGTTGGAAAGCTAGGAGAGAGAGATTTTTGTTGACAGAGACCAGATGTGCCCACAAGCACGTTCAGTATAGTTTTTTCTATGTAAAGACTTCCTTGGATCAATCCATAATAAAATGGACGCCCATCTTGAAAGCGGAACAGGAGACGTAGTCCACTAGGGATGAAATCCACAATCAATGTTTGTAGTCTTCTATCTTTCTTCTTTCCTACAAACTCATCTTTAATTTTGCTTCTTAAGTTCTTGATTAAGTCATAAAATTAATTTCTTTCCTTCAATCTTCCACATTAAGTGTTCGAGCTAACAATCAGTTCACCGTTGAAAAATATTCAATTCTACTTCAGTTTTATTTATGATCCATTTCATATCAAGTCATGTTTATTCTGAAAACAAGCATTGAAAAATCCTTTAGAGTAGTGCTTGTGCAATATACAGAATTAGTGTTTGTGCATTCCCTAGATACAATGACTATGTAGTGCCCAGTGACAACAACTACGTGACTTGATGATAGTCACTACGCAACCCTTGCTAGCAGTGACTCTGCAATTCATAAAGACAGTGACTGCACAATTCTTGTTAATAGTCAGTGTGTAATCCTAGTTGAAAATGAGCATATAATCTTGTGTGTCAGTCATTCTATCACTCTTGGTTTCAATTGTATCATCATTCTATTGAGTTTTCCCAACTGTCAATTTTTCTTTCATAAGTGTCGCTTTCTCTTTCACGACTGTCATTTTTCTTGCTTTTGCTTCGACAAATGTCACTTTTACATTCTCTTCTCTATATCATGTGTCACTTTCACTTTTTTTAGCATTTGTAGGTGTCGTTTTCATTTTTTATTACTGTGGCAAGTGTCACTTTTGATGGTTTTCACGCGTACGTGTCATGCTATGGTGCACTACTAGAGCAACTCTAGTGCATTCTTCTACATTATTTGATCACGTATATCATTGGAATATGCAGTAGACATGATCCCACAACTCAGTGCACTTTATGATTCCAATGGAGACTCTTGTGGTAACTTGTATTCTAAGTGTCCAAAAGTGATGTTTCAATTGTCACAGTTGGAGGTAAGTGTGTTTTGTTGTCATTTCAATGGGTACATGTTGATTTTGGGTGTTAAGTGTTCATTGTTATGTCATCGATCATTTATGAGTGTGTTATCATGTTCAAGTCATGTTCTAGTTCATCTCTCATCTAACTCATCCCACACTTAGTCAAATTCTAAAGAAGTTCCTTGCCCGACCAACCCTGCTTCACTTGGCCTCCTTGAACTGTGCATTGTGTAGTTGCAAGCCTTTGTCAACATCCCCTGCCTCTTGAAAATATGCACTGTGCAATCATAATGCCCAATTGTTTCCTCTTGTCCATATGAATTTTTCAATATTCCCTCCTAGTTAGTCTCCCACTATGCATTTCATAGTTTTTATAAATGATCATTCTTCTTGTCTCTCTGAAATACACAATTACGCAATCCAGTGAACCAGTCTCTCTTGAAATACACACTGTGCAATCATAGTGGGAAAGCCTTCCTCACTGTGGCACTGCCCACCTCAATTGCAAAGTCCTATCCCTTAGTCCTCCAACCAATATGCATTATGGGGTCCCAATCATTAGTCCCTCATTCTTTTCTCCTATAACTGCACACTGCATAATCCTTGAGCCTCTTCCTCTGTCCTACATTCAATCCCAGATTCGATCAATGAACTACATGAATACTAGACTACGATATTTTCGAATTGATGTTATCTTTTCATGAGTGAATTTCATCTACAGGTATCATATCTTGACATGATAGGATGTTTCTCAAGAAGGATGCCAAGGAGACCATGCAAGAAGACACTTATGAAGCTACAAAGATAAGATGATCATTAAGTAAGAAGATGAAGGGACACTAGATCACAACAAAACATTGAAGACCAAGACCACATAGAAGACTCCATTGAATCAATCCCTCTTGGAGGATGAAGTTAAAGAACAAGCAAATATCTACCATGAAGAAGATACAAATATGGTAACTAGGAGAAAGGCTTGTCCCTAACACATCAAAATAAAGTCCACGTCATCAATTCCAAGCCATGGCATCTCCAAGTGTTATCACAAGAGTCTCATGTGTTAATTTATTTTTTCCTCATCATATGTGGATGTAATTATTTTATTATCCAAATGAGAAAATGAAATATGTGTGAAAGACTGAGGGTCCCACATGGAATATGAAGAGTCACTAGAAAGTTGTAAAGTCATGTAGAAGCCTAAAGGTCACATAATAATTTCAAAGTCATATTTGATGCTCAAGAGTCATGAGGAAGGTCAAGAGTCACAATGGAGGTGGAGAGTAACCTAATTTGTTATAAATACACCCTCATAAGTCAAGAAAAAGGACTTTTGTGGACTTGAAATTTCCACCTTGGCTTCTCTAATTTGGTATAGGAGAGAAGATATTTCTTTGGAGGAGCAAGTGGTGACTTAATGTGCCTCTATTGGGGCTAGTGTGGAAGCATTATAATTGTATATCTTGGGACTTTCACTTAATATATGAATCTTGTAGAGCCATCACACTTTCATGCATATGTCATGAATGATCATTAGACTATTCTTTCATTGTTTATGGTATATGTTTATGTTAACACATACTAATGAAAATGAACTATATCATTTTCTTTGGTATGTATCTTGTTGAATGTTCATTTTGAATTTCTTTTATGATCATTGTTGTCTTTTGATCTACTTTGCAGGTTAACTAATGATCCTCTTATTCTATCATTTGTCTCTTTTATGATAATACTATTACATTTCTTCTAGAGGCTCACTCTCTCTTTCCTAGCCGTGAAAACACCTTATATACATTGAAATTGTATGCCTCATAGTGTCAACTCACTTTCTTGTTTCAAAGATTGTTTGTATAATCTCTTATGTTAATAATTTCAACCAAGGAATATTCCTAATTGTATTGGCAACCAACCATATTTCTAATTAGGGCTCCTAATCCAAACGATGTGAGGTCTAATTGGAACTTCATACTAGGGAGACCCCCTTGGTTGATGGATTTCCAAAATCATCAACAATAAGTTACCATTATTTTAGAGTTGAATTGATCTTTAGAATTGAATGCAAACTTAAGAGATAAACATGAATTATTTCACAATGATTTGACCTTCTATTTTGAATCCTTTAGTCTTCGACCTATGGGTGTTAGAGATGGAATTCCACGTCATGCATCTATTGTTTAGGCATCCACAGGATTTCCTGAACATTCTCATTGCACATATACATTTCTATCGTATGCCCATTCGAAATATTGTGAAATATTTGAGGAAATTATAATAATTTCCCATTAAAAAAAACCTCTTCAAGCTTGCAAAAGATAATCAACAAAGAAGAGAAAATATGTATTCAATATGGAAGCTATAAAAGTGTTAAAATGGCATGTTGAATTTGTGAGGTCTATACTCCTTTTTTTTCTCTTGTTAAAACCATCTGTTTTCAATCCACAATTCATGTTTGTTGGTTATTGCTCCATCAAAAATTCATAGAACATATAGTAAATGTAGGATGCTTGATGTTCACTAGACAATAGAGAATATTATGCATAACCTATCCTACATCACAACCACATATGGAGTTGATTCCTAAAACAAATACATGTGCAATTTTTACTATGTATGTTTTCTTTTTGCATTTTCCTCTCATTCTTTTTGCATTTTCCCCTCATTCAACCTCCATCATTTTAGGGAGAGCATACAATCATTTCATATTTGATATGATTGAGTTTGATGTGGAACCAAGCAAGTGAATGCATAAAATCAAGCATGAATGACACTGCATGGATTAGAATTTTCTTCAATGTTTGACAATGAGCAAGGGATCCAAAGCAAGATAGAGAAGACCTATGAGCAACTCTATGGGAAGATAGCCAGATCAATGCACATATGTTTTATTCATTAGAAGCCACATTCTAACCCCTTAGATGTGATTCAAATCCCATTCCCTCCTTTTGGTGAGACACAATACATGAACTAATGACATCATTATAGAGGTATTACAAATTGGGGTGATGTGATTCTAAGGCCATATAGTAATATGGAGATAGGTTCAATGTAATATAGAAATTAAGAACAAAATGTAACATGCATAAATAGAATTGGAAAATCATAGGAAAAAATGATGAAGTTTATTGGAGTGAGATGAAATCAACCAGAATCTGTGGTTGCTCCTCATCATCAATTTTTATTAAATGTTATCACACTCACAAGTTTGTGTGATACATATGTGAGGATAAAAAAAAAATAGGGTTGTCGAGACACTATATATAGGCATGACATTCCCGTATAAATAATATAGCACATGCCAATCGCTAAACAAAGAAATAGAATCAATATATGAAAATCATTTATATTTTATGAAAATAAAGTTCACCGTTTTTTCATGCCAAACTTTCCAGTATGAAAACTTGATTAAGAACCATTCTTCACTTGAACTAGATTCGATGCTCTAACCAGCCACCACTATATCCTTTCCCTAGTTCAAAATGAAATGCATCCCCTCCCTCCAAAAATCACTACTTGCGAAGGAAAGTTTCCAATTCTTGGAGTGTTCATTACTCCTCTTGCCTACTTCCATTATGATTTTCTATTGGAAATAATGCACAAATATTATCCCAGCCGTGATTTATCCAAGCCATCCCAACTTCACCAAAGCACCACACTCACTTACTAGGGATTCACTGTTATTATCCATAAGTGGAAAATAATGCAGATTGATATTATGAATTGAAGAACTTTGTACTTGTTTTCCTTAAAAGGGCGAAATTCCTATACTCAGCTTGTGAAAGGATATTGATATGAATGTTAGGTTTATTTACATGTGATAAATTCAATGGGGGATGCCACGTTGTGCCAAGGGGCCACCCATATAGTTTTTGAATGAAATTTATTCTTAAAAACACATATTTTTAAAATTTACATGCATCGTTTTCGAAGGTATTAGAGAATGCAAAATATGGCCATTTACTTTTAAATCCCTCATTTGTAATTTACACTTATCCTTAGAAAAAATATATACTTATTTATTGAGGTCTTTTAGGACATGAAATATTTCTAAGAAAGGGATTATTTCTTCAACTTTTCTAATTCTTCTTATAAGGTTTCTTAGACATTTATCTTTTGGAAAGGAGCCCTTGACCATATGTTGAAGAATTAGGAGAGAATCTCCCAATATAGTAAGTGAATTGGCATGATTTTCCTTAGCTAGCAAAAGACCTTGATAGAGTCCATAGGATTCTTCTTGATTATTCTTCAGGTGGAATTATCCCCATGAATACTCTAGAACTTTAACTTTCTTCAAGTTATAGAGCACTCATCCTCCTCCTGCTACCACTGGATTCCACTTTTAGGAACCATCAAAATTTAGAGTAAATCTAGTTTGTAATAACTTCCAATCTCTTAAACATGTCTATGATATTCTAATCTTCTACCTTTCATCAGATAATTTTTTGTTCAATCTAAAGGATTGGAAAGGATTTTACTAAGAAAACAAATGGAGCACCAATCCCATTCAAGGGGATCCAATCTTTTCTAAGCAGAATCTATGTTATATTTTTTATTCTAGAACACAGAACATAAGAGCATATCTTTTATAGTTTTATAATGATGGAGGACATTTAGATTATTAGTATGTTATTGTTCCTAGCAAGCCACACTTTCCAAAGGATGAGTTTTGGAATAACTTCTCAAAATTTCTTGAAAAGGTATTTCAAAGTAAATCTATCGACATAATTCTTTGTCCAAAATGAAATTAACTCCCGAAGAGAGGTTTTCAATTTTAGTTGATTTGACATGGATCGATCACCTCTGCCTAGACTATTTTTGTGAACGAACATTTCAAAAATATATGGGAGATATATTCTTCTTGTTATTTGAAAGGAGGACATCTTGAAATACCTTGAATGCCCCTCTTTCTCAAGTTTTATGTTGTCAATGTTTTTTTTTTATGAATAAGAAGTAAACAAAGTGATATGATCTTTGAGTTCGAATTTTTGCTCCATATTTTCTTCCAATAGCTTTATTTGGGAGGATCTCTTTGAGGGAAGAGAAGGGAAACATATCCCTCTCGCATTGACTACACTTATTTTTTCCAACCCACCTAGTCCACTTCTTCAAGTCTCCATGGAGCACATCCAACCATACTAGCTCAAATTTTCTTTACAAGATGATGAAAATTCTAAGGGACACTTCTAAAGTCCCAACCAAACCAATTTCCATCACTGTCCCAATTGGAGATGTTTGCGAAAGTTATTTTATCTTGTGCTAAAAATAATTCTCGTAAAGGTAGGAGCTCCTAATTTCACTCTAGGGGTTGTTTATCCATTATTTTATTGGTTTAAATATTTATTTTTTTCCCAATTCGTAGCTTCCAATATATTCTAGAGCTAATGATTGGATCTACCATTGAAAATAATATCTAGTGGAGCCTCCCTTACAGACATGATTTAATTCAATACTTCTTGCTATCTACGTTTGAGGATATTTACCTTGAGGAATATCTTCCACCAATATTATTCCTTAGTGATAAATATCTATACTAAATTTTCTCTTATTTCTTCATTCATGAGCACATGATCTCTAATTCCAAGGTCACCATGGATTTTAGGGTGCTATATTTTAGCCCATTTTACCAAGTGGAAATTATTCATACTAGATCGCCCCGCTTCCCATAGAAATTCATGATTTTCATCTGCCATTATGGAGAGGGCCCTTTGTGGAGCAACAAGAGTTGAGAATTGGAAATGAGGAAGAGAAGAAAGGACAACTTCAATCAGTATAGTGTACCCTGATAGATTGAGCCAATGAGCACCCCAAGATGAGAATTTCATCTTAAAGTTGGAAATGATTATAGCCTAGGCTTGTAAGGAGCGACATTTTAAACATATGGGAATCCATAAGTATTTGAATTCTTTCCAAGTTTCCACTAAACAAAAACCCAAGATTCTACCAATTTAAATTTTCTTATGGAAGGAGATGTTCCATGAGTAATATGTGAATTTTGTAACATTCCCTTCGACTCCCTTGTACTATTTTGGATTTTGGAAGGTGTCAATGAGGTCTTAACCCAATATTCACCAAAGATCAAAAGCAGAGACTGCAACAAATCAATGCTCTTGATGAATTCAGAGTGAAGAGTCTAATGCACACTAAGGTGGTTCAAATGCAGAGGAAGATTTGGCATGAAAAAAACATCTGAGGAAGGACCTTCCAAGAGGGTGATTGGGCTATACTGTATGATTCCATATTCAAGGATTTCAAGGGAGATTTTAGAAAATTAGAACAATTGATGAACAAGGAATTCACTTTTAGCCAATGGCTACATATTGAAGCTATACAAGAAACCTCTATCAAAGGAGTTTACTAGTTCAATAGATAAGGAATTGAATGTTATTGGGAGTCTCAAAACTCCCAATCCATCCAACCTCTAATCAATAGAAAGGTAAGAGAAAAAAACCAAAACAAAAACAAAAAAGGAAAAAAAGAAAAAGAAAAAAGAATAAAAAGCCTTGGTGAAAACCTCCATGAGGTAGTCCAAGAGCCTAGAAAAAATGATGAAAAGAAAAATAGAATATCCCCGAGTGATAACCTAGGGTAGTCTTGTAGGATTGAGAACCTCCTTTGAGGGAGCCTACAAGTCTCAGGAAAAAAAAAGAGGTAAAAAAAGAAAAAGAGAAACAAGAAAAGCAAGGGATCCCTTACATAAATTTGCTAACATTTTTTTATTGCAAGGTTCTAGTCATAGTCAAAGGCAGACAACAGAAAAGAAAAAAACTTCAAAACCCCACCTTCACATTTTTCAAGAAACTCTCTACATGTCCTCCATCACTTCATTGATTTCCCTAAGTTCCTTGATCACCATATGACCTTGCTCACTCAATTTTACCTCAGTCTTGAAATTATACAAGATTGTTCTATGTTGTTATAGGATTGGTAAACATGTGCTAAGAGATTGTGATCTATACAAAAAGAAGGTACATATCTTGTGTTCTTCACCTAGGAATGAGGAGAGGGGTCCACCATAACCTCATCATCCATTTTCCAAGCCTGGCCTCTCCTCCACCCGAATTTCCACTTATGTCCATTAAAAACACTCCATTTAACCCCTTTTTCCATCTCTTCACCCACAAAAAAGGCTTTAGAACTTTTTCCATAGGATACTCATGAATTTTTAATATTTTTGGGGACAGTACCTGAAAGAAATTGTGATCCTAGGAGGGTCAGTGTGACTACTACAAGAAGATACACAGTCCTATAGTAGTCTGCACAAACACTACAAGACCACAGTTGGAGCACCACATTGAAAAGATAAGCAACATGAAGGAATTTGAGGGTCATTACTTTTATCTTGAGAAGTTACGTGACCCTCTGCAAGCTGCTACATGATCATTTATTACCTACAAGAAAAAATATTTAATCCACCTCCTGAAGAATCTATATTGTCAAGCTTCAATCAATCAAGGATATTTCAAAAATAATAAAGAAAATTATTCAAAGCAAGTAAATGCATGGAGCAACAAAAATGAGAGGCTAACACCTCAAGAGACAAGAAAAGCAACATTATCTCTATTTAGAAATAACATGCAAGCATCGAGTGATTAACACACTAGCATGAACTACCAAGTAGGAACAGTTATGAAAGACCCCTAACGTCTTCCTTTAAGTGAATAGTAGTCTAAAAAATGTTTTGAATTCATGAGGATGAGTTTTTGTGTGGTTCACTAGTCTCAACCACCCTCAAATAGTTAAATTGGGGTTATCTTTATCTCTCATCATAGATGAAGAAAATGACAAAAGAAAAAAGGTAATGATTTCAAGGAGTGGGCTAATGGGTCTATGAAGGAGTTGCAGTAAGTGTTAGGTAGGGAAAAAATAATATGTGTTGAGCCCACCACCAAACCATAAAGGAAATAAAAAGTGTGTCTGAGCCTCACTTGTACCAAAGTTTCATTCCATAAATAGTAAGGCAGCCCACTGCCATTGTTGAGAAGCAAGTTAGCTACACCAGGGGTCTCATAGGATGCCATATAGAAGCTATAGGACCAAGGAATATTTGCTACATGATTCGGGTTGAGTGCTACATGATACTAAGTATGTGTTATAGGATCATGATTGTGTGCTATTGGATTGACCTCCACTGCTACAGGATTGTCTCGAGAGGTGAAAAATATCTCAACCTTGCACAATTTTGTCCACAAAACAATAGATCCATGAAGAACCTCGAAGGGGAGGGTAAGTAATCAATTTTTCTCACCTCCTATGCAAAAACTCTTATGGAATTGTTCAGATTTTGTCCATAAAAGAATTTTGTAGCAAACTCTTGAAAGTGAAAATAAATTCAAGGTCTAAATTTTTCTTGCAAGATAAGCATGATAGTAGGAGAATGCATTTGTTTTATGTTGAGCATGCAACTTTTATTCTTCTAACCAACAAGGGGAAGATAGTGGAACCACCATTGTGAGGGGGATTTGTATCCATTTAAATGCATAAATCATTAAAAGGGTGACCAAATTTCCCCTAGGAGTAAAATGGAGCAAGGAGGAGAGGAGAGAGGCTATCATAGCCAAAAAAAACTTCTTCCCCCTTGAAGAGAAACTAATTGAAGATAAAAATAAATTTAGAAGAGAGAACCTACCCTACCCATGGGATGAAGTAGCCTACCATATATTTAAATACATATCTTGTGAGGTGAAACTTAGTGTTGTTTATTCCTATTAGTTCATGCTACTTTATGAGTTAAGATTTCAAATGGAATTTCATGTCCCAAGCAGACTAGGTGTTCCCCATTTTCTTCTTCAACACATAGTGGAAATGAGCCAAAGGGTGAGAGAAGGGAAACATCAATACATTTCTCATTGTGGGATCATAACGCTCATTGTCATGGATGATTTGAAGCACATCAAAAAATTTGTGTCATGGATAGATTTTGTAGATATGGATAGGGCAATTTTTCTGGAAATGCAAGGAAAAATCTTATTGGAACCTAATGGGATAGTAAAAGATGGATTTGCAGAGAAATGAGAGGATAAAATAGAAAAAAAAAGTAGAGGAGGAAGAGGAAAAGGGGTAGGAAAAACCAGAGAAAGAAATAGAAACCCTTGGGGAACCTCCTATACCTCAAAAGAAAAGGAGGCAAGAACATCAAGCAAGCCATTAAGAGGGGAACACTGAAAAAGAAGTGACTACCACCTTGGAAGCCTTAAGTACACTAGTCAAGGCCAAGGGGAGGTAGCCAAAGAAAGGTATTATTGAAAGTGTTGGATACCGCCAACATGAAAGGGGGTATCCCTGATGAAAAGTGTCAATTAGAATTCACACAATTTGTTGTAGGAGCCCTTCTGAAAATAAGGCTTGGATGTCGTATGTTCTTAGAGATTTTCCTTGGCTATGATGGTGAACAAAAGAGAGTAATGCACATGTATTTTTAGATGAACAAGTGAGTATGCCTTGTGGAATATTCAATTGCAAAATGTGTCAAGGTTCTTATACGCAAAGGGAGAGAAAAGGGACCTTGTAAAAGAAAAGTAATAATAGTCATTTAGTAAAGACACATGAGCATATACGTATGAATGAATCATTGATCAACTAGCGAAATAGTTCACATAGAAGAAATGATTGTTAAAACACATAACCACACCTTTAATCAGATAAGTACCAAAACCACTAAAGTAGTTTGAATTCCTTAGTACAAATGAAAACAACATACATTGAAAAATTTCAAAGAATAATCTTACAATATTTACGACATACACATGAAAATGTGTTGGCTCAATGAGCTTTGGAACTAAGAAAAAGTTCCAAGATACATGAGTAGTGAACACCATTAGCTCCAATAGTAGAGTGTTATAGCAACGACTTGCTCTTCCAAAAGAACTATCTTTATCTCTAATGCCTAGTAGGAGGAGCCAAGGTGAAAATCCCTTTGCATTAGCTATAATGGTGTATATATAACAAATGGGGTGACCAATCACCTCACTTGTGACTCTTTGGCTAGCCTCATGATTGTTTGACTTCTCTATGACCTTTTGACTCCTTCATGACTTTTCACATTATATAGATGACTCTTGGACTTCCACTTTACATTATATTTCTTACATATTTAAATTACATAATCCACAAATGATGTGGCAAATGATGACTCATTTACATCCTAACGTGACATTGATTACATAAACTGCATGATGATATGGTGATGTCAAGATAATATTGTTTTTTTTATCTTTGCATATTCTTGAAAGATGGTACATGTTCTTCTTCTTCCTCCATTGAAAGGCTTGAAGATAGGGAGCCTTCAATATGATCTCTATCTCTAGTTGTTATCGCAATTTGGTGTCTTTGCATCTACAAGGGTGTCTTCTAGCAGGGTCTCCTTCTTCATCTCCTTCATCATCATCTTGTCATAACATGATATAATACTTGAAACTTAAATCCACTCATGACAAGACGACATTAGTTTGATAATCCCCTAGTCTAACATGCTTTATGAAAACCATTAATTGCGATGGAATCAGGTATTGGGCTGAGAGACTAGCTCAAGGATTATTTAGTTACACAACTTAGGAGATTAGTGGCTAGTATTGAGCCTTGAGACTGCACAGTGTGTAGTTTAGGTAGGTCAGGGCAAGATAGTTGTGCAGTTGAGGGGCTCAAGGAGGTAAGATTCGGGCTTGAGGCTTGAGGTTTCCAACTACGTGGTTGTGGAGGGATAGACGCCTAAGGATTGCATTGTTTCAATGTTCAAGAGGTCAAGCTGGAGGCTTGTTTCTTGAGAATGCGCAGTGCATAGAAGAAGGTGACTGGAAGGTAATGGTTGCGTAGTTATGGAGCTCAAGGGTTAGGGCTAAGCACTAAGACTATTCAATGCATAGTTCTGAAAGGTAGGAACTGCACATTGTGCAATTCTAAGAGGAAAGGTCTAAGCTTGAGGGTTGAGGCTACATAGTGCATAGTTTCACAAGGTTGAGTGGGGTCAAGTTACTTAGGAAGAATTTTTTTCTAGATTTGGCTAAGTGTGGGGTCAGTAAGGACAAACTGAGAAATGACAAAACTTGATCATGATCACACACTTAGAATGGTTGGCAACACAACATTGATCACTCTGAACACATGAACAATCTAGTTCGCCCAATGCGATAACTTTCCCTAAGTGTGACACTAAAGGTACTCTTTGCAACTATAATGACGACACTTGTGCGAAAGTACTTGAAACTTTGGGAATGAGTGTAATACATGTATTCATGATGAGATTGACACATTAGCACCAATATTTCCCCTTAAAATGAAAAAAATTACATTTGCATGATGTGTAACACTTTCAATGCTAAAAGGTGACACTTTTATTTTCTTCCAAACAGGTTTGGGACACTTGAGAAAACACATGTGATGACTCTTAATACCAAAAATGACGACAAGAAAAGCCAATGTAGGCTCTAGAATTTGGATGTAAGCCAAAATTGTGGAGGCTATTATAGCAGTGACAAAATGTCCTCTACATTTAAAAAAGAGGAGAAGTAGTTGACTCAAGCAAGGGAAGCCTCAACCTCTGTCAGCGACCCCCATCACCGTTAAGGGGTCAATTAGTCACTAGGAGGGAGAATTAGGGAAGGATAAGAAACAACTTTAAGAAGTAAACTCCCTTAAAATCAAAGGCAAACAACATGAAACTTCACAAAGGAATAATTAGAGAAATTTTGAAGTCTAAAATGGCCCTCCTAAGGAATATTATAAATAATAGTAGAAATTATAAAATAAGATTATATTAACTCATCAAGTTTTGGAGGGAAAAAAGAAAAAACTTCTTTTTCAACTTATCTCCCTACCATTTTACTCAAATTTTGAGAGACATCACTCGTTCGATGCAAAATTTAATTTTTCATCCAAGGACTATCCACGTTGCATACTTTCAATGGACCCTACTACACAGAAATGTGAAATACATGAAAAAATGTGATTGTAATCACGCTTTTTCATGTCTTTCACATTTTTCATTTAGTAAGGTCCTTTAAAATTATGCAACATGGGTACTCCTTGGATGAAAAATTAAATTCCGCATCCAACGAGTTCTCCCACTAAAATTTTCAGTAAAATCATAGGGAGATAAGTTGAAAATACGAGTTGAAAAAATAGATTATTTTTTTTATTTTGTTTTTTTATCTTTTTACCTTTTTACTCAAAAAATGGTGAATCATCTCCCATGGTTGACATCATCATATTGAATCCTATTGGTTCTCATAAATTTGATTTTTATTGTACATTTTGTTTTTTGAGGCTCATTTTTTACCTCAAAATTTCTCTAATGAAAACACTAGGGGAGCCAAAATGAGATAGCTGCAAGAGGAATATGTCATGCTACAGGAAGGTAGAAAAGTGCCATAAGAAGGTAGAAATGTGCTATAGGAAAGCAAGGAAATGCTACAGGATAGTTCTGCATAAATTCAAGAAGGAGGTGAACGATCACAATAGCTAAGGGAACCTGATCCACAACTAAATCTTATGTCTTATTACAAATTTTATTGAAAAATGGCAGATAATACCTACCAAATTTTTAGTCCCATTACTCTTTGAGCTAGACCCAAAGATAGAGGAAGAACCCACTAATGGATTTCTTAAGGGAGTTGAGGATGTGTTTCTGATGGAATATAAAATGAAAAAGATGGGTGAGGAGATGGCTAGTTTAAGACTAAGAAAGGCAAGCATGAGGGAACAACATCATATGGAAAATAAGAGATTGAAGGATCAACTACAAGAGAAAGAACGGAAGCTTGCCATTACAGAAAGCTTGACTATGGAGGCCATCTAATGCAAACATCCCTCAAAATCCTATGCCACATTCCTTAAAGAGAAGTGGGTTCAATTCCAAATCAAGACTCTAGCACAATATGGATCACTTCCTTTCCAAGGCTACAAATAGTTCATTCAATTTTTTCATATATATAGCATAGAGGATAGAGCTAATATGGCATAATTATATATACACAATCTCATATTTACTTATATGAACTTCTGGGATCCAAATTCTAGCATGGGAGATGTACAACTGATGGCATTGGCATCTTGGATTACTCATGATGAAGAAAGGGATGAAGAGACAAAAAGGGTCATGTCTAGGGAAACTGATGAACCCATTTGGGTAGAGAATAATTGAGAGCTCCTCACCTTTTCACCAGCTACCATGGGTTTATCTTTGAAGACCTTAAATTGGTACCACTTTACATAGAAAAACAAGAGTAAGTCATCCCGCACTTTGAGGACACTTTCAGGTTTCTAGGAACCAAGAGTCTACAAGCTTGTCAGAGGAGATGGAACTATTTACCCCACAAATTAAAAATCATAGAGTATCACTCTAAAGAGAGATTAAGGAATTCCTTGGAGAAGACACCCTTGTACAAGATAATATTTGAAAGACTAAAGGTCAATTGGATTGGGCTCAAGTTCAACCCTTCTTTGTTGTTTGGGCTACAATAAAGAAAATGGAAAAAATAAGAGAAACAAGAATGAGTAGAGAGAGATAAAAATGAAGGTTTCAACCCTCAGGAGGGAACCTCATCAAAGATACCTTGGGATGTCAGGGATACCACTAGGGCTATGACTGAAATGGAATTAAGAGGATGAGTTTCTCAAAGGGTGAGAAGCACCTCCAATGGGGGGGTGATGATGGGCCTCACTAATAGGTATATAATAAGGCCCATGTGGCCATCCTTCGACATATATTTACCTCTCTCCTTGCATATGATAACACCTTTTTTACTATAATGTGTTTAATTAGGAAAATAAATGACGTTTATCATATCTTGTGGCCTAGCATGATTAATGTGTACAAAAATGGTGCATTTATTATGTAAAGATATGTTAGAGGCAATTGGAGGAGATGTAAGAGGCTTTTCCCCTACATTTACTCACCTACAACTTGAATTTCTCCCTGAATTTACTTACCTATAGTTAGAGAATCTATTGAACAGTTGATGCACTCAACGATTGTGAGGATCACATGGAGCTAGATCCACCTTTCCAGATATTTTGGAGGGAATAATCCCTCCTTCCAAGGAAGCTTCCCCCTCGTCCAATTTTGTATAAATAAGGGAGCCCAAGGGCTCAAAAGGATGCAAAATTTTAGAGAAGAATAGTGACTGATAGGTCTAAGAGCATGTACTTGTCAATTTTTAGTTTTTATATCATGTACTTGAGCATTGTTTTATATTAATGACAAGCATCATATTATCTCAAACTAACGTTTGTTTTAGAGGGTTGAGTCCTCTAATTTTAGGGACCAAACCAAAGGCCCTAGTCTCTCTCATTTGTACATTTAATAATGCATCTTTCTTTTATGTACTTAGGTTAGTAGTATTCCCTTTCTTGCAAGTTTTGTTTATATAAAAAGTTGTCTTTGCAAATTCATCAATCATGTCTCTTGGAAAGTGTGGTTGTATTTAAAGTGCTCGACACGTCAACATGTCAGGGAATATCCCTTGTAAGAATTCCCAACTAGACCTCAGACTATTTGGAGTAGCATTCCTAGCAGTGGGTAGTAAAGTAATGCCTTGACTATGATAGTGTGTAGAGGTAAGTGTGATATCTTTGTCGGAAGCAAGTGTGTGACCTTGCATTGAGTCAAGTGAGATGCATGGGGGTTATAGCAGAAGGGGATAAAAATGAAGTGTGTCCCTTAGAAGCATGTAATAGTAAGCAACCTGAAAGGAACACATAAGAGGAATGACATCACAAGTTAGAAAGCAAAATATTCCACAATCGACAGTGATGGGTTAAACCAACAACATGTTTGCAACATGATTCATACAATTGCATACAAAATAGTTCATACACAAATGTGTAAGTTAAATAAAATACATTGCTAAAGCAACCAAAATAGTCCAACTACAATAACAACATATGCATGAAAACGTGTTGGCTGTGTTATATATATTAAGTGAAAGTTACATCCATACATACACCATTAACACCCACTAGCCCCAATAATGGAACACTATAGTCAACACCACCTGCTCCTCCAAAGAGATGTACTCACTTTGCACTATGGAGAGGCTAAGGCTCGTCAAAATACTCTCCAAGCCCTCTCTAAGAAATGCCTAGAAAAAATCTCAGCTCCTAAAAGCCCATTCTATGAGTTATGAGGTTCTATTTATAAAAAAGGTTGGGGTGACCCTTGATATTCCCCTTTGTGACTCTTGGACATCCCTCATGACTATTCACATTACATAGTGACTATTCACATTCCACTAGTGACACTTGGAATTTCACTTACAACATGTTTACAATAATATACATTTTCCACATGTACCCATGCGAGACAAAATAGGCTAGAGACAACCTAAAAAGACAACACACTATGATTCTGAGGTTTGGGGAAAGGACAACTCAGAAACACCCACTTGATTCTTCTCAGTCATGTATTGATGCCAAGCTTGGTGATGTCCTGTGATGTCCCCAAACTGCTTGATGTTGTCTTGCTGAAAGTGAACTCTTGCCTCCATGGCATCTGGGCATGTGGTCTTGGAACCTATGTCTGTCTCATCTTGAAGTATGTGTTGCACTGTCCTAAGTGTGGTTGGACCATTGTTGTACTTTTTCATGTTGTTTTCTCTCAACTGCAAGTCATCACTGGTGGCCTTATGCATCAACTACTCCATGTACTTGTAGACCTCTGACTAGACTTGGTTCTTGTTCTTAGCTTTGGTGAGGGAACCTGCATTTGTTCACTCTCTTCCTCAGTTGTTGGTTGTTCCAAGTTATCAACTTCTATGGGCGATGTTTTCTCTGTGACTGTGCCTTGCCTTTTTTCTTCTTCCTGTTTCTGCTTCTCAGCTCCTATTGTTCCTTCAACTTTTGTTTTTCTTCTGCGATCTCAATTATGCTACCTGCAAGATATTCTGTTTTCTCTATTGTCTATGTTCTCTACTTCTGTTTTCTTCTATTGTTAAAGTTTCCTGCATGAAGATTGAACACGCTTTCACTCTGTAGCTTTGTTCTCCCTCTGTTATGTCAGCAACTCCCTCTTTCCCTGTTCTTGTACTGGATTTCTGCCTTATGCCACTATTGTTGGTCTTGCTTCCATGTTAGTGTTGATCATCTGCATATATTGGAAAGTAAATCGGTGCTTTCTCAACTTCTCCCCCGATACTACTTTTACCAACTGCTCTTGAAGCAACTCTCTTTGGTGCTATGGTACAATGACTATCGAAGAGAAGCACTTCACGAGTGTGGTACCTGTGGGATAGAAAAGACACTCATGGAAAGAAAACATTAGCTCTTACAAATCCAACATCACAGAATGATCCAGCGACAATCAGGTCATTTGATGAGAGGAATTACATAGTTTTGACTAATAGGAGTGACTAACTGACTGTTGGAACTGTGCACTATGTTGTCCTAGAAGTCAATGTGGAAGCTTGATGACTGAAACTGCGTAATGTGCAGTTCAGCCTGGGACAGGGCTTGGAAGAGACTGCGCGTTGCACAGTATCATTGACCAAGCTGGGAGACTGGCTCCTGGAACTGTGCAATGTGTAGTTGGAGCCAACCTAGGATAGGCTCTATGTAATTCCATAAGCCAAGGAAGAGGCCTTGAGTTGCTTGATTGCAGAATGCATGCAAGTGAATGTGAGATTCGGACGGGGGGACCCAAATTTGACAATGGGGAGTGTGTAAATAGGAAAATCTGAAATATTATGCAAGGATGAGTGTAGATATGGTTAATTTTATATGTATGCATGTGAAACAAGTGCAACAATTGATTAAATTGAAGGAACACAAAGCAAGTGAAGGGAGTCGATGCAACGACGACCATTGGTGCAAATATGGGAAAACTCATGCGCCACTTGAGAAAGGAAATATATAACTTGGAAAAACACTTCCATAAGTTAAAACACCAGTAGTCATTCAACAAAACAAGTGAAACAACACTCTCACAAGCTAAAAAGGCAAAGGCAACAAAAAAAGCAGCAAAAGGCGATAAAAGAAAAACTCATCCCGAAAAGCGATGAAAACACTCTGAAGGATCCTTCATCTCTGAGGGAAGATTTGAAGGCTCCTTCATCGAATTCATAAGTGAGCTCTATAGGCGTCCATTACATATATTTGAGAAAATGGAGTTCATGACGTGTATGCTTGAGATCAAGGACAACAACGACACTTAACAAAACTTCTGAAGATGGAAATGTGTCGCCTTCGGGAAACTAATAATCAATCCCTATATCTTTTTGAAGCCTCAAAAATCATTGCAACAACATGGGGATGACCACCCGGTCCAGACCTTAAAGCAACTCCTTTTCTGTTTGGAATAGTGGTTTCGATTGGTTCAACTAGGTCCAGTTACCTTCTCTCAATCTCCAATGGCTTTAAAATATGACTTTCATTCACCAATGGAAAAGAGACATCAGATCAACCTTCTTGTCGATGCGGCAAGAAAGTGATCCTTAAGCTGTTTTAGGGCTCAACCAATCCAGTACTAAAGTTTGCCTCTTTGAGAAGAAGACTTAAAATAATGTAGAAATTAATCTAAATGCAAACTTATTTTAAGGTGCAAGCAAAAGAAACTATCTTAATCCTATCTCAATTAGGCCGATATAGATCTAACCCAACCAAGAGCAGGTATTTATAATATTGATATTGAAATAAATCTTGTTTATAATGAATATCATGTTAATGAAATAGTTCAATTAACTAACATTATGGATAGCAAAACACATCCTATTGAGACCTTTTAACTGAAATAATCAATCAACAACACTCAGGAAGAAGTTCTCAGAATGATCTTGATCATTTAATTAGTAACTTAAATTATTAAACAATAATATGCGGAAGAAGTTCACAACATATCATAGTTTATTCATCCAATATTAAAAGACAGATTTATGAGTAAATAGTTACTCAGAAATTAGAATTCAACCCATAAGAGCAGAGATAAATAACAACATAAAATAGAGACAAATTACCCATACTAAAAAAAGTGCACAAATATGAAAGTAAATTGACACAATTCCTGTTATTATAAAAGAAAACTAGCATTTAAAATAATTGTATTTGAAATACCAATTTATTGAATACATTTCTCTAGCTCCGGTCTCTAATAGTTCTTTACAATGCTTGAGCTTTTGCTTTCAAAACTAGAGTTACAATAGTGCAAACTCTGTTCATTATACATAACTCAGAATGTAGAAGAAAAACCTCAATAATCTCTAGACCTAAGATTCCACTCCTCCCACCTACAACTCTAAATCCCTATTACAAAAGTGCTTTTAGAATTCAAGAATTGCAGAGGAGAGCAGCCCCTTATTCATTCTGCAATCTACTATTTATAATATTTGTAAAGGAATTTTTGAGAAAAAAGTTTGTTAAAGGTAAATCTGTCAAATCCAATTTTATTTGCTCAAAAATTCTAATCTTCAATTGTTGGAGCATTCTCATTGATTGAGATCCTTTTCTCCATTTTTCTTACACCGTTTTCCTTCAAAAAGAAATCAAAATAAATTAAGATGCAATCAATAAAATCAAAATATCATTTTTGGCAATTAAAACAAATCCAATCAAATTCTATTTAAATAAATAATTGAAAATAAAATATAAGCTCTCTATTGATGCCTGGAATGGTTTAATTGGCCAAGGATATTATTGGCGAATGGATCTGCAATTAGAAGAGGCTTGGACAAATGAAAATGTAGAAAATAACTCAAAAAATTGATTTTGTTTTAGAAATTCGGAGCTTGATCTTCTATCTAATTTTCGACCCAATAAATGACCAAATCTATTAGTGAAACCTCCTCAGAAATGTTCTCCTTGATTTTATCTTTTTAATGAGCCATCCTAGGCCTCATTTGGTCAAGTAAAACTCATTTTATGAGCTTCTAAAGTTGATGAGTCAAATCTGGCATAAATCTAGAAATTATGTTGTTGGGCTAAAAATCAAAATTTTAGTTAAAAATCTAATCCTAAATTAGAATTCTAATTAATTCTAATTTAATTATTAATCTTAAATGAAAACGTACGGGGAACGCGATGGAGATTAGGGCTCATGAGGGTTTGGGTTAATCAACTGCAGTTTATGCAGGTCGCTGTAACCACTGAACCTGCTACTGACGTCGTCCGCTACCGTAACCGGATTAACTCCACCTTATAGCGTGAGGTTTTTGACCTGTTGGAACCTCAAGGGACAGACAGTTTAGTTTTTCTACCAGACAACGGCTTGCTACTTGTTACAACCAGCCCGCTCCCGGTGCATTGTTCACTCCGTAATACCAGCTAACCAAGGTGTTCGCTGTTCCAAGACGCAACTGTTGTCATGGATGATCTAGAGGCTGTTGATTACTCAACTGACCCGCTGGAGGGGGTTCCCATTTGGTGCACATCTTTCCCCACATTTGAAGGTATGTACAGTTCTATACTCCCTGGTAGTTATTCTCCATACTCCTACTCGGAACTATCACGGACCCAAGAGGTGGTTCTACTAGACGACCCCCTTACCTGGCCAGCTCTCTCTACCCCCCCTCACTCTTCGGCAACCCTTGGTTTCATGTTTGGTTGTATGAACCCTAACCCTAGTTTGGATCCCCTTGCATAAAGCTCACTTTCTCGGCCGTTTGTTTCCCCATCGGTTCCCATAGCGCCTGTTGGTTATACTCCCTTTGGTACCACCGGCCCTCTTTCAGGTAGTTTCACGGCCGTACCTCCGCTTGACGGATCTGTCCCTAGATTGGCGAGACTTCCTAACCCCCCTTCACAAAACCCTAACCCTTCCCCTGTAGCATCTGTTCCTTTTTCGAGCTGGGTTATCCCACAGCCTCCTCCATTGGGATCTAAGAAAAAGATCAAGTGTTACAAATCCAAGGCGAACGACATTTTCCTCATATTAGAAGAAGACATTCAGTGGGGCGAGACAATGGATTTCGCCAACAGGGTCCTGGTCAGTCGCATAAGAGGACAGAATTACACGGCCGCTCGCTTGAAAGCACGGCCGTCCGAGGTTTGCAGTCACCATCTGGTTGACATCCCCTTCGTGCAAACTTTTGTGAGGGGATGGTTCGCTCCGAGATTCGCTCATGCCGATCATACCAACTGGATATTGTCCTCTTACTAGCATTTTAAACATGCCCCGGTGCTACTCAAGAGATGGATGCCCCTTTTCAACCCTGAGATAGAGCAGATTGGCATCGGACTTGTCTAGATTAGGCTACCTGGATTGCCCCTACAATATTGGTCCGAAAACATTTTCCGGCGGATTGGCAATTCGATAGGCACCTATATGGAATATGATAAGTCCTACCAGCTCACTGACATGATGGCATATGCTCGGATCCTCATCAACTTGGACACCAGGGGAGGCCTACAAGAGTATATCACGATACTATGGAGGGACACAGTCCGCAAACAAATCATTAACTATGAAGGCATTCCATATCGTTGTCGCAGATGTCACAAGGTGGGGCATCTATACAGGGATTGCCCTCTCCTACAGAAGAACAAAGATCCAGAACTCCCTGGAAATTTCCCATCTGGGCAAGCAAATGATCCAGTCCTGGAGGGCCGCAATAAAGAGACTGGGGTCCCCCGAGGTTCTCCTGATACCGCGGAAGCAGTCAAGGATCCCTCATCAACTAACCAGCCTGTGACTAATCCTCCAGCTAGCACCGATCACGCTCAGGACATCAGCTCGGACCTGGGTATGCCTCATACATATTTATCTTACTCATCTCCTATGTTTGGCTTATCTGTTGTCACTGCATCACATTCCTGCATTAGTACATCTCCCTTTGTTTCATCACCCATGACCTCTGGGGAAAATCTTTCCCTAGGTCATGTATCATCCCCCTCCCTATTATGCTCCCTTCCGCTCCCCACTCCCATTTCCTCCCCCTGTTATCCATCCCTCCCATCCTCCTACCTCCCACCTAAATCCTTACCCTCCCCCCCGCTTCCCCCCGGTACTCCTTCCGATCCAGATCAAGGGATAAATGTGATGATGCGATCAGACTAGAACTTGAAGCTACCCTTGTCTCTCATAAGACATCCAGGGGTCGACCCTCCCGGCTCACTAAAGCCAGACACGCGGCTAGAGAAGAAGTTGCCCTCAAGCGACAACAAATTATCCTCAGGGCCCTTAGAGCTAGGAATGGCCCATAGTTGCATCCCTCATGAAGTTTATCTCCTTCAACTATAGAGGGTTTGCTAGTCAACCCAAAAAACTAGCTCTTAAAAGGCTGCTCACTTCATCTTAGGCAGAAATTATATTTTACAAGAAATGATTTGCTCGGCGGAACCCCTTATACACACTCTTCATGCTTGGATGCCTAATTGGATCTTCCATGCCCTAGATGCGTCTGGGAGATCTGGGGGCATTACTATCGGGATCTGTAACAAAGCTCTGGAGATTAGGAACACATGGGGTGGTAGGGGCTACCTTGGCATGGATATATTTTCCCGCCCCCTAGAGATGGAATTTCACATTATAAATGTATATGGCCCCTGTAGTTACAGGGTTACTTTCTGGAGAACCTTTCTTGAATCTAGTCTTCTATAGGTGGGCAATATCATTCTAGGAGGAGACTTAAATTTTTCTCTGGGCTTCAGTGAATCTTGGGGTCACTCGGCCCATGTGGACAGTTTATTAGATACTATCTCTTCCCTCTTGGAGGAACATCAGTGGGTGGATATTCCCTCCACCAAGATTCAGTATACCTGGACCAATAATCGTAGTGGCGACAACGGTCTCACCAGAAGACTTGACAGATTCCTCATCAAGGAGGATTTCCTGAACTATCTTCCTCGCATACGTCAATGGGTTGGTACTGGAGGCTTCTTAGACCATAGGCCAATATATATGGAATTGGCAGACGTAAATTAGAAGATAAGGAGCTCGTTCAAATTCAATGCCTCTTGGATTAAAGATCCATCATACATACAATTGGTCACTAAATTCTGGAAAACCAACCCCATACTGGACAATGAGGATCATACTAATGGTTTCATAAGGAAATTATCTGAACTTAATAAGATCTCAAAAATGTGGGCACATCAGAAGCGCATAAATGATGACAAATCTCTAAGGGAGGCAGAGGAAGCTATTGCAACACACGAGGATATCACAGATGGCACCTTTCCCATGATTGAGAGTAAAGAACTTTACATCTCTCACATTAAGAAGTGCTCTCAAATCCTCGAGGAGAGGGAAGAAAGTTGGAGACTCAGGAATAGAGTGATTTGGCTCACTGAAGGAGATGACAACACTAAATTCTACCATAAATTTGCTAATGGTCGAAAAGCTATTAATACTATTTGGGCATTGAACAATGAGCAGGGACACTTAGTGTCATCACAGAAGGACCTGGCTAGACTTGCCATTGATCACTTCAGGAACATCTATAAGGCTCCCCAAGCTGCAAACATGTTGGAGATCATGCGAATAGCTGAACACTTCCTTAGATTCGTACATCAAGATGATATAGAAGATCTATTGAAGGAAGTAACGATGGAGGAATTAGAAGCAACACTAAAATGGTTCAAGAAAGACAAAAGCCCTGGCCCTGACAGATGGACCATTGAATTCTACATTGCTTTCTTTGAAATCCTGGGGGAAGACCTGCTTAAGATTGTGGAAACTTGCAGAAGGAATGGTAGAATTTCCCCGGCCATTAAATCTACCTTCATTGCCCTCATCCCAAAATTAGATTATCCCTCCTCCTATAACGATTTTCGGCCCATTTCCCTCTGTAACTATCTGTACAATATTATCTCCAAGATAATCGCCAATCGCCTGAAGCCTATACTCTCACGACAAATATCATCTGAACAGTTTTCTTTCTTGCATCACAGACAGATCCATGAAGCTATTTCCATTGCACAAGAGCTCCTCCATACCTTGCAAATTAAAAAACAGAAGGGTATGATATTGAAGGTAGACCTCTCAAAGGCTTTTGATAGAGTAGATTGGCTTTACATCAGGCTTTCGCTTACCCATCTTAGTTTTCCTTATGCATTTATAAAATGGATTATGGGCTGTATAATATATGTATCTTATAGTGTATTACTTAATGGGGAAGCTACATGTTTCTTTAGTTCAGAGAGAGGACTCAGGCAGGGATGTCCACTCTCACCCTTACTTTTTTTACTCATCATGGAAGGATTAAGCAGGGCCATAACAACTACCCGCGACAGGAATCACTTGACAGGCATCAAGATAGCAGATATTTTTTTCCTTACCCACCTATTATTTGTTGATGACATTCTCATATTCTTAAATGAAAGTATTGGAGACACCACGACCCTCCAAAACATATTCAATCTGTTCCAACAGGCTACTGGGATGTTGATAAATAACAGCAAATCCTCAATTACATTGGTGGGTTGTTCCTAGCATGAGATATTATATACTACACAACACTTTCCTTTCTCCACACAAAACCTAGCAGATGGGTTTAAATACCTGGGCTTCAGACTAAAGCCTCTTGGTTACAGGATAGCAGACTGGACATGGCTCATTGCAAAAGTGGAGAAGAGACTTCAAGCATGGTACCATAAATATTTATCTCGGGCTGGTAGGTTAATACTTATCAAAGCAGTAATAGAAGCCACTCCAGTCTACTGGATGACCCTGGCATGGAGACCGAAAGGTATATTGAACAGATTACAAAGTATTTGCTGCAGATTTCTTTGGAAAGGCAATCAACAGGGTAGGATATCTGCCTGGGTCAAATGGGACACTATAGCAAAACCCAAGAGCTGGGGAGGATGGGGCATCAAGGGACTGGACCTCTTCTCAAAAGCACTAGCGGCCAAGCTGGGCTGGCAGCTCATCACCAGTAATAGTCTCTCGTCCCGTGTAGTTCAATTGAAATATATCTAGCCCATGAATCTGATGGACTGGATTAGACAGCAATAGAGAACAAGGAACAACATCTCCAATATATGGAAAGCAGTCATCAGTTCACTACCCCTGCTGCGGGATGGTATTACGTGGCGCATTAAGGAGGGGAATGTTGTACGTATTGGTTTGGACCCATGGGTAGGCTGTGGTAATGCCCACAGATTACCAACAGACTTAATAAGGCATCTACATGATAGGGGGTCATTCACATAAAACATATTGGCGACAACATGAACTCCTCATTTCTACCACAGGCATGGAAAACACCTCAAGCCTTGGAAATCCCTGTGTAGTGGTGGCAGGATTGGCAGGACTACATGGATGCACTCACCCAGGCACACATCCATCTCACTGAAGGATCATACGAGATCATTTGGGCATTTGTAAAACACGGGGTTTATTCACCAAAACAAGGCTACATTAGACAGATGGAACCTCAGAAGCCACAGAACATCCTTCCGACTTGGAAATAGCTATGGAAACTCAAGGCGGCCCCTCACTTACGTTTATTGATGTGGAACATCCTCTTTGACAAGATCCCCACCGGCGCTAATCTGATGAAAAGATCGTTTCATGGCCCATTCTAGTGCCACCTTTGCCAGAGCGAATAAGAAAGCACTGAACATCTTTTTCTTAAATGCCCCACATCTATAGAATATTGGAACTCCATCATTTCTCATTACCCTCCCTTAAAAAATTGGAATGGGCATAACATCATGGATGCTTGGAATACATGGTTCACTAATCATAAGGGCAAATCCAAGAGCCTACCCTTGCTTGCCTGCTAGTCACTATGGATTTCCAGGAACCAAGCTATTTTCAACAACAGATCCCCCCATTGGCCTACCATCCTGAATCATACCATTGCAGATTTTGACCTTCTTTCTGAAGAAGCCCCCAGTACCCCTCCCCAAACTATCATTCCTGAAAATATTGACAAATCTAAGCCTTGGGCGTATTTTGACGGTTCTGCGCAGGAGGCTGGATGTGGGGGCAATGATATCCTTCACCTTAATGATAATCATTGCTACAAGATCCTGATTAACCTAGGTAGAGGAACCAATAATTTCGCTAAACTTTGATTGCAAAACATATTATCCATTTTGCATTAGCAAAACAATGCAGACATTTACAGTTGTTTGGCGACTCACAAATCGTATGCAATTGGTTGAATGATGCATCTCATTGCAATGCATTTTCATTAAGGCACATTTTAGATGAAGCTAAAAGATTGATATCATCATTTGACTCCTTCGTCTATCGACACATTTACAGGGAGCTCAACTCAGAAGCTGACCACCTATCCAAAGAGGCAGCGCATAGACATGGGAACGATTGGTTGATCCAGGAGGAGATAGATGGGGTCTACTACCAGCACTATCACAGACCCTTTGATGATTTTGGTGTTTAAATGGGCTGTGAGCCCCATATATATTTTGATTATCATTGTATATATTGCATATATTTACTTTGTTCCTTGATACTGGTACAAACTGATCATGATACCATAGTCATATCTCTCTGTGAAGAGATGAATATATTTTGACCTAGCTCACTATTTTAACAAGCAGATATAGATAAAGTACACTAGAAAGCAGAACTCCCTGCGTGGAGACATAACAACGTTCCTTTTTTTATCATAATCTTATGTGACTTGTCAGGCAACTGCCTCCATCTGAATGCATCAGCATCTACAAAATGTAATTTCTTAAATTAATAGAAATTACGACTTTTTTCCAAGGGAAAAAAAATTATTAATCATAAACTAAACTAATTATTAATTAATATTAATTTAACTAACTAATAAATAATTACAATTATTTACAAACATATAATATTAATCTAAATAATAAATAAAATTTTAATTAAATTAAATTAATTTTATGTTACATATTAATTAATTAAATTAATTTAAAATTTATTATTTAAATATTTAAACTAATATAAAATTACCTACCTTACTTCACTCATATGGGAATGTACTCACATAAACCATTTCAAAATAACGACGCATATGGTAACATAAACCATTTAAAGAATTCTACCTTTCGAACCATGGCAGATGATGCCGGGATTTGGGGAGAGAAGGATAGCATGTTGAAGCTATCAAGTCACCATAGCCATGATTTCCACACATTTACAACCAATCCACACAAAGCAGGTAAGCCAACAGCCAATGCATGACTAATTTCTGTTTTCACCGCCACATTATACACCTTGAAAGAGTCTTTGTCCATGCACGTCTGCTACTTCAACGTGCCTCCTCCATAGCTTCTTGCCAGTAGTGAACCTCACATTTCCCGGAATTGACACGCTCCCTCCATTTCTTTCCCAATCTCAATTCCATAGAGACATTCATATCCATCATTTGCATTTGTGAGGACGTTTGGCCAATTTATCCTTCAGGCTCACTTTTTGCAACTTGACCCTTCACTTTCCCGATGGTTGTTGTTTTAGCTTTGGCTCAGCTAGAGGCTCTCAACCGCTATTCACTCAACACACGCCCGGTTTAGAGGTGATTTAAACATTACTCTAAGCACAGAAGAGCGTTGGGGCAATTGCAGAAAGAGAGACCCACTTGCTAATAGAATCAAGTATGAGCTCCTGCACAGGAACCTAGTAGATGATGTCTTGCCCGAAATTATGTCCATGTGGGATAATGGAAGAGTTGAAAAGGCCTATATTGCAAAAAGGATAGACAGGTTCCTTGTTCATACCAACATAATCGACAAAATGGGCATGCCTTTCTCGTCCATTGAGAAGGTATACATATCCGACCATAGGCCTATCTTTCTCAGTTGGAAGGAAAAAGGGCACAAGAACGGATACTCCTTCAAATTCAACAGAATTTGCTTGGAGCACCCGGAACTCAATGAACTAATTAAAAAAACACGGAAGGAGTTAACAACAAAAAAATTCCCCCCCCACCTTTATGACATTTCAAGATAAGCTATCACATATTAGAAAAGTAGTAAAGGAATGGCAACACGAAAAGAAACAGGCGGACAAAAAGGCTCTACAGGAAGTGCAAAAGGAACTGGACAGTATCTCAAAGCTCTTGGAGGCCAACTCGCTCCCTTTCAGTATAAGATTTTGCCTCAGTGAGCTCGAAAGAAAGAAGCAAAATCTTCTAAAGTAGGAGGAAACAACTTGGCGTCTAAAAAGTAGAGCAACCTGGCTCAAGGAAGGGGACAGGAACTCTAAATTCTTTCGCAAGTATGCAAATGCCAGAAGGGAGAGAAACACCATTTGGAAGATCAATGACAGAAAGGGGGGGTTCTTTTTCTCACATCAAGACATATCAAAATAAGCTGTGAGACATTTCAAAAATCAATACAAAAGAAGGGAAAACTGCAATGTCCAGGATATCTTATGGGGCCTTGAACTGGTCCCTAAAATGTTCGATGATGGAAAAAATGAAAGGCTCTTTCAGCCCATTACTGAGGAAGAGCTTCTTGGAGTTATGAAGGCCTTTAAGAAGGATAAATGTCCTGGCCTAGACGGCTAAACAATTGACTTTTTCATTCACTTCTTCGACATCATCAAACTAGATATGCTGAGAATGGTTGAAGCAGCGAGAATCTCTGGCAGCATACACCAGAACACTTCCTCCACGTAGATTGCTCTTATCCCAAAGAAACTGGAAGAGGATACCTTCAAGGACTTCAGGACGATTTCCTTATGCAACATTACTTTTAAAATCATCACCAAAATCATTGCAGAAAGAATGAAATTGACCTTAGCCAGTTTTTTATCAAAGGACCAGCACGCATTTTTAAAGGGGAGGAACATATTGGACGTAGTGGCCAACACTCAAGAAAGCCTATTCTCCATAGTCTCCAACAAAAAAGAAGCTGCCATCCTGAAAATCGACTTACAAAAAGCTTTTGACTACTTAGATTGGGGCTTTCTTAGATGTTTATTAGCTAAGATTGGATTGAAATCAAATGCCATAAACTAGATAATGGCAGGTGTCGAGAATGTCAACTATTCAGTCATTATAAATGGATCTCCCTTCCCATTCTTCCTTGCAGAAAGGGGGCTTCGCCACGGTTGCCCTCTCTCTCTGCTGTTGTTCATCCTAACCATGAACTCCTTAAGCCTGCATATAAATAAGGTTGTTCCGAGAACAGATGCAGGGTCATAAAGATCTGTAGGAACAACTTTATCTCGCACAATCTATTTGTTGCCGACGTTCTAATTTTTGCCATGTTTTGCAGGATCTCGTGGACATGTTTATATGACATATTAATTAAGTTTCAATGCGCCACAGGCTTACATATAAACAATTCAAAATCCACTCTCTTCCATAATGAAGACAATATGGAAATAGTGGAATGGATATCTTTACTGTTTGGAGTAGAAGCGAGATCAATAAAGGACGATATTAAATATGTGGGCTTCAGGCTAAAGGCAAAGGGTTACTCCAAAGATGACTGGCAATGGCTAGTTGATAGATTCTATAAAAAGATCCCAGCATGGGAATACAAATTTCTATCGCTGGCAGGTAGAATCGTGCTTACACAAGCTGTTCTATTGCAACTTGCAATATACTGGGCTCACATCTTCCTTCTTCCAGCTAGCATCACACAAAAAATAAACAAGGTGATCACAAACTTCATATGGAGCGGAAAAGTGACCAACGAAAAATATCACCTCACTAGTCTGAAACTAATCTCTCGGCCAAAGTCTACAGGTGGTTGGGGGCTTATCGACTTGAAGGCCTTTGGGAAAGCTCTGCTCTGCAAATCCCTATGGAGGGGAATATTTGGAAATGGGCCTTCGAGCACCACTATTAAACTTAAATACATGAGAGGAAAGCCGCTGGAATACTGGTTTTCCTTAGAAGGATTGGCACCAGGAACGGATCCGCGATATGGCACAACTTCCACAAAATAGAGAAATACTTTCTTATGAACCTAAAATGGTCCCTCCAATCTGGTACAAATATCCTCATTGGGCTCAACCCCATCATGAGCAAGCATGAACTCATCTCCATCCCCGAGCGACTCCTAATATTTCTACACAGCAAAGGATTCTTCACATGGGACAAGCTCATCGATGGTTGGCGAGGCCCCCTCCCTTCATGGAAAACAACCGCTGATATTTATATCTTGGAGCCTATGGCTAGCCTATGGAACAGTGTCAGGAATGCCTTAAGATGCTGCGATTTTCACAAATCAAGGCCCCATGATTATCTCATCTGGAAGTCGTCTATGACAGAGGAACAAGTTCGCGTCAAGAAAATTTATGCTGACCTGATTGGTTTATCTCCCCAGCCATCTCTCCCCATTTTCCCTACAGTCTTCTGGAAAACAGGCTGCGCTCCAAAACTCATATTTTTCTCATGGCTGGTGTTTAACAACAAAAATCTTTCCTGGGAAAATTTAAGAAAAAGAAAGTGGCAAGGGCCGAGCAGGTGTATCTTATGTAGAGTAGAAGAAGAAACAAATTTTCACATGTTCTTCAATTGCAATTCCATACTGCATCTTTGGCACGAATTGGCTCGCTTATATGGTTCCCCCAGGTCAGTCACGTTTCTACATAAACTGCTTTTGAATGGTGGAGTGGTCAACGAGACTCATGGCGCTCCCTCTTTATCATTGTCATATGGTGTACATGGAGGTGGAGGAACTGGGTTATCTTTAAGGAAGCCAAGGAGCCTCTCGTTGATATTTTACAACACATCATTACCATCCACGACTCTGTTACGATAAATCCTCCCAAACTGAAAGCAATCAACATAATTGGTCAAAACGATCTTCAAGACCGCCTCCTAATGGCCTTCTTTGATGGCGCCGCCCAGTAGAACACATGTGGCTGCGGAGCTCTCATTATGATGGACAAGGATCTTCAGTACAACCTCTCTTCGAATTCTGGAATGGGCACCAATAGCCTGGCTGAAGCAAAGGCCCTTGCTGGTCTTCTTTCTTTTTGTATTTATTTTGATATTCGCACCATCTCCATCTTCAGGGACTCAAAGATCATGGTCGATCATGTAAATGGAAAATGCTTCATCAACCGCCCCCACTTCTCTGCCTGGATGGATAGAATCATGTTCTTTTGGGGCCACTTGAGAGATTGCACCATCAAGCACATCTATAGGGCACAGAACTAGCTTGCAGATAGCCTGTCCAAGAATGGTCTTCATCTTGATCCAAGCTGCTGGTCCTTGGAGGTAAAGTCTGGAGGGGAAGCATTTTCCATTTTGGACTTCTCTCTCGTGGGCTTTTGATTATTAGTTCTGTTTCTCTTTACCTTTTTTGTTTTCCTTTGCTTTTGTTTGGCATATATATGTTTTCTCCACCGTTTTTTCCCTCTGCTTAATGCACGATGTGTCTCATCTACACGGATCTATTTGTATTTGTGATCCATATCCCCATCTTATCTGGTCTCATCAGCAAGATATGTACCATTTTGTAACTGTTATTTTATATCTGGTCTCATCAGCAGGATATATTCCATATTGTAACTGTTATATTGACTCAATATAATATAATTTAGCTTTTTCTTCCTAAAAAAAAAACATAAACCATTTAAAAAAAAACCGAATTAATACGTGAGCCCAAAACGAATGTCAACATTTGACTTATTGCATCGGCGAAAACATTGAGTTAGAGTTCATATAGCTTGTCTTAGTTGAGGGCTCTCGATGCGATGGAGCAATTGCATTGAAACTCAAACAATCGAATTTTTTAAACTTTGGTTAATGCCCCATTGCCCTTTTCGCAATTGGAAAATCGACATTGGGAGGGGTATCAGGGTTTTAAGAGATTTGTCTATTGAAGAGTCCCGATGTGATTCACCAATTGCAAAATAAGTTTATATATATTATATATATATATATATATATATTATATATATTATATATTATATCTTAAATTATAATTTAATTATAAATATATTATATATATAATTTATTAATTTAATTAATTTAAGATTTAATATTAAATATCAATTTTTATTTTGGTTTTATTTTATGAGGTTTATTTTATAAACTATAGCCACTTCGACATTTTGAGTTTTGGAGATTAGTAATTTATTTGAAAATAGAAAATTGAAATAAATGACTGAAATCCCGATGCTTTATGGTTTGGCTGTATAAGTAAAGAAAAATGAAAAAATGTTAGTAATAACTAACTAGGGGTTAATATTTAAAATAGATTCATTATTGAACTAATTCAATTACAAAAAATGAAATATTGTACATTTTATGCATTTTTAACCGAGGCAACATAAATGATTAGACTTCAAAGGAATGTTGTTTATGAACTAGTGGATCAAATGAGACGAAACAAATGTTAATGGGAAACTTATAAAAAATCGATTCTAACAAAGCAATCAAAACAAGAATCCAAAGAAAATGAAAAATTAATAAAAGCATAGGATAATCAGCTAAATAAAATCTTAAAAGGTGTTTATCCGAAATTTTTAGAAAGGGTCCCCATAATTTGAAGTGGACACATCAATAATGGGGGGGTTGTGTTTTTACCACAACACATCCCAAGGATGATTTTCCTTTTAACTTCTTTCTTTTCAGGAGGGGTTGCCATGCACATTGCATGCATGGATAAATTGCCTAATTCTGAAGGGAACCAGGCAACTTGTCGACACATGTATCATACAATGACTAAAAGAATTCTTCTACATAATTCTTGGGCCGAGTGGCTCTGGCTACCTCTCATGATCTGTGCAGTTTCCCAAATGAAGACATGTCGTCAGTTGGGTCTACACAGCTTGGAGCCTAAGCTCACTACCAAGATTTTCTGTGTAATTTTGGAGAGCAAGGTTGACGATCAGCTAGCTTTGCACAATTCTTGAGAGCAAGTCAGGCTGTTAGGTTGCTCTATGTAATTCTTGTGAGCAAGGCAAGATGTTGGGATGCTCTACACAATTCTTGAGAGAAACGCAGGTTGTTGAATTGCAATTATTGAGAGCAAGGTAGGCTATTGGCTGCTCTGCACAATTCTTGAGAGAAAGGCAGGCTACCCTCTAGGATTACACATTTATTCAAGATAATGCAAGAACTGTATGCAAACCAAGTCATGGGGGGTTAGCTTGAGGTTAGTTAGTGAGGTAAATAAGCGAGCACAAGTTGTAAAGAAAAATATGAATTCAAATGAAAACACAAGTACCTGAGAAATGCAAGACAAGCTACTACAATTTTGAGGAGGGAGGCTCCAAAACAAAGAGAAGGAAAAATTTTGGAGGGTGGTTGTAGCCACTACAACATTGTAAACACACTATTAGAACTCCAGTTCTTCGTATGGACCTTGTCTCATGTAAAGAGAGCCTAACTCATCAAGAAGTATTGTTCAATCCTTTGATCGTCATGGCTTCCTCACTAGCTTGAGTTAAAGATATAGTCCCTGCCATTTTCTTTATCGGTCCGTACACATACCAAGCTAAGTCAAATGAGTTGTTTTGATTAGGGATGAGGGGTATATTGATGCACAGGTAATATAACTATTAGAGTTTTAGTTTCATCTTTGGTGTTGCTCCGCTGCCATCAGGCCTAGACAATATCCTTGCGGAGTCACTTCAGGAACAAAAGCATCATTTCCAGCGAGCCTAGATGATTTCTAGGCAGAGTTACTTGTTACACCTCTCTGTGCAAGAAGCCTTTCTCTTCCTTCACCTTTATTTTATTTTTCATTTTTTCATTTTTTAAACAACTGTGCATATGCACTTATTTATTTCATGAGGCAGAAGAGGGATCCTAACTTATTGAGAGAAGAAGAGGTTGTTCCTTCAGAGAAGTAGGTTATATATACCTCTGAAATACTTGTTAAGGTTTTCCTCCTCTCCTTACTCTACTTTACTAAGCTAACAAGGGTTAAAGGAATATAGAAAAAACTGATTAGAGTAGGTGGTACTAGTTAAAGTGAAAGTGTT
Organism: Pinus taeda; assembly: GCA_000404065.3. Classification (NCBI taxonomy): domain Eukaryota; kingdom Viridiplantae; phylum Streptophyta; class Pinopsida; order Pinales; family Pinaceae; genus Pinus; species Pinus taeda. Next base: position 118,988 of record APFE031475233.1, read on the forward strand.
GTGTTTTCACCAAGACTCACTCTGAACATAATGTATTTTCCATGACGGTATCATTGACTAAAGACAAAAATCTATTCATAAAGAGAGAGGACAATAGATAACCAATTGTTGATAGTTGTAAAAGTCCTCTTGTACTTCACCCTACTTCTCTTAATAACCAAACATGATTTTATGTGAAGCTAATCCTATGATACATAACAAGAAAACAAACAAACAAGCAAAACACAGAAGTAAATGAAAGAAAAACATGAAAGAAAAGAAAAACATGCAAGAAAAGAAGACAAGAAAGCAAACACTACTCCTACTCCTAAACTAAACAGTGCATGGACCTACTCACGTGAAGTGATATTTCCAATGTAGCCACCAGCGCATTGGTTGGCCCATGTTGGTGAAAGCATAGTTGACCAGAAAGATATACATGTAAACCAGTGCAAAAAAAATATAATATAATGAAGTCCAACAAACTTGAAGTTTGAATGTATTCATAGAAAATAAAAGAGTAAAATCACATGAAAAAAGCTCGGTGGATGTACCATAGTGTTGCAACGCACTGTATGCAAACGATGAGCATGTACACTCTTTTGACCATGACAAACGAGCAAACATGAAAAAGGAGGAAAAATTTTGCTTAGAAAGAGTGCTCGTTGTGTATGATTCCTATAATGCATGAGCAATGGGATCATGTGATTGTGGTGGAGGATGTAAAATTTTTAGATCAGACTAATCTTAAATGAAAATAGGAGAGTGATGAGGAGCCTAGGGTGTTTCGACAGATTTCTGATAGCAAGCGGAACTAACCTCAAGACATTGAGGACCTAACATAACCATTATCTTGGGTTGAAGTGCCTTGATAGCTTGAGTGGTTTCCACTTCATCATCAGATATATCGTCAAAGGTTGGTGGCTTAGAAAGATCAACAACAAGTGAATCAACATTGTGATCAAATGAAGGAGTAAAGAGATCATGACAACCACAATAAGAAAATTTGAGATGTTCATTGATATCCTCATGATTTGATGAATGATAAGAGGGGCTAATGAGAAACAAGAATGTTCACCCTATGAGTTTTTAGAAAGAAAAGATGATATATTGGGAGGATTTGGAAAGAAAGGTGTCTCCTCTCTACAATGTAATGACATATTGACATCCCGTGTGTCATGTGACTGATCAAAAGCAGAAACATCTAGGAATGAATTTTCACAAGACAAATCAGAAATGGAAAAATCACAAAAGATTTCAGGAAAAAGCAGATGAAGTGCGAACATAAGGAGGTCATCCTTCACCATGGGTTCTTCTTCAGATTCCCACACATACTCATCATAAATGACAATGCAAGTTGGTTGCTCAACACCAACTCCATCAACAACTTGATACTTGTGAACAACAAGTGTGGAGTCTGAAATGGGAGAACACATCACAGTACAATCCAGAGGGTCAAAAGAACAAGAGGATAGAGGCTTAGAAAACAAGTTCACATGACAATCAATAGGCTTTCAAGCCAAACCTATGTAGATATCTAGAGAAAGTGGGTGGGAGGATGTGATAGCTCAATAGATGGGTTCGCAACATTTCCCACCTCACACTGCGGATCTAGATTTGTTTGATAAGAAGCGAATGGAGGGTCACTTGTGACACCGACCTTGTCCGTCTTAGGTTTGGTATATCTAACATAGAGGTATGTTGGGAGGGTTTCAAATGATTCTAGCACATGCAGATTTTTAGATATGTGAAGAAGATAATGAAATATTTCATCGAGAAATTTCCAATCAATTTCACCTTCTGGGATTTGAAAAGTGAGATAAGTGATCCTAAAGTTGCAAAAGGGATTCATTAGGTGCTTTCTATAATTCTAGAATTTTTTAATGAGTGCTTTATGATCATAACAATAGAAATCATGGGCCAAACCTCCGATCATCTGATCATAAGAGTGAATGGAGGTTGCAGGAAATGTGAGATACCATTGCGGTACGTTCCCTCTAAGCATGTAGGCGAACAGCGAGTAGACAATGTCATATGGGAGGGCTTCATTCCTTTCATAGAAACCCATGAAGGCAACTCTGTGACTAAGTAAGGTTGCTCCGCCTTCACCATCATATGTGTTACATGAAAATTCATTGAAGAGACCCTCTGACACTTCAAAAACACATCCATGAGATAGACATGATGAAGGACTAACTATAATGTAAGTCATGAAAGATGTGTAGAGATTCAAAACAGACATTGAGGACTCATCTTGTCATCTGACCCTCCTTCTAGCACCATAAATGTTGACGTGTTGGACCCGCCAACATGTTAGGGGATCTCCCTGCTAAGAATTTCCAACTAGACCTTAGACCATTTGGATTAGGAGACTTGCAGTGGGTAGTAAAGAAATGCTTTGATTATGATAGCATGTGGAGGTAAGTGTGATATCTTTGTCAGAAGTAAGTGTGTGACCTTGCAGCGATTCAAGTGAGATGCATTGGGGTTCTAACAAATGGAGAGAAAAAGGAAGTGTTCCCCTTAGAAGCTTGTAATAGTACGCAACTTGAAAGGAACACATAAGTGGAATGACATCACAAGCTGGAAAGCAGAATAGTCCAGAATCCAAAGTGATGGGTTGAACCAACAACACATTTTCAACAAGATTCATACAATTGCATACAAAATAGTTCATAGACAAATGCATAAGTTAATAACATACATTGCTAACGCAACAAAAATAGTCCAAATATAATAAAAACATATGCATGAAAATGTGTTGGCTCTGTTATATATATTAAGTGAAAGTTCCATCCATACATACACCATTGAAAACCACTAGCTCCTCCAAAAACATGTACTCACTTTGCACTGTGGAGAAGCCAAGGTTCATCACAATACTCTACAATCATTCTCTAAGCAATGCCTAGCCAAAATCTTGGCTCCCAAAAGCCCATTCTATGATTTATGAGCTTCTATTTATAAAAATGGGTGGGGTGACCCTTGACATTCATCTTTGTGACTCTTGGACTACACTCATGACTCTTCACATTACATAGCGATTGTTCACATTCCACTAGTGACACTTGGAATTTCACTTACAACATGTTTACAATAATATACATTTTCCACATGTACCCATGTGAGACAAAATAGGCTAGACACAACCTAACAAGACAACACACTATGACTCCAAGGTTTGGAAAAAGACCAACTCTGCAACAACCACTTGATGCTTCTTGATCATGTACTGATGCCAAGCTTGGTGTTGTGTTGTGATGTCCCCAAACTCCTTGATGTTTTCTTACTAAAAGCGGACTCTTTCCTCCATGGAATCTGGACATGTGGTCTTGGAACTTGTGTCTGTCTCATCTTGAAGTATATGTTGCATTGTCTTGAGTGTGGTTGGACCACCAATGTACTTCTGCATGTTTTTCGTGCTCAGTTGCAAGTCATCATTGGTGGCCTTCTGCATAAACTGCTCCAAGTAGTTGTTGACCTATGACTGGACTTGGTTCTCATGCTTAGCTTTGGTGAGGGAACCCACATCTATTCACTCTCTTCCTCATATGTTGGTTGTTCTAACTTATCAACCTATACCGGCGATGTTTTCTCTCTCATTGCGCCTTGCCTTTGTGCTTCTTCCCATTTATGCTTCTTAGCTCATGTTCTTCCTTTGACTCTTGTTCTGCTTGCTGTGATCTCAGTTCCACTACTTGCAAGCTCTATGATTTTCTCTAATTTCTATGTCCTCTGCTTCCTTTTGCTTCTACTATCAAAGCTTTCTTCATGAATATTGAACGTGCTTTCTCTCTACATGTTTGTTCTCCCTCTGTTCTGCCACTGTTGTTGGTATTCCTGCCATGTTAGTGTTGAGCAACTACATATATTTGTAAGTAAATCGACACTTGTTCAACTGCTTACAGAATAATTCTTTAAGCAGTTACTCTTGAAGTAGCTCTCTTTGGTGCTATGGTACAATGACTACTGAACAAAAGCGCTTCACAAGTGTGGTACCTATGGGATAGAAAAGACACTCATGGCAAGCAAAAATTAGATCTTACAAATCCAACTTCATAGCATGATCAAACAACAATTAGGGCATTTGATGAGAGGCATTATGTAGTTTTGACTGACAAGAGTGAGTGACTAACTGTTGGAACTGTGGACTTTGCAGTCTCAAAAGTCAGTGTGGAAGCTTGATGATTGGAACTGCACAATGTGTAGTTTATTCTTGGATAGGGCTTGGGAGAGATTGTGCATTGCATAGTCTTAGTGACCAAGCTGGGAGACTGACTCCTAGAACCATGCAATCTATAGTTTGAGATAGCCCAGGACAAGCTTTGTGCAATTCCAGAAGCCAAGGCAGAGGCCTTGAGCTACCAGATTGTGGAGTGCATGCAAGTGAATGTGAGATCTAGGCAGGGGGAGCCCAAATCTGTCCATGGGGAGTGTTGAAACAGCCAGATCTGAAATATTATGCAAGGATGAGTGCATATTTTGTTAGTTGTAGATGTATGCATGTGAAAAAATTGTAGTAATCAATTAAACTGAAGGAACACGAAGCATGTGAAAGGAGTCACCACAACGACGACCATTGGTGAGAAAATAGGAAAACTCATGTGACACTTGAGAAAGGCAATATATAACTTAAAACAACACTTCCACAAGTTAAAACAAGTTAAAACGCCAGCGGTCATTCAACAAAACGAGTGAAACAACACTCTCACAAGCTAAATAGGCAAAAGTGACAGAAAAAATAGCAAAAGGCGATAAAAGAAAAACTCACCTTGAAAAGTGGTGGCAATGCTCTGAAGGCTCCTTGATCTCCAATGGAAGCTAGAACTTGATGATTGAATGAATAAGTTATCTCTAGAGGCATTCATTTCATAGATTTGGGCAAATGTAGTTCCCGTGATGCGTATGCCTGAGATCAAGGACAACAATGACACTTAGCTAAAACTTCTGAAGATGTTAATGTGTTGCCTTCAGGAAATTAATAATATATCCCTACTTCCCAAGGATTCTTTTCCTTTTAGCTTATTTCTTTTCGAGAGGAGATTCCATGCACAAATGGAGAAATTGTGCAGTTTTGGAGGGAACCAGGCAACTTGTCAGCACATGCATTAGAAAATGATTGAAGGAATGCTTCTACACAATTCCTAGGTTGAGTGGCTCTGGATGCCTCTCATGCTCTACACAGTTTACCAAATGAAGATAAGTTTTTAGCTGGGTTTGCATAGTTTGGAGCGTAATATCACTGTCAAGATGTTCTGCACAAGGCAGTTTTTTGGGCTACTCTGTGAAATTCTTGAGAGAAAGGTAGGTTTTTTTGGCTACTTTACACAATTCTTGAGAGCAAGGTGGGCTATTGGGCTACTCTGCATAATTCTAGAGAGCAAGGCAGGGTGCTGGGCTACTCTATGCAATTCTTGAGAGCACGGTAGGTTTCCCTCTAAGACTGTGCAGTTTGTCAAGACAACGCAAGAATCGGATGCAAGCTTAGTCACGGGGGGTTAGCTTAAGGTTAGTTAGTGAAGCAAGTAAGTGAGCACAAGCTGTAAAGTGAAATATGAATTCAAATGAGAGCACAAGTACCTGAGCAGTGCAAGACAAGCTGCTAAGATTTTGAGGAGGGAGGCTCCAAAGAAAAGTGAAGGAAAAAGTTTGGAGGATGGTTATAGCCACTACAGTAGGTTGTAATCCTTGTATTGGAAAGCATAATAAGATAGGTTTCATTTTTCATGCAGTGGGAATATATTGAAGAAAATTCAACTCATCCTTTCTTTCTAGTTTAATTTTCTACAATTGACATTGTTAGCGTACTTTAGATGTTTTCCAATATTGGGTAATATTTGTGGTGTGCAGTTCATACTATTGGATTACAGGGCATAAAAATATCATTTCCACTTGTCATATTACTATCAACATCCTCCTTACTTCCTCAAAAACATTGTTTACCAAGAGTTCATTTCAACTTTTCTCAAGGCCATCATTTGCATTTCTCCTTGTGCAAGATGGGCCCCTAAGCAGTACTAAGCTTTGAAAGGACCTCATACAACCTTCTTCTACCTTTCAATACCCTTACTCACCTTCATATCACCTTTTAAGCCCACATAGTGCTCTCAAATTTGATTTTGTAGCAAAACAGGGCAATCTTATAACATCTTGTAGCATCGTGAAGAAGCTCTACAAAATTTACAAGAATTTCCTTCTGAGCTTGATTTTTTAATTTTGACCCTATACAATGACCCTTAGGCTCTGAAACAAAGTTTAAGGAAGACTAGAGACCACTTAGGATTTTTCTTTTCACCACTGCGATACCTTTATGCAATTAGGGTTAATAAACAAGTTCATGAATTCAATGATATAGGGATGATTTACATGATTATTTTCCAACACGCTTAATGAACTTTGTTGCTAGAATCTAATATACTTTGAACACATTGATTTAGATTTAATTTATGCTCTTTATTCTATGTAATTATAATAGGTTTGCTTTCCTTGTCTTTGGTTTCTTGCAATAAGCTAGAGTTTCCATTCCAAGAATTTCCATTTTTGCAATTAGATTAGGTTTCCATCCCTACAAGTAGATTAGAATTTACATTTCTTGCAAGTAGATTAGTATTTACATTTCTTGAAATTAGATTAGAATTTATATTTCCCACAATTATATTAGCATTTACATTTTTTGTAAGTAGATTGATGTTTACTTTTATGCAACATTTACATTTCCTGCAAATAGTTTAGACTTTACTCTCATTCAACATTTTCATTCCTACAACGAGATTATGGTTTCCTTTTTGTAGCATTCCTTCATTCTTGCAAGGTCTAGATTTAGTTTGTAGAATGTTCTATGTACACCTTGGTTTGGTTCACTACCTTGGAAGCAACTTAAGTAGAGCTTAACTTACTGTGTATACAAAATTGTCACCTTTTAAGTTTGTACGAACCCCAGATTGATAAATTAAATTTGATAGCCCTAGGAGTTGCAACATTCTTGTTGCAATACCATAACTCATCATATATATATATAATCGAAGAACTAAAATATTAGTTGTCATTACAATGAACCCATTTATATGAATTATAGAACAACATGAACATAATACCACATGATCCAAATCCCCGCTCTCTATT
>APFE031475234.1:0-19313 GCA_000404065.3 Pinus taeda
ATCATTAATTGATTTATAATCCTTAAACCATTCTTTATGGATACACATGTGGTTTGATGCCCCGGAATCTAACAACCAATGTTGACCATGATTTGACACATTAACTGATAATACTTCATCATTCATACCTGAACCTGATGTCGAACCTGTATCTATCGTATTCGCCTCCTTCTTCTCTGTCGAAGACTCTGCTTTTGAAGTTTGCTGCTGACGCTTCCAGTAGTCCTTCTTTAAATGCCCTAATTTGCCACAAAACCAACACTTTAGCTTACTCTTCTTCCCTTTCGACTTTGAACATGAGTCGCTTGGCTTCCTGGGGCGTCTTTCTTTCGAATGACCTCTAACCATCATAGCTTCTGATGTAGAGGTTTCGGGATGTGACTTCCTCCTTGTTTCTTCCGATAATAAGTGTTAGAACTTCACTATGCATCATTTTTGCTATATATTTTGACACCATTTCACCCTTATAACTATCATTAGAAAGAATCCCATCATCATCTTCAGTCATTTTATCCCAAGGTATACAGAGACCTCTTCTTTATTATATGTTTAATCTGTTTTGCATTTAATTCCATAATACTCTTATGTTTTATCATTAATTGAAGTGTATCATTGCTAACACAAGTCCAAAGATTGCAGATAAGTACATGTGGCCGTTGCTGAAACAGCTGACTCAGTTGCTGAAACAGTTAATGCAGTTGCTGAAATAGCTGACTCAGTTGCTGAAACAGTTAATGCAGTTGCTGAAACAACCGTCAAGCACGCGAATTCCATCAAGCGTAATTCGCGATTCTGGAAGAAGCTTTTTGTGGAATAGCAGCAGCAGTATGAGGACACGATTACCTGGATCAGCCTGAAGATAGCCATTTTGTTATCTCTATTGTAACAGTACCTTTTTCTGAAGAACAGAAACCCTGTTTTAAGGAAAAGAACAGATTCAAGATAATATGGATTCACTCTTATGTAAATTGAAAATGATGGCTCCTCTTTAAAAAGAGGAGACATCATCATTAAGGGGGATCGATGATTGTAAACGAGGAGAAGCACATTGTGTGAACGGGAGCTAGTCTCCCTCCGTAATGTATCAGTTACTTTGATAGATGAATAAATTCTTCTTTTGAGCATTCCAAGTTAGTTCTTTCCCCGAGGAATCTTGTGAGAGGGAAAGGGCCCGCCTTCCTCACAAGATTCACCCTTGATTCCTGTATTTTGCTTAACTCTTTGTGTGACTTGCATTTTACTTTAATTCTGCTGTTGGACACTTGATTACACAGTACAGTGATACTCTGCTCTCTTGATACTGCGTGTATTGAATGCATTTTGAGAAATCTGTCTCTATTGTTGGATGAATGAATGATGTCGGGAAGCATGTGCTGAAGATTCCTGTATAGAGGAATAGGATCCTGCCCCATTACTTATCTCCCTGTGTCTATGGTGTGGTTAGAAGCAAGAGGACAAGTGCTGAAGGTTCCTGCTCGTAGGAATAGGGTCTTTCTCTCTTGAAATTACTTTCCTTATAGTGTGATTAAGTGTCAGGCATCAGGTGCTGAAGTTCCCTACTAAGGAATAGGGTCCTGTTCCTGCTATGGTTGATTTGTTTCTCTCTTTGCAGGTTGGCTTTCCTTTGTTGTAATTGCAGTAGAGAAATTGTTTCTGCTATAACTAAATCAACCTCAGCCTTGATTAAGTAGAGTGCAAATCAGTAGATTGGTGAGACTAATAATTGTGTGTTCTCCTTTTACTACAACCTTGTTTCTGCTTTTGAAATTGAGCATATCCAGTGCGTGATTATCTTTGAAATAAAGAGACTTCCTCGGGTTGATAATTTATGTGGAGCTTGAATTGCGAAGCAATTAAAGCGACCAACATTTTGGCACCGTTGCCAGGGAAGGTAATTATAGGTTTCAAAAGCATTTTTATACTAAATGTGCAGATTGTATGAGAGGACGCAGAAACCCAAAGAAAACTAACCCCACAGGTGGCAAGGGCTGGGGAGGAATAAAAACTTTTATCGACGAAATCGTATCAAAGGCTGAATCATCACAGAGATTAAGCTCTCGGAAATCAAAACTTCAGCACTCCCCATAGTCAGATTACAAGACAGAGGAAGTTGTGGGCCCTGAAAATATAGAAGAGCCGGCAGTCAGTGCTGAGGGGTCAGAGGAAAGTATTAGTAGATCAGCGGAGTACATTGAGGAAATAGTAGAAAGCGTTGGACGACCGGTAGAAAACATCGAAGAGCCAATAGAAGATCCTGACGATCGAGCAAGTGCAGTAGGAGAGCCAATAATGGAAGGAAACAATGATGGTCTCTTTGGCGGAGGACGAATAGATCCCGAAGAAGAAAGAAGGGATGAAAATTCCCTCTCTACCTTGGGATTCCCCATCAGTGACCTCCCTGCAGGAACAATGAAAAATATTCCATTGTCTGCTTTACCTAACTTTCATGGGTTATCCTCTGAAGATCCAGATGAATTTCTTTTTGAATTTGATATATTATGCAGAAGTTATGACTATGTTACTAATGCTCAAAATTTGAAACTGTTTCCAGCCACCTTAAAAGGAAATGCCTTGAGATGGTTTATGAGCCTTGGAAGTCAAGTAATCACAACATGGGAGCAGATGAAACAAAAATTTCTTCTTAAATATCAAGACTATTGCCGGACGAGAGAAAAGAAGGATGAACTATTTAATATGGCACAAAAGCTGGATGAAAGTCTGGAGGATTATATAGAAAGGCTGCAGTACAACACACAGAGATCTGATCATCCGGACATCGGTAAGGAAATTCGCAAAACAATACTACTTAGAGGGTTAAGGGATGATTGTTTAAATATGTTGAACATGCTTGCCAAGGGAGATATATCTAAGGAATCATATGATGAGATCTACGAACTTGCTAAAAGGTGCTCTAGGGGAGCTGCAAGAAACAGAACAAGAGATTCCACCTATTCAAGAGTACAGAAATCAGCCAATGGAGGAGCAACAAGAGCTGAAATAGGTAACTTACTTGAAGAATTTAAAACTGAGATGTTAAACTCTTTTGCTTCACAAATTGACACTTTGCAGGTTAAGAAGAAGCAGGCCGAAGCAGAAGCAACTCTGGCGGTCTTTTGCCCAAAGTGTAGAGACAAACATCCACTAAGGGAATGCCCAATGGATAAAATACTGATCTGCACCATTTGTGAGAAAGATCATGAGACACAACAATGTCCATCTCTGCCAGGAATAAAAGCAACATTACAGCCAACGGAGGAAGAAGCTAAAGCAGTTTATCTGGTGACTCAAAGGAGACAATGGCAACCAAAAGGACAAGGTATGAACTCTATCATGCCATTTAATCATTGGAACAATTATTCTGATTTTGGCCAAACAAATTACCCTCCCTTCAACCAAATGCAGTACCCACCCTTTAATCAAATGAGTTTCCCAACCATGCAACAAATGAAAAACCCTCCCTTTGTTGATCCTTCAATGTGGACTCCTTGGCCCCCACAGCAGCCATCTTCTTTCAACCCTTGGAATTCAAATTGGAGAAGTCAACAACTCCCGTATCCAAATCAATTCCCTCAATTCCAACAACCACTTCCTCTACCATCAAACACCCCACCAAACAACCAAATGAGACCCCAGCTACCTGTGCAACCAAATCCTTACCCCAATAATAAAGTTGTGCAAGTTATTGATATCCAGAATCAGTCTATATTTCCTATTATGCAATGTAATGATATTCATTTGAGATCTGGAAAAATAGTAGAACCTATTATTAATGACATAACTCCTTCTGATTCGGATAAAAACAAAACTGAGAAACATAAAGAAGCACAGCAACCTTATAACAAGAATGATGAAATAACAGAACCACCATTCCCCAAGCGTCTGGTTTTAACCAGAACTATTGAAACACCTACTTTTAACTTTCTAGGGGAATTGCAAAACTTGTATATTAAAATTCCACTTTTACAAGCATTAAAAAATGTACCAATTTATGCCAGAACATTAAGGGATATTTGCGCTAAGAAACCCGGTAGGAAAACCAAGGATCCCCTTACAGTACATGTGATGGGAGACTTGTCTGCATTAATGTCCGGAAAAGCCCCTCCTGTGAAGTATGGTGACCCTGGTCACCCTACTGTCACAGTTCAGATTGGTAAAACAATGATTCCCCGAGTTCTGGTAGACTTAGGTGCTGCAATTAATATAATGACCCTTGAAACTTCACAATTGCTACAGCTGAATAACACAATCAGAGATACACCCACCATCTTAGAGTTGGCTGATCGTTCTACAATTAAACCTGAAGGAGTCGTTGAGGACCTACTTATTTCAGTTGAATCCTGGAAATACCCAGCTGACTTCGTTGTATTGCAGACGAAAACAAAGCTGGGGGGACACCCCTTAATTCTAGGAAGGCCATGGCTGGCCACAGCTGATGCTTTTATCAGTTGCAGGTCTGGCTCAATGACGATCTCTAATGGTTATGAAACAAAACAGCTTACTCTTTATCCCCACGCTACACCAGTAGTTAATAATGAAGATTCTATATGGATGGAGTATGATGATAATGCTGTTCAGCCTATTTTAACCATTGGGCAAGCTTTAACTCTAAAGGACAATACAGAGGATGAAATAATTAATAATTTTATTTGTGAACCTTCTTCCATCATTGCCAAAACACACAATCAATTAGCTGCAATTTTTGAAACTGATGTGCAAGAAAAAATTGAATCTGAAGACTCATCTCAGACTTTAACCACAACCTCATCTAAAAGTGTGACAGTTGAAATTGAACTCGGCAAAACATTAAACATAAACCCTGATTTAACAGATGCTGAGACACAGCAATTAATGAAGTTATTGCATGAATATAAGGAGGAATTTGCATGGGATTACACGGATATGAAAGGCATTTCTCCTGAATTATGTACTCATCGAATTTACATTAAAGAAGGATGCCGACCTGTTTGTCAACCCCAAAGACGAATGAACCCTAATCTACGAGAAATTGTTAAGGAAGAACTTCAAAAATTGCTTAATGCAGGATTTATTTATCCCATATCTGACAGTGAATGGGTTTCCCCATTAGTAATTGTCCGTAAGAAAAATGGGAAATGGAGAGTATGTGTCGACTATAGAGCTTTAAATAAAGCTACTCAGAAGGACCACTTTCCTTTACCTTTCATTGATCAAGTGTTGGACAGTCTAGCGGGAAAGAAATTCTTTTCTTTTTTGGATGGGTTCAGTGGGTATAATCAGATAAGAATTGCACCCCAAGACCAAGATAAGACCACCTTCACCAGCCCCTAGGGAACGTTTGCTTATAGAGTTCTTCCATTCGGGCTATGTAATGCACCAGCAACTTTTCAAAGAGCTGTTATAGGAATTTTTTCTGATATGCTAAATGATTCTATGGAAATATTTATGGATGATTTTACCCCTTATGGTGTGTCTTTTGAAGATGCATTACAAAACCTTGAAAAAGTACTTAAAAGATGCATACAAGCTCACCTCGCCCTAAGTACTGAAAAATGCCATATGATGATGAACGAAGGAATAGTGCTTGGACATTTTATTTCATTTCAAGGTATTCAGGTAGATCCCTCTAAAATATTGGTCATTTAGAATCTTTCTGTTCCTAAAACTCAAACTGATGTGAGAAGCTTTCTAGGGCATGCTGGATACTACAGAAGATTTATTAAAGATTTCTCTAAAATAGCTTCCCCATTATTTGTCTTGCTCATGAAAAACGCTGAATTTAAGTGGACTAATTCTTGTCAGAAAGCTTTTGAAGAACTCAAGCATCAGTTGTCTACTGCCCCTATTTTGAGGGGGCCTGATTGGAACCTCCCGTTTCACATATCTTCTGATGCTTCAGACATCGCAATCGGAGCTGTTTTGGGACAAGAGGAAAATCATCTTCCTTATGCTATATATTTTATCAGCAAGAATATGACCCCTGCAGAGCTTAACTATACAGTTACCGAGAAAGAATTTCTTGCAGTAGTTTATGCCATTAATAAATTCCGACACTATATTACTGGTTATTCTACTTTTGTGCACACTGATCATTCAGCTATTAAATACTTAATGAACAAGTCTATCACAAATGCTAGAGTTACCAGATGGCTATTATTGTTGCAAGAATTTGACATCACAATTGTAGATCGGCCTGGGAAAGAAAATGTGGTGGCTGACTTCCTTTCTCGGTTAAAAACTGATAATGATATCCCAGTTGATGATTCTTTTCCTGATGAGCATTTATTTGCAGTTTCTACTCACTCTCCATGGTACGCAGATATTGCTAATTATTTGGTTGCAGGAAAATTACCATCGCACCTGTCATATAGAGAAAAGAGAAGAATTGTTCAACCAAGTGCCAGGTACAGCTGGATAAATGGGTGTCTTTTCTACACTGGGCTTGACCAGGAAATCCGAAGGTGCATTAGAGAAGATGAAGTGTATGACATATTGAAAGCTTGTCATGATGGCCCTTATGGAGGGCATTTCGCTGATAAGAGAAAAGCACATAAAATTCTGAGGATGGGCTACTATTGGCCCTCATTGTTTAAAGATGCAAAGAAATATGTAAGGGCTTGTGACAGCTGCCAGAGAATGGGTCAACCCAATCATAAAGATCAAATGCCATTAAACCCCCAGGTAGTTTCTGAACCATTTGAAAGATGGGCCTTGGATTTCATAGGACCCATTAACCCTCCATCCAATCAAAGAATCTATATACTAGTCTGTACAGACTACATGACTAAATGGGTGGAGGCCAAAGCACTTATTAGAGCCAATGAAGAGGCCGTCCTAGCTTTCTTATTTGAAGAAATCTTCACTAGATTTGGAATTCCTAGAGAGCTAGTTACTGATGGAGGACCTCCATTCAATTCTCATGGTTTCAAATCTACCCTTCACAAGTATCATATTCAACATAGAATGACTACACCATACCACCCCCAGGCCAATGGGCAGGTGGAAAGCACAAACAAAGTCTTAGAGGCCATTCTAGCTAAGACAGTGAAGGACAATCGGAAGGATTGGTCCCAAAGGCTCCCTGAGGCATTATGGGCTTACAGAACTACTTGGAGAAATACTACAGGTTTTTCTCCCTATGAATTGGTTTACGGTAAAAATGCTGTTTTTCCTGTGGAATTTGAAATTAAAACTCTAAGAACTGCTTTAGCTGTTAATCTTGATTTAACTGATGTGCAGACAGCTAGGCTGCAGCAGCTTTTGGAGTTGGATGAAAAAAGATTAGATGTCATCCATCAAACAAACATGATACAGCAACAAAGGATGAGATGGCATGACAAAACTATCAAACACAAGCAGTTCCAAAAAGGTAATTGGGCCTTACTGTATGACTCTCAGTTTGAAAACTTTCAGGGTAAGCTACGTACACGTTGGCTTGGACCATATGAAGTAGATGCTTTTTTTCCAAATGGAACGGTAAGACTTTTAACAATTGATGATGCTAAAACACCTCTGTTAGTCAATGGCCATAGGCTCCATTTATATCAACGCCCTGTTTCTAAAGAAGATTTTAAAGCTGCTTGCATGACTGATATTCATTATCTTGTTCTAGGGGAATTTTCTGCCCCTCACAATATTTAATTTTCTGCACTATATTTCTAGTAATAGATTAGATTTAGTACTAATAATCCCTGCCAAGGATTGGTATATTATGATTGAATTCTGCAGATTCTGGAAAAAGCTCATTAAGGAAGGACAGATTCATCATGAGAAGATCTGAAGCTCCAACACAGAAGTTGCTTCCGTCATGTTACCCTATTTTTCTATCAACACCCCTCCATTATTTTCATTAGCCCATTATTCCCACCCCTACCATCCCTGAAATAGATCCCTTCAATCAGTGTTTCCCATTCCTTACTACTAAAATTATCCCCCAGTAAAAATTTTCCCCATTGGTTACGGATCTAAGTCATTTATTTTTCCGTTGCTGAAACACCTGTTTCAGCAACGTATCGTTCATTTTTCCCGTTGCTGAAACACCTGTTTCAGCAACGTATCATTCATTTTTCCCGTTGCTGAAACACCTGTTTCAGCAACCTGTTGTTCATTTTTCCCGTATCGTTCATATCTTTCCCCCGTTGCTCAAACACCAGTTTCAGCAACCTGTCATCGTAAAACATTATGTCTCTTCGCGGTTACATAAGTTTTTGTTCTCCATGACTATACTTCAGATCCTTTCGGTGAAAAATTATTCAACAATGACCAGATCTAATTACACTTCTGTTCTAAACCTCAGAAAAATTAATAGACTCTTCCACGCACATTAAAGTTAGCTTTCGAACCAATCGACACTTCAAATTATTAAAAGGTAAAAATATAAGGTATGAGGTTTTAATGTAATTCAGTTAAAGTATATTAAAGAGAGGATTTCATTCACAATGATTACAGATCTTCACATGCCTAATCATTATTACACCGTACATAGGGGGGGGGAATTCCAAAAACAACGATAACTCCGCATTAATTAATCCTCTGTCCTTTGTTATATCCATTACCGTCATCGTTACCTTGCAGCCTCTGTTGCAGTAACTAGTGCAAGTTGGGGTCTGTGTTTACTGTGTTCAGAGCATCCGTCTGTAACTCAAAGCAATAGCCATGGGAGGGACGGCTGTTAGACACGAGCCCGGCTCTGTAAATCTTCTGCAATTGTTCCCTGAAGTGTATCAGATATTTCAACAAGCGGGATGGACAGTTTACTTTGAAAGATTGGGTTAATTTGACCAGGGGCAAGTCTTAGAGTTTGCACAAAACCTTCAAGACGATTTTTCAATAGTCCAAGGGGTTCGTATATCAGTGACAGAGGAGGACGTAGTTCAGGTATCAGGGTTTCTAGCTACAAGGGTTCACTGGTTCAGCAGAAAGAAGGTTATTCTTAACGCCTAGCAAGAATTTCTTCGTCCAGAGGAGCGAGTGGAACCTAGAGACCACGGGGTTAGTCTGCATTCACTTTCCCAACCATGGCCATCAGTGGCAGAGTTCATCAAGCACTATTTAACATGTGAAGGACGCTACCAGGTAGTGTACAATCATGATTTTGTTTTGATGAACCATTTAAGAAATGCACGACTGATTAATATCCCCTATTATCTGCTTGGTTGTATTAAAAACATGTCCTATTATTGTAGACGCTCCAAATTCCCATTGTTATCCCTCACCCACCACCGTTTATGCCAGCTATTAATACAGAGGGGTCTTACTCAGCAAAACCCCCCTCTGCATGCCCCACTTCCCGATCCCCAGATGTCCGAAATTCCCCAGCAGGGTCAAATGTCCGAACAACCCGGAAGTCCCCACGACCTTCCGGAAATTCCCTGCGAAGGACAGCAGGACAACACTTCGCATTCCCCAGTGGACCCAGCCACGACAGCGCCCCAAGAAGCAAAGTCAACTGGCCCCACTATTTCTGTCCCTAGTGATGACTCTCTAACACCACCGTCCCCACCCATTCGAAAAAGGAAGAAAACCCCAACTGGCTCAGTTTCCAGACCACGGACAAGGGCTAGATCTCAAGTCCTTACTTCGTCCGAAAGCCCTTCCCCCAGAAAAGAACCCTGCCCTTCAAAGAAAACGAAAAGTCGTGATTTCACCGCCTTCCTTCCAAAAAGAAAAAAGAGAACAACTGTCGAGACAGAATCCACCCTCATTTCCCCTGACCCCGCCACTATTTTGTTAAAACCCTTATCCCCATCCCAAATCCCCCAATCCGTCTCATCCGGAGGTACTGCCACACAAGAACCAGTGCCCCGGGATAATACGACATTGTTTATAGCTCCAGAGGTGACTGTCCCACAAGAACCAGTCACTCACCCAGCGGCTGAAACACAAGAACCAACCACTGCGGAACAAAAATACACCAAGCATGACGATAGTGGGAGATCAGTAGTAGCTGAAACACAAGAACCAGCTACGCTTGTGCATCAACAGACTACCCCAGCGGAGTCAGCCAGTGTACAGGGTATACATACTATGACATCTCTGTTCGAGGAAAACGAATTCCTCAAAGCTGAATTAGAAGCATACAAGAATGAACTAAACATGGCTCGAGAGGCTTTTGAGAAAGAACTGAACCTCTATACGTTAGCACAGGCAGCCTCAATGCAGAATAAGGAGCCATGCAAGGAATACATGTGCCATGAGTGTGGCAACATCTACCATGTTGTAGGATACAAAGTAGTTAAAATCCAACTATCTGAGGCATCTACATCAACTGGAACAGGAGAAGAAAACCCTACTGCTCCACAAGAACCAGTAGGGTTCTCTATAAAGCAAGAAAAACATACTGAACCTCAGATATTGTGCCCTTCACAGACTGATGCGGCTATTCAGACAGAATCACCACTACAATTAGTCAATGTAGCCATTCAGACAGAATCACTATTACAATCAGTCAATGTAGCCATTCAGACAGAAGCACCACCATAATTAGTTGATGTGGCCATTCAAACAATGTCCCAACCCACTACCGTTGATGCCAAGATACAGACTGTGCCATGGAATCAGTTGGAACAGATGAATAAATGGAAGAGGCAATATGCCGAAGAACAAGATACAATGTTATGCCAACACAAGTTACAATGGCAGAATCATGTATATGCTAATTGGGACAGATGGGACCAGATGAGGCAACAGCTTAAGGACTACAAAAAGGAAGCCAGGGAGTCTAAGGAAAAGATAACCCTGATGTTTTCATTAGCCCAGAAATTGATGGCTACATGAAAACCCTCTGTAAATTATTCTCTCTTTCTTGCTGAACGATTTATTTATTTTCAATTAAAAGCAATAAAAAACGGCAGACCATATGAGTTAATGACTGCAGAAAACTTTGTTGAAACTTTTAATGAGGCCCCTGAGAGTGATCAGCATTTGTTGTGCGAACTCTACCTCCATAACAAGGCTATGCCCGAAAATAGAGAAGTCAATCTTATTCCAATTGTAGGAGATATACAAATAAGGGCATTTGTCTCATTTTTGTCTAACCAGCTCACTTGGCAATCCGCGTTCACTGCAAGCAGTCACAATGAGGACAATAAACTTCTGTGGATCAGACCAGAGCCCTTGAGGCCAGCCCTATTCATCGCCCAATATTATGAGTTTTTACAGAAGCCAGGAATGAACAGGTACATGCAGCGATTACAGGCTTCAACACTTTCTAAGTGTCAACAGCACATCAGAGTAAAAGGTAATGCTGCAATGAACGCCAATGTTATGTTTTGGCAACAGTCGTGCAAAGAAAGACAAGACTATCACCCTTTTAATCCTCACAACCTTCAAGCTGCATTATCCAGGGTTTCCAATTATATTGGTTGCATTCAACGTTGCGGAATAAACTGGATTGGGTATCGTTTCCATTTTCCAATTTTATGGCTACCTTCAGAAGAATATCAGTGTCATTTCCAGTTGACCAACAGAGATGAAGCCTTGGCATGGCAGAACTTGCAGAACAATGGAGGATTTAGAGCTCCTACAGATGCCACCTTCTCCAGCTACTGCTTAAGTAACTTGCATGCTCAGTCTCAGTACTCAGACTCCGATTCAGACTAGGGGTTGCCTGAGGACATGCAACATTTTTAGCTGGGGGGGATGTTAGAACTTCACTATGCATCATTTTTTCTATATATTTTGACACCATTTCACCCTTATAACTATCATTAGAAAGAATCCCATCATCATCTTCAGTCATTTTATCCCAAGGTATACAGAGACCTCTTCTTTATTATATGTTTAATCTGTTTTGCATTTAATTCCATAATACTCTTATGTTTTATCATTAATTGAAGTGTATCATTGCTAACACAAGTCCAAAGATCGCAGATAAGTACATGCGGCCGTTGCTGAAACAGCTGACTCAGTTGCTGAAACAGTTAATGCAGTTGCTAAAACAGCTGACTCAGTTGCTGAAACAGTTAATGCAGTTGCTGAAACAGTCGTCAAGCACGCGAATTTCGTCAAGCGTAATTCGCGATTCTGGAAGAAGCTTTTTGTGGAATAGCAGTAGCAGTATGAGGACACGATTACCTGGATCAGCCTGAAGATAGCCATTTTGTTATCTCTGTTGTAACAGTACCTTTTTCTGAAGAACAGAAACCCTATTTTAAGGAAAAGAACAGATTCAAGATAATATGGATTCACTCTTATGTAAATTGAAAATGATGGCTCCTCTTTAAAAAGAGGAGACATCATCATTAAGGGGGATCGGTGATTGTAAACGAGGAGAAGCACATTGTGTGAACGGGAGCTAGTCTCCCTCCGTAATGTATCAGTTACTTTGACAGATGAATAAATTCTTCTTTTGAGCATTCCAAGTTAGTTCTTTCCCCGGGGAATCTTGTGAGAGGGAAAGGGCCTGCCTTCCTCACAAGATTCACCCTTGATTCCTGTATTTTGCTTAACTCTTTGTGTGACCTGCATTTTACTTTAATTATGCTGTTGGACACTTGATTACACAGTACAGTGATACTCTGCTCTCTTGATACTGCGTGTATTGAATGCATTTTGAGAAATCTGTCTCTATTGTTGGATGAATGAATGATGTCAGGAAGCAGGTGCTGAAGATTCCTGTATAGAGGAATAGGGTCCTGCCCCATTACTTATCTCCCTGTGTCTATGGTGTGGTTAGAAGCAAGAGGACAAGTGCTGAAGGTTCCTGCTCGTAGGAATAGGGTCTTGCTCTCTTGAAATTACTTTCCTTATAGTGTGATTAAGTGTCAGGCATCAGGTGTTGAAGTTCCCTACTAAGGAATAGGGTCCTGTTCCTGCTATGGTTGATTTGTTTCTCTCTTTGCAGGTTGGCTTTCCTTTGTTGTAATTGCAGTAGAGAAATTGTTTCTGCTATAACTAAATCAACCTCAGCCTTGATTAAGTAGAGTGCAAATCAGTAGATTGGTGAGACTAATAATTGTGTGTTCTCCTTTTACTACAACCTTGTTTCTGCTTTTGAAATTGAGCATATCCAGTGCGTGATTATCTTTGAAATAAAAAGACTTCCTCGGTGTGATATTATTGGAAGCTTGAATTGCGAAGCAAATTAAAGCGACCACAATAAGGGATGAACGTTTACATTCATCAAAACTCAATAGTTTCTGTTGATGAACTAAGACCTTTAGAAAGTACCAAAAATGATTCCCATGATTGCAGGCACGAGCACAATTAAAGTAATAGCTTTTATCCTCGGGTGGTATTTTTACTTCTTTACTTTGTATTACACAAGAAGGATATTATAAAGCTTATTTAATATGATCCAGCAATCGATGTACCTTCCGTTCAATTCTCAAACCTGTGCAACTGGTTCGCTTTTCAGGATAGAATCCTTTGGTAAGGATTTGGTCTATGTACAGTTTATCCATTTCTTCCACCAAACCAGCAGCTGTTGTTTCCGACAACAATATTAAACAGGACATCCGTCCTGTGGAGGCATAATCGGAATGGCGCACTTACAGCTCTTTTCATCCATCTCGTCCCCACTCATCGTCTGTGATGTCTGTAAGCGGTTGTTTGGGATTTACCCAATCAATGCCTTTACCACGCGCTTGTTGGCACAAGCAAGTCATTGTTGCATTTTACCTTCCATATTTGGAAATTATTCTTTCCATTAAATTTCTCAATTTTCAACCGAGTGGCACTTTGAGGTTTTTCGCCATTTTTGTTATCAAAAACGCACAATGAATCCCAATATCAACGTATTTTAAATCCGTAATTTTATAAAAAAAAATTCCTATGCCTTTTAAAACAACATAAATATCTTCCTTCACACAAAAAAAAAAATTCTGCCAATGTCTCTGTACTTCTGCTTTTAAAAAAAAAACTGCCCTTTTTTCCAATAATTTTTAAAACAATTAATGTTCTATGCAAACCCTTCATCAACAACCAATTTGACAATGGTTATTTTAATCGGGTCACATCGGTTTTGAAACAAAACTTTACAGCAGACTCTTGGTTATACACATGCACCAATGATTTTAAAACAAAAACAGGCTCGTGATCTCAAAGAAACACACCGTGGCTGTCATCTTGAACCCTCTGTCACTTTCGATCAATTTCAGATTAGAAAGGCTGTACTTTGCCATTTTTGAACATTAAAGGCTCGAAATTATAAAATTGTAATGCTATTATTCACTGCCGGAATAACCAATACTCGTTTTGGTTAACAATATATATATATATTCAACACCAGCGAACCAATACCGTGGCTTTCATATTCAACCAATACCGTGGCTGTCATATATAACCAATACTGTGGCTGTCATATATAACCAATACCGTGGCTGTCATATTTTACAAAACCAATACCGTGGCTGTCATATATAACCAATACCGTGGCTGTCATATTTTTCAAAAAAACAAAGCGCAGGAGCAAAAACACGTAGGGGCAATTCTGCACCAGGTATATCAACAATTTCACAACGCGCATGGCAATTTAAAAAACGCGCAGAGGCATAAACAACCAGTCGGTCAAATACAGGATTTTTATTCCACGATTTTAACACCGTTAATCATACATTATACCTTCACGGGATTTTTATAAACAATCACTTCGCCATTCCATGATTTTAACACCATTTACCATACGTTATATACCTTTACTCAACAATAAAAGCACAACAAAGTATATGAGATACCTTTACACAGCGTGACAGCTCCCTCCACCGCCTAGACCATGCACGCAAGACTCTAGCATCAGTATTCACACGCAGGCGGACAGGCGTTCTCCAGGTAGTTTGAACAGTAAGCTTCCACACGCAGCGCTCCACCTCCAGCAGTCAGACACACACCAGCACCTCCAACATGCTCTGATACCAATTGTTGGATCGGGTGCACAGAAAATAAATTAAACACACAACAGTATTCAAGCACATAAACACAAGAATTAACGTGGTTCACCCAACCAATCTGGGCTACATCTACCAAACATAGGCATCAGGAATATATTAATCAAATTGGAGATTACATCAAGAAATCCTCACACTCTCTTAGCAAATCATCTGAATGATTGCCTGTTATATAGCATAGAGAACTCTAACAGCCTCATAACTCCCTCACATCAAATATAGGAGGCATTAACTCCCTCCCAACAACCTGGAGCTAATCTAGGACCTGAATCCCAATTGTTGTCATCCTTCAGAGATTTTTGCCTATTTGACTCAAACAGAAAATCTCAACACTAGCATAACCATGTGCAACTTAGACTGGAAAGAGATTTGTCTCTGAAATCAAGTATTCGCCTGAGATAAAATTGCAATGAAGATGATGCAAGGAAGAAAATTTATCTAGCTTGGTTTCTGGAAAAAGAAATCGGATAACGAACATTGAGGACGGTGTTAATAAAAAGGGGGGAGAATGCAATATCCCTCTGTACTAGTATACTGTTATTGTTAGAATAAGTTAAGCTGGATAGAATGGCTAAAATCCATGAAAAATATTCGAATAATTATGTAAATAATAATTATTAATAAATAAATAGATGGGATGCATATACTTGGGAATGACACACCTAGAAATGAGACTCTTACCAAATAAAATATTATTGGTAAATAAGATTGAGAAATATTTCATGATAATAATTCTAGATGAAATTCTAGATCATCTTAATGGATGGGAGAGAAAAGTCAACTAAGTTTCTTACCTGGAGAAATATGCTAAGCTTGAATATGCATAAAAGCATCGCAAGAGAGAAAGGTGGGATTTTATCGAAAAGATTGACCAAGTGGATAAAAAGGTCCACGAATTCACGATGCCGCTAAAAGGAAACTTGATCATGAAAGAAAAGTATTAGATAATTGTGGAAGGGATCAACGGAGGTGTTTGATACCCTAGTAGGAACTTCTTACTTCAAAGGCGAACTTGAGAAACATAGTTCTAGCTTGGGTGGAAAAAGGTGTGAAGTTCCGAAGTACCATTCTTAGAAAATTTATTAGTACTAATTAGTATTTTATCCTCTTTCGAGAAGAATTTTGTTGTAGATACTAAGTTTCAAAATTATTAGTTGTATAAACTTAGTCCTATGAAATTTGAATTATTCCAGAAGTGCATGATTTTGCATGTTGATACTAGTGTTAATTTAAATATTGACTTTATTGCTATTCGGATAAGCATGTACCTTATATAAATTAAAAATTTAGTATTTGAATTAAAACCCTGCTACTATAGTGCCTATAGCCATGATCAGTGGGTTCAATTGTACTCCACTAGAAAAAGGTTGATATTATAGTTGTTTAGATTATATATGTTAATGTACAAAAACAACGTAACTAAACATATTTTTAGTGCATTGAGTCCAGTGTGTTATAGTTATAGAAATAAAATTATGTAATATGTAAGCTTGATGATTAAACGATTATGGTTATAAGTAGAAGGAATTTATTTGAAAGTTTTTCGGGAGAAAGGGAACAAGATTGGGGATAAGAAACTGAAAAGAAATCAACCATAACTAACTATTGGAATTTTGTAGAATAGAGTGTAGAGGTACGTTTTAACAGAGCATCTGGAATTAAAAGATTATCAACACTTATTAGTCCCTGCCCTTCGGGCTGGCAGGGACTATAGTAATCGATTTTGTTAGTTAGCATTACTTTGACACGATTACCGATCAACAAATTTGAGCTGAAAGCAAAGTTTCTGGCAAGCACATGTCAACCAATACAATATTTTATGTTTTTAACCAATCAATGCAATCTATGTCTTATTTGGCCTCAAACCGAGGTATACTAGCTGAAAAGTTAGGAAAAAGTTGGGAAATGTACAAGTAGTTAGACCAAGTTGACACATTCACGTAGTAATGCTAAGTCTTTGCATTAGCATTAATTTGCTAACATTTAATGTTAAAGTATATCACTGAACTAGAACAAGTTTATATAGTTTATAAGTCGCTGAAGTTGCCACTTGCATGCTTCGGTGTCTGCATGTTGCATGTTTCGTGTCTGCATGTTCTGAATCGGTGTTTGCATGTCTCTTAGTATTTAAGCTAGCTTCTTTGGCTTCTGAAGAGTGAAGGCGAAGTGAGGCGAAGTGCACCTGATCTGCCAGCTCCAACACAGCACAGCACAACAGGTCCAACTTCCAGTTAGCCCACCAACAGCAGCAGGTCCAACTTCCAGTTAGCCTAGCAACAACAACGGCATCTGCAATAATAAACCCCCAGCGGCATCTGCAATAATAAACCCCCAGCAACAACAGCGGCATTTGCAATAATAAACCCCCAGCAACAGCAGCGGCATTTGCAATAATAAACTATAGAGCAGTTTAACGTGACTAATGTATGATAATTAATGACTATTATGGTCTTGGCATGCAGTGCATGTGATTTTCCTTGTTTGAGTCTTAAAGATATGCTCTTAGTTTTTCCAGGAATTCATGTATTATATCTGCATAAGGATTTTCTGAGACATACTGGGTTTTGTTGTTATAATGTTTTCTATTATTATAGCATTTTTTAGTAGCGAAAGAAATTGTTGAAATTGCTGTCTCTTATTTTCTGCTATGATATGTAACATTTCTTCTAAATCTATGTATTTAAGAATTTCATTATGCCTAGGTTCTCACCATTGTCTTCTTTTAAATTAACAATATACATCGTTCACTTAAAAAAAAAAAACAAATTAGAAATTTATAATTAATATCTATATTCATCTGAAGCACATGATTTTTATTTTTTCCATAATCTACCTTTTCATATTTTCTACAGTTTCTTCTTACTATTGCAACATTAAGTTTCTTTTTTATATTTACCTATAGATCTGCAACCTATTTCTGCATTGAAATAATTTTAAAATAAAGAGCAGAGTAGACTGACCACTGTCGTTGCGCACAGTCCATGCAGGAGCTCACCGTTATTTCCCATCGGAATTCAACCGAGCTCACCGCCTCTGTCGAATCTTCGTGAAAATCCCCCAAAATTGGGAAATTTCCCATCGGAATTCAATTCCCGGCCTTTCTGTCCATTATTGTTCATAGCAGGTCCCAGGATCGAAACCCCAGCGGCGCCCGCGCCACTGCTTTTCTTCCCAATTACCCCTCTTCCTCTCACCACAACCGGGATCCATCCGTTCTTTGAATAAGCAAACCTCACTAGGGCCTCTGGTAAACCGGTCTTTCTGGCAATATATTCTCTTCTGGCAGAGAGCTCGGCATAGACACTCTTAAACTTGTCAAGCCCTCTGGAAGAATAAGGGTTCGACCTTTTCCCATGTCTTTGCCAGGAACCGGCCTTTGACGAGACAACGATTTCTTCTGCTTCCCCTTCCACCAATATCTTTCCACAACGCATTGATATTTTCTCTGTTACATACACACTGTATATACACCAAGATATTGATCGTTCCTGTAACAAAAAATTCGATTTCTGGAATTGCTCATGAATAGGAAAATGAAACCAGCGGACAAATTAATGACCAATAGTAAATGTTGATCCATATCGACTTGTGAAAAGTGATCGCCAGTCCAGTAACTTAGCCATCCCTTTCGCTTCCACCTTTGAAGATCCCTCGGACTCCATGCAAACTCGGAGCAACACTTCATACGAAATGCAGTCGGTCTGAATCATTACAGTGAAGGCGATAATGGAAACGTGATGCACAATTCATTAGTCTTACTGAAGCCGATACCTGGGCATAGAAATCACAGAGTTAAAGCCGGTTTGACATCTTACACTATCTGTGCATGCACCCAATGATTTATGTGCACAGGTGTTATGCTCTGGAAACTATCTGTGCATGCACCCAATGATTTATGTGCACAGGTGTTATGCTCTGGAAAAACATGATAATTTGACACGCGTCGGGTATTCTGCATGTTTATTCGCCACGAGACGATTTACTAAGCTCGTTTCTTCGCCTTCGCCAAGAACTCATATCTGGCTGCAACAAGTTGGGTCCCAGCAACAACCATGCGACATAGGTCTGTCTTGAAATGCGGATGCCGAATTATAGGGCGGAGTTCGGAAGTCATTACACTATGTTTATATTAGTTTCACATGTTGATAATCCCAATTAGTATTATGACAGTCGATCTTACAATTGTCTCAATCAGCTAAGTAATCAATATATAGGTATGTTTTTTGAAATATACAAAAAGCTCAAGTAATGTACAATTGTCTCAATCAGCTAAGTAAGGTATGTTTTTTTGAAATATATATATATGTCTGTCGGGAGGATATGGTCAGTTGCATATTTTCTTCGACATTCAAAAATAGAAAAGGTCTACCTTTATCTAATGTGTTTTAGATTGTCTTTTACGAATGAAAAAGTTCGATTTCATATAACGTGTTTTACTTTTTCAAACTAAAA
>APFE031475236.1:6089-34306 GCA_000404065.3 Pinus taeda
CTTGAGATTAACAAAAAGGCTGCGGAATCACCAGATGGCTGCGGAATCGGCAGATGGCTGCGGAATGCCTGTAAATATGTCAAAATCTAAACAAAATAGTCACACATTATCAAAGCTCACTTGATCATGCTTAATGACATCTAATGTAATGATCTGGGTGGTTTTACATTGAAAATGAGGCAAAAGAGAGAGGTAAGTGATGAAAAACAGTAGGTAATAGTGGATGATGAGGTGTAAGTTAGAGGCTCTACAACAACATAAAGCACATTCATATATAAAAAAAGTAAATAGGTAAAACGCATGAATTTTTGTAATAATCTTATTGATTAATGTTCATTTCAACTTACAGACTCAATATTTCCTTATGCACTCTGCTACAGGGATCCGTGAAGTCAGTTTTGGACTCTACTCTAGGCCTCTATGCACTCAGCTGTAGAGCCTCTTCTTTCTTTAAGACTTCTATGATCTTCCCTCTATTGACCCATTTTATTCGTCTCCGTCATTGATTTCCTCTCTTAGACTCTTTAAGACATACTTATTTACACAATACCATGGTCCGCGGACCATGGGTAGATCTTCAAAAGCTTACTCAACTTACATAAAAGAGGGTAAAACCATTTTTAAATCTTTAATTAGCTACATGCTCTGCAACCACAATTTTCGGATCAAAGGAAACAATGGAGAAATAGACCATTGTCACCTCAACTAAATCTCCCTACTCTTTATAGAATTTGACCGATGCGAGGAGACCTAGTATGTAGAAATCACCTAGATAAATGGGTTGATAAAGGGGAAAGAATGATTCCTAAAGACACCTGTTCCCAAGAGAGTCTCAATGTATGACTTTCTTGCCCAAGATGTAAGATGAAAGGATTCATAGGAAGCTCCAAGAGGGTGTTACGGGTTAGGTTTTGGGAATGAGGCTTCTTAAGGGGGGACCTAGTCTTAAAAAACCCTTATGAACACTTGGTTTCTAAATGGTCTTTGTATAATTACCTTCCAAAAGTTATGGGATCAGACGGGACCATGTGGACCCATAACTAGGTCAAGGGGGTGGAATTCATCCATCATGGGTATGTTTGGCTTCATTGAGGAGGATAATGAGATTAAAGGAAGAATTTTCAACAATTCCAACACAATTATCTCAATGTGGATACCAGCCAAGGGAATCAAAGTGAAAGATTCAATCTCAGATCTAGGGATTGAGATATCTCAAGATCCCACCTTTAGAATGGCTTCAAAATTGGATGGCCCCTAGAAGACACAATAGCACAGTAGAGGCTAGGAAATGGAATTTTTTTTATGGGTAGTTTGTGAGAAATGTGATGCCCTATGTCCCCTGTGGGGGCTAGGCCTAGAAAAAAGAGGGAGAGGTGATAAAAAGTCTGATTTATGGTGATCACTTATGGAAGACCAGTGCATATTCCTTTGGGAGAAATGGATTCAATAAGATTCCAATGATTATGATGATTTCATTTAGTCAAGGAGGCCTCTAGAGCAATTTCTCATGACAATTAGGGCATGAGGAAAACTACTTCAAGGTATTTATACTTCAATGTGAAATATGTAATGACTTGTCAAGATAAATTTCAATGAAATATCTCTAGGAACATTCACTTATTCAAACACGGCCGATAACATGATGCAACACTAATAAAAGACAAATGTATATCCTTTCATCCAAGAAAATTCACAAAAATATTGGCCTAGTATAACGAAAATACTAGCATCATTTATGTGACATATAAAAGAATAAAAGAATAGCATTAAAATAGAGCTTACATGTGAGAATAAGTGTATCCAATCATCACCATATGCCCTATGAAAATAGCAACAAGAAATGTTAAAAATAAAATCCAAATTTTCCAATTTAATTTGTCCTTGAATTATACTGTGAATTAAAATTGTAATTCTTTTCACATGGCAACTTGTAAATAGTTAATTAAGTTTAATAAACTTAATTAGCATAGGAATTTCAAGTTGAAAACCTTTTGGAAGTCATGTAAGTGTTCTCCCTAAATTTTAGGGTTCTACTATGATTTTAAATTGATTTGTAATTAGATAACTCATTTCACTAAGTTATGGTTAGTTAAATTAGTTCTAACTATTTGTGGAACTAACAGAGGACTAACAATCAATTGGTGCACTGGTGCATGTACAGGTGTTACTCCAATTAACTGAACATTCCCTCATGAGAAACTCATGCATGTCAGTTAATAGAAAGACCTAGTTGAGACTAGAGTGCAGGGAAAGTGTACTATCAGTTGTATGATTTACTAAGATGTAAATATCATGCATGCAATCAGAGAAGGAACTATGTTTGGATTGTGTAATTTTGGAAGCAGGGATTCCCTTTAAATACGGGTTATTCATCTTAGCAATTGTGAAAGGAAATAAGGGCTTGGAGAGCTACTGAATAGGCTAAGAATTTGGCTTGAGCTAGCTTGTGAGCTGAGAGTTGATTATACTCATGCAGGGATTTTTCTTATGAGAACAAGAATTGTATTCTCATCTTGGATTTCTAATTAATGCAATATAGATAGTAGGTGTTTTAAGCTATGGATTTCCTTGGATACATTTTTGTTATGTGCCATTTATTATCTTCCTCTTTCTATGCCTTAACCCTGTACATAAATTACCTTCATACGAAATCTAAAAACATAAAATAAACAATGGAAAGAACATAAAACATAACACGGATATATACATATATTTTCCCCTAGATCCCAAAATCAAGACTACCAGATTAATTTTTCATTATGTTCCTTTCAATGTTACAATACATATATATATACATGTCAAAGTATGCATATACCCCAATCCATTTACCCTGGATTAGAACATAATCATAGTTCCCTCGATAAGATCTAGAAAATACCATGGATTGAAAACCATCGTGCCCAAACCATGTGTGAAATCCATGCACAAAACCATAGGTAGGTCTGCGCACCTAATATAGAGTCTAAAAAAGAAAACTCCAAGGTGCTACCCCAGATCCCATGCAGGGGGGTAGTCACCCCCCTTGTAACCCCCTGGCAATGCCCAACACAGCATACAAGAGATGGTTCCATCCCCCGGAGCGTGGGGTAGTCATGGAAAGAATATAACACAACCCAACATTCTCCCACTTTTTGTTTTATTTCCATAATGGGCCACACGAGAGCTTAGTCATTAATCCAGCCTGGCAATGCCCATTGTTTCTTTACACAAATTTAAATTCTCAGTTCTCATAAACTTTGTCAATGAAACTGCAATATTCTTCAATGTTTCCATCTTTACGAGCAACACCTTTTAATCCTCAACCATTTCACTCACAAAGTGATATTGAACATCAATTTTATTTTTCTTTGAATGATAAGAAGTGTTCTTTGCCAAAAAAAATCACTTTGGCTATCATCGTCTATCCTTATAGCTTGTTTTACTAACCCCATACCTGAACACAATCTATGCAACCAAATTACTTGCTCGCATGAGTGGATGTCATGTATTTTTCCTCTGTGTTTGAAAGTGCCACTATAGACTACCTCTTACTCATCGAACTCACTGTACCTCCAAATAGTTTAAGCAGATACCCACTTGTAGATCTTCTTTGATCTAGATCTCCAACCTAGTCTGGATCAAAAAAGCCATGGATGTCCAAAACTCTATCCAATCCTAGTGTTCCTTGGTAGCACAAACCATAATCACCTGTGGCACAAAAATACCTGAAAACTCACTTCCTTGTTTTCTAATGCTCCTTCCTTAGTTTTGACATAAACCTGCTCAATACTCCCACTGCATGTGTAATGTCTGGTTTAGTACAGACCATTCATGCATCAGGGTACCAACTACACTTTCATATGGAACACCAGACATTCCATCTTCCTCTTCTTGTGCCTTGGGACACTGTTCAGTAGATAACATTACACCCACAGGAATAGGAACCTTCACCAATTTACTATCATGCATATTAAACCTCTGCAGTATTGTCTCAACATACTTCCTTTAGTTTAACCATGAATTCCTCTTTACCTGATCTCATTTAATTTCCATGTCCAAAATATAGTTTGTAGCACCAATATCTTTCATGTCGAATTTGGAGGACAATTGGGTCTTCAAATCCTGGATAATTTTTCTGTGATTCCCAGCCAACAACATATCATCCACATAGAAGACCAGGTAAATAACATGGCCACCAATTAATTTAAAATATACAAAGTGATTTGCTTTGATTCTAGTGAAGCCAAGTCCCTGTATAAATGTATAAAATTTTTGATACCACATCCTTGGTAATTGTTTTAATCCATACAAAGACTTATTTAACTTGCATACCAGTTCTTTTCTACCCTTGACCACAAAGCCTTCAAGTTTCTTCATGTAGATCTCTTCTTCCATATCCATATGAAGAAATGTTATTTGTTCATCCATCTGTTCCACCTCAAAATCAAAAGCAACAACAATAGATAAAAGTAATCTAATAGAAGATACCTTGGCAACAAGAGAAACAATATGACCAAAATCAATTACGGACACCTCAGAATAACCTTTTTATACCAACCGAGCTTTGTATTTCTCCATATTTCCTTATGCATTCATCTTATTCTTAAACACCCATTTGTTGGCAATGGGTTTGCTTCCATCCAACAACTCCGCTAGATCCCAAGCCTCATTTTTGTGCAAAGATGCCATTTCATCCACTGTGTCCTCTTTCCAGAGTTTCCCATCCTCAGAATCTACTGCTTCCTTCACAGTTATGGGATCATCATGAGTAATAGATGAAGAAAAATTTGAACAGAAAGAAGATTGACTATACTTTTCTAGTTACCTTCTTTCTTGAACTAATCTTCTCACAATCGGAGTTTGTGGCTCTTTTTCTTCTGATTCCTCTTATGTTGTAGAGTCTGATTCTTCCTCCTTTAGATCAAACTAAGTCTTCTGAGCTTCCTTTGGTAGAAATTCATGTTTCTTAACATCTTTCACCTGTCTAAACACCACATCTCGGATGTGCACAACCGTCCTTGCTTCTAGGTTCCAAATATTATAACCTTCTAAACCATCCTTATATCCAATAAAGATGCACTTTTCATATTTACTATCCAACTTTGTTCTTTTCTCCTTTGGAACATGTACATATGCATCACATCAAAATACCCTTGGATGTGAAAGAGAGGGTTTATTACCAATCCATACCTCTTTTGGAGTCTTACCCTCTAACACTGATGAAGGTAATTTGTTGACCAAGTAACATGTAGTCTCCATCACCTCTACCCAAAATTCTTGTCCTAACCCAGCACCACTAAGCATGCTTCTTTCCCTTTCCATCAATGTCTTCTTCATTCTTTCTGCAACTCTATTTTTATTAGGTGTGTATGTAGTATTCTTCTATCGTGTTATACCACACTTCTTATAGATTTATTCAAATTCATTCTTGCAAAACTCTCCACCGTTATTTGTCATCAACACCTTTATCTTCTTCTCTGTCGGGTTTTCCATCAGAGCCTTCAATTCTTTAAACTTGTCAAAGACTTCAAATTTATTTGTGAGGAAATATATCCATGTATTCCTTGAGAAGTCATATATAAATGATACATGTTATGTAGGATTATCTAGTGATGGAACCTTCACAAGTCTAAACACATCACTGTGCACAAGCTCTAATATCTGTTTCACCCTCTTACCACCAAAGGGGAAACTCACCCGATTTTGCTTCCTATATACACAATTTTCACATAAATCAAAATCCAGAGAGATATTAGACATACATTCTATCATACCTTTACCATGAAGTATTGGAAGGCCCTTCTCTCCAATATCTGCAAGCCTTTGATGCCATAGCATGTTCTCTTATCCATAGACCACTATATT
The DNA here is from genome assembly GCA_000404065.3 of Pinus taeda. NCBI lineage: Eukaryota > Viridiplantae > Streptophyta > Pinopsida > Pinales > Pinaceae > Pinus > Pinus taeda. The sequence goes on from APFE031475236.1 coordinate 11,934, forward strand.
TTCTGCTCCACTTTCAGGAGCCACAAAACCATTGCACCCATCGATAACAATGATACCTTTAAGCTTGTACAAAGTTCCAATCTAAACTCCTGACATCAATACCAGTGCTCCTCAAACCATCTTGTAGGCATCCTTCTCGAAAACTATTTTTACACCTACATCATCCATCTTGCTTACATAAATTAGATTTTTAGCCAATGCGGGAATATGCAGAACACCCAAATGTTTTCTAATCCTTCCACCTTTCAACTTCAACTTGAATTTTCCATGACCAACGATTCTAGCCTTCCTATCATCCCCTAACAAGGCATCACCACCATCATATTCCTCATACTCGCATAACCACCCTTTATGGGTAGTGAAGTGAAAGGATGCACCTGCTTTAATCAACCATCCCTCATGATCTAAATGTGTACTTGAAGAAGAAGCACAATACACATCCCCACCTTCATTTGAGGTGGCTTTCAATTCTATAGAAGGAGCATCATCAAATCCATTTCCTTTCTCAGGAGATTTAGATTTACATTCCCTTTTGTAGTGCCCTTCCTTTCCGCATTTCCAACACATCTTTACACATTTCCATAGAGATTTATATGTCCTTCTAGATTTAGATATCCCACTTGAGGACTTATTTTTGTTTCTGTTCTAGGACAGGCCTCATACAAACAAGGCATCACCATTCTAACCCTCCTTATTTTTCCATCTCATCTCCTCTGATAGCAAGGATGAGACTATTTCATCAAACTACAACAAATTTGTGTTTGTACCTATTGCAACAACCAAACTATCCACGAATCTGGTAGAAAACACGACATACTAATGCACTTATCTTCAACTAAAATTTTAATATCAATAGATAATAATTGACTCACAATAGTATTAAATGCATTCATATGCTCTGTCATTAAGTCTCGATGTTTCGTCCTCAGGTTATATGGCTTTTTCCGTAGGAATAGTTTATTCGCCAAAGACATAGATTGGTACAAATTCCCTAACTTGTCCCACAAAGCCCTTGCCGAAGTTTTCCCTGATACATTCAACAATATTGCATCTGAGACACACAATCGTATTATGATTTTTGCCTCCTGATCCAACTTCACTAAGTCTTTAGCTGATATTACTATTTGTTTAGTACTTAGATCTACAAAAATCCACTAATATTTATCCACCAGCACATCCTCCATATTGAGTTTCCACAACTCAAAACTCTAACCATTAAATTTCTCGATCTCTATCTTTCCACCGCTTTCCATCTTCTTTCATCACAAGAATAGATCCTGTAGATCTCCCACTGAACAGGGTCTACATAGGCTTGAGAAAAAACCCCTCAGCAATAAAGGCATCCCATTGAAGCCAAAATGGATCTGATACCTGTTGTCCTTTGAGATGACTCGAGGTCAGTTAATCATGCCAGAGCAATTAAAATATTTTGTTTTTTTTGGAATTTTTTGGATGACCAATGTTATGAACAATTTGAAGGAAAGTGCTTAAGCCTTGATATTTGCTAAGTTGGATGAAAGGGCTATTGTTTCTCTAAAATAGTTAATGGATTAAAATGGTGAATAACAGAGTCTTGATGAAATATAACTTGCTAAATATTCAAACATAATATTTGACTAGTTATAAGAAAAGAATACATGTAAACAATGTTTCTTGTAGAAGAAAATATATTCAATCTAATGCAGATGGGTGTGACAATTAATTGATATAGAGGAGTTTATAATAATAGATAGCCTTATAAACTAGTCCCTAAGTATTGTTTATAACTTCACAGGGGAATTAAAATTGAATGATACCCATTGTGATCTTACCTAGATCTCTGCATAAAGGCTTAAATACATGAAGAAAGACATAATGAAATAAGCACATAAGAAAAAATTACTAGGAGACAAAGTATAGAAGCCAAATTCAAAATCCTTTCATTAACTTGAAGTAAATCTCCAACTCAGTTGCAATTTTTCTCTCAAAGCTTGTCCAAGTGTTCAAACCTTAATAACTCGAAGGAGGAGTTATTTATACAAAATAAAAGTTCTTCTAGATATTTTTGAAACAAAAATACAAAAATAGTATAAAATTATAGGAATTTTAAAATTGCTCAGTGTTGACTCTATCCTTTAGGAATCTATTGATGATGTGGTCCCCAAAAAGTGTTTCCCAACTGACTGACAGTTATTGATGAAAGTTACTCGATAACTTTGCACAAGTGATCCCATCTGTCTTCACTTCATATAGAAATATTTACAAATTTCCTATAAACTTCATCAACCTCGTTGTATTTTTCAAAAGTGGTATTATTTACAAAAATGTGTTTAATATCATTCTTAATTGTTAAGTCAAAATCTAAAGACTATAACATCTATTTTCCTATAATATGACCCTTTATACCTGCAAAACTTGCTTTATCAGTTTCAATCGTATAAATATTTTAGCAGTATGCCTCCAAACTAGTCAACCTATCATTTGGGGCTACTAATCCTGGCAATCCTCTCTGAATCGGTAAATTAAACTTAAAATAAAACCTTTCAATAGAAGTCTTCAAGGTTTTGTACTTAGTTTCTAACTAATTCATAAAGTTATTTTTCTGTAAAACCTTCTTGATCTCCAAAATTGTTTATGTTCTTTCCAGAATCTGAATCTACTCCAACTCGGCCTTGGTTTTTGAAATAAGAACTTTGATCATGCCTGTAGATTCACTTAGTTTTTCCTTAAGAAGTTATTTAACTTATGCAATAGATATCTGACATTTGTTTATAAGTTCCTCTCGCTCAAAAATTATATGTATGGAGGACCATACTTGAGTTATGACCTGACTAATATCTGCCCAAATGTTTTCCTCAACTTGGGCCAAGGTTTGATCCATTAATGGCTCAATTTGCAACTCTTCTATCCTTTTGGTCAACCTGTGGGTCTTCTGCATTTCTTCAACATACAAAGTGTCATTTTTTATCTTCTAAACCTCTAGATTCTTAAATTTCTTGTGAAGCCCTTCATTTTCTTGTTTCTGGTGAGTCATCTTATGTAAGACTTTGTTCAAATCTCCTATTTTTGATCTATATTCTATTGTGGCTGATGTCAACCCACATGTTGTCCTAGACACTGTAATCAAAATAGTTGTAATGGGAGTATAGCTAACTAAGTATATTTCTCTTCTTCCTTAATAAATTTCTCAATTTTATCGTCCATGGTATTTATCTGTACATTCTCCTCAATGATCAACCCTAACATTTCTTCCTTTTGCTGTTCACGTTCCACTATCTCCTTGATCTGAGGGTCCTCTATAGAAGGAAATTTGAGTTGCTTCCTCAATTTTGTAATATCTTTGTTTTTCTTTTTGATAATATCTTCTACAACTTTAACATCTGTAGGGTCATATCCAATTTTAATCACTAAGTCTTCTAATGACTTTACCCTATTATCCTTTTCTAAAGATGATATATTTTCAATATTCAATTGTGACTGTACATTTGATAGAGAAGTTCTGAGTTTTGACAATGCCATAGCAGTATTGGTCATGGTAGAGAAAAGCATCTCACTAGACTGCCTATGCATGTCCATTTGATCAATTGGGTGTATCTGATTAGCATCAAAAGAAAATGCATTCTTCTTGTAATTAGAAGAAGCCTTGGGAAAAGGCACTTGAGCCTGTAAAAATGCCATTTTCATTCTACACTTTTCACCATCAAAAGTTGTCAACAACTTGTTGTGAAGTAGACATCTCCTTCCAAACCTTTGCATAAACATTTTACTTTAAAGCTTCATTCTTATGCCTAATTTCAAGGAAATTAGTGAATATTTTTGGCTCCTATGTTTCACTCGATCCTGCAAATTGGGTGATTTCTAACAAATTCTGTGAAGCTAAAGAATAAGATGGAGTAGTAATTAAAACCTCTTATATCCCTATAGAAACCTGTGAATCACCCAAATTGATGATTATAGTGTTGTTCTCACCTTGAGTAGTAGTAGTGCCTTTGGATTCAATCCTTCATTTCTTCTAATAATGAATGAATTCCTTTTCTCCAACTGTTGTTGATGAGGATCCTTCTCTAGGCCTCTTGTCTTGCTTATTTTGAGAAGTAGGAGTTTGAAGAGTAGGAGGTAAAATCTGTTCTTTTGCTTCTTGAAGTGTACTCTCCTCCCACTATTCTTGATTTCTATACTTTTGAATATCTGGTCTTGGTGTAGGATTGTAAGGTGTAGTTTTGAGTTCCACCCTTAAGTTTGAAATAATACTGAATGGGTCATAAGACTAGGTGAATATTGGTTGGAAAGGCAACTGTTTGACGATTACATCCGCTTATAAACCTGCTGATCTAGTATTACAAATGAATGATCCTACCTATGACTTTATCTTAAACTGATGTTTCCTCTTCCCTGAAATAAAATGAAGTTCATCCACATTAGTCATTTTCCTAATATATTCCAGAGAGAAAATTCTCATTGGAACATATTTGGGCAATTTATATGGAGCCAATTCATAGCCATATACTCTAACCTCTGTATAGTTCTTGTAAATATACCAATCTCCTTTTGTAGCTTGATCACTGAGATGTAGGATCCTTTTGATTTATATACTGATCCTTGGTTCACTCTGGCTATTGAGAAGCTATGCAACTGGGTGAATGAAACAATCAATGAAGTCTGAAAATTTGAACTTAGTTGAGTTCTTCCTAATCAATGAGGTCCATTGCGTGACTTCTTGATTCACTTGTTGATCATCCTTCTTGTATATAACAATATCCCTGCTAAAAAATAATCATATGTACTAGAAAAGAGGAGTATCTAAACACTCCCTTGGTAGTAATACACCAATTTCTCATGCATAGCTTTAGCCAAGAATTGAATGTAATTATACATGAAGGCGGGTTTGTTTTCTTTAGAGAAAATGGATAGATAACCTAGAATAGATTCATCTACCCATTGATATTTTTGGTAGCCTAACAAGCAAGAAACTAGGGAAATGATGTGTTTAGCTCTCTCAGGGAGTATGGATGCTAGATAAGGAGGATTTTTTTAGGGAGTTCAGTGTCTTCTGGGAAAAATATCTCAAAAATCTGAGTTCTTTGAGGGAAGGTGAGCTTATGATATAGGTCCATTAATACTGCAGTGGAGAAAAAGCTAAGGGAATAATTTTCAGGTATCATAAGCATATTGTTGATAATTTATGGGGTGATACATATCAAAATGTTTCCATTCTGAGCTGCCACGATTCTTTGCAAAGGGTTATACTTAGCTTGGCACCATATGACTAGATCATGAAAAGAATTGGTTTTAGGAAACATGTACATGGGCAGAAGGGATTTCCATAGATTTATTGTCTTTAGAGTAAATATAGGTTTGTTTAAGCCAATTGTGTAATTCAAACATGTCAAATTCAAACTCTGTGTCTGATTTTGAAAAATTGGTCAACCCATGGAATGTGATCAAGATCTAACGCATCAGGGGCTTTTGGGTTTTCCTATAATGAATAAGAACTTGCAGATGGCTAATATTTTCTTTTAAGAGTCATGATTACAAAATTGTAATGAAGCATAACAAAAAATAGGAGCACAAATACCTTAAGGTGATGCACACTAGTTGTAAGCTCGACAATGGCGTAGAATGTAAAGCAGGAATAGTGAACTCAATCAAACAATGAAAAGAGAAATTTAGGAAAAATGGTGTAATGGGGCGAGGGGATTATCTATAATCAAGATAAGTTTAACGTTACATGAAGCCCATTACTGATTAGGAAAATGGACATCTAATGCAGAGGGAGAAGAACAATAATGGGAGGACATCAATAGTAGATAATGGATCGACGACAATGGATAGGGATGCGAGGCATGCAATACATGGAAGAAGAAGGCACACAAAGATATTACCATTGACGTGGTATCAGGAGGCATGAGAAAATAGATAGGCATATTTCAGAGGGGCTGGTGGTGGTAAGCCGTAATGATTGAGGGGAGTATAAACCATGGAGGAGGTGACACATAGTGAATGGCCCGCGCGGATAAAACTTCTTTTCACAACGTCCCTCCCCCCTCCTGTCATTATCATATATCACAGTGATGGGGTGAAAAATGGCTTCCCTACCATTGATCTAGGTGGGGAAGCAGATCACCGTCCATTTGTGTTTGACCTTTAGAACTTCACAACAAAATTGCTTTTGTCAAATTTTATGAATTTCACTAAAAATCATTCCAATGTTTATTTACAAAAAATTAATCATCATTTTTAGAGTTAATTAAGTCCTAATTAAAACTTAATCTAACTTTGGCACTTTTATACTAGCATCCATTATTTTCCTAATTCACTTGTACTTCTAATATAATACAAATTTTTCCAAGATTTGAGCATATTAGCCCATTAATTTATTCTGTTCTATCCTATCTTCTAGTGTTCGACCAAGATTAATCCGGAAGTGACTTCGATACTTTCCAAGAATTAGGATCTGCCTTACTTAAGCCCTGACTTCGCTACACTTGCTTCTAGAAGGAAGTTCCCGGCCGAAGGCCCAGGTCCTAGTACTACTCTTAAGATACATACCGCCAAAGAAAGCAGTCTTCTAGCAGTCAAGTCATGAAGAAAAGTCACATCGCTAATGCTACTTTATGCTTACCATGCCTAGCTCCATGCTAATGAAGTCACTTGGTCCTTACCAAAGTAGAGACTTCGCCTAGGGTCTTGCTTGACACTAGGAAATCAAGGACCCGGAGGGGCTTACTTGACGCTAGGAAAGAAAGGACTCAGAGGGGTTTGCGCTTCCTAGTGCAAGGACCCGATGGTGAACTTATTCTCTAATCTAAAACATAAATTTAAATTGTTTGTTCAATATTAAACTTTATGATTCAAATCAGAATAAAAGGTTGTGGCATGTAAACAAGATAAACACAAAACCTTGATTTATTACAATGCAATTTATTTCTATAAAGTGGCATTTAAACAAGCACACTTATACAAATTTTGATTTTCTTTTAATGGGGTTTTATTTAATCTCTTTTTTTGTTTCATATTTTTTCATATTTCGATTATTATTATTAACTTTTCCATACCCTCTTTTATAAACAAAAAATAACTTATCAAAAATAAATCATGTTATGATATTGACTCCAACTGGGGACTGCTTCCTCTTGCAAGTTGCAGAGAAATTGTAGATCCATGTGGCTTCTCCCTGAGCTAATGGGTTCTCTGTTGAAACAAATAGACACTACATGTAAAATAAACTCTCTGATATTATACAATGATGAATGATTGGAAACCTCTCAATACTGAATGTAGTGCTTTAAGTATTTCCCATTAACAGGTAATGAGGAATATTGTCTCTCCAAATTCTGCAGGATGAGAGTGTTATTAACCTTAGCAATGCTAAAAGGGCCCATCGAGAGGTTGTCAAACATACCATGTTTTCCTTTATCTTCTCTTCTAGCATCCCATCTTAGTACCAAATCACCTTCACTAAAATCTCTTTCCCTAGCTTTCCTATCAAACAAGTTTTTCATTTTACTCTGATGTTTCTTAAGCTTGTAATGAACTTCATCTCCATCCTCATTTATTTCTATGATTCGATTTATTCTTCAAGAAAAATCATCAGGCTCTTCATTTGAATCTTGTAAAAACTTCATGATAGGGAAAGCTAAATGTGTGGGAATGATCCAGGTGGCTCCAGAGAGACACAAAAGACAAAGAGGGCTTATGACCACTTGAAAATCAAAGTGCTCAGAATGACCTAGGATCAGAGCATAGATCTCGTCATCCTAACCATGATGGTGCGAACGGTTCGTCAAACCGATCTCATATGAGCGAGAATGGGCCAGTCAAAGTTGGTTTGTGGGCTAGGTTTAAGTGCCCTACAATTTGACTGACCCTAAAGCATAGACCGAGCTCCCGAAATTGGTCGAATTTGTTGCCTAATTAATTTTCCCAATGACCTTTATTTTCTTAAAATTTTAAAATCAACCCTACCTTATAATAAAATCAAAAAAATTATGAGGTGGTAGCCACCGCCCCAGCCTCCCCCAAAACTTCATAACAAATTAATATTTAAATATAGGGCAGGTGACCATTACCCTCGCTGCCCTGGATCGCCCCATTACAAAAATCAATATATATATATATTATTATATATATATATATATATATATATATATATATATATTATATATATATATATATTATATATATATATAAGGGTCGGTGGCCATTACCCCCACTGAGCCCTCCTCCATCGCATTTAATCCATATGTGCCCAAATATAATGCAAGCGTTATAACTAACGTTAATTACGGAGGAGGGTATGGGGGCGGGTCGTCCAATGCAGACCCATCCCCCCATGTATAATTCAATTTTGGGGTTTTTAAATGAATTTGGTGGATAAAAAGGAGGAGGCAGGGTTTGACCACCCAACCTCCTCCCTATTAACCAGCTTATTTAACCAATACACCAACCAAATCACCTTGGTAAATCTGCCCTCAATTTTTTATATAAACTCAGTATTTTTACCAATGCAAGTAGTTCGAGATAGAGTAGAGAGAATGTAGGGCATGAATTTCGAGGCAAAAGGCAAGGCATGGATTTCAAGACGACTAATTAATTTTTTAATGCAAGAACCATGAATTTCGCAGGAGGGAAATATTTTCACATTGTCAGAAATTGAAAAATTTTATATGGATTGTACACCTCTCATCACAATGAGCACAGTGGTGCTATCGATTTCTCAATCAGAGTTCTGCATTTTTTGTCCATTTTCAGAATGCACGTGGAACCATGCTTTCAGCTAAAACAAGGAGTGCAACCATGAGCCTTGATATTTTACCAAGGAGGTAAAAAATTTCCATGTCGGAATATAGTCAAGTTTATACTTGTTTTTTATGGTTTTCTGCAAGGATTGCAATGGCAAGATCAGATTCACCATATGACTTGCATATTTCCATTCCATCCATCGAACAGAAACTTTTAGGAATCTTGGGGGAATCTAAAAGATTCCTTAAGCCCAGAATTCTCAACTTCTCAGAATTTGGATTTTGAATAGTCAATTCAACACTGCTCAATACCACAAATCTGATGGTACACTTAGAATTTTCATTCTCTCATTTCTTCTTCTAGTCACTTTTCTAAGTGCTAGTGCAAATGTCCACCTTCATGTGCGAGCAGTCATCTTCATAAAATTGATGCCTTGAGATCAATGATCCAAATTGCTTCAATAGTGTGACATCCACTTCTTCAGATGGCCCTTGGTTGTGAGGTATATGATGTGTTCATGTACTTCTTATTTATGCATTATGTTGCACAGATCCTTGATTGTTGTTGATGCAGGATCTGGTTTATTACATGTTGTCATGATTCCTTGCTTGATGTGACGTAGAATCTTCTATGTCTTGTACTTGTTGTCATAACTCATCATGTTATGTTTTGAGATCCCTTGTTGTATGTTGTTGGGATACTCTTGTTGTTGTCATGCATGATTTTGCATTGAGATCCCTTTTATGCCATGTTGGTGGGATGCTCATCATGCATGTTTTTGTGTCATACTGATAAGAGTTTGATTGAGAATTCCAGTAGTGGAACATCTCTTTGAGCCACTCTTGCTTGAGGGTGTTTTCCTTGTATGATGACGACATCATCTCTTGTGTACATCACCATTATTGACAACACTTAATGTAGTGACCTATACCATCTTAACACTGAGGCCCAGAGATGTAGTCCCTCCTAGACGAACTCCATTATCAATGCTTATGTTTTCATGTGCTAATGATTGTCATGTTCCTCTTCTTTTCCACATGCAAATGCGTTCATTAATGTTAATTTAAAATGAAATTTAACACGTCACAAAAGTAAAAGTTCTCAGAAGGGTCCTTTGTTACACTCAGACCTAGATCAAGTGGCATCAGAGCAGTCTTTGCATTGATGTGAATTGCAGTGTGAACAATGACAGAGGATGAAAGAGTGATGTACGAGACCATGCTCAACATTTCCAAGAGAGTGGAAATTATGTATGAAACTCTATAGAAAGAGACAAAGGAAAAGGAGTGATTGCACCGTCAGTTACAAGTCACAGAAGAGGCCATGGATGAACTGAAGCAAAACAAACATAATCTTCAAATAGTGAATAACGAATTGAAGATGCATCTACATGAAGAGAGAGGAGAAACAAAGTTTTCTACAATAGCTGCAAGCAAAGGACGAGGGTTTGGAAAAGCTACAGCGAGACCCATGTGAGGTAAACAGTAGTTCTCAATCTTCATGTATGTTTCCTGATGATGATTTCACTATTTTTGAAAATCATACCACAGGAATTAGCTCCAAACTGTTGAAGAGAATGGGATATGAAGGAAAAGGCTTTGGCGTTAATGGCCAAGCCATCATCAATCCCATCAAAGTAGAGGAATTACCCCATCAAGGAGGACTTGGGTATGTCAAGAAAGAAGTTGGGGAATGCACTCAGACAATGAGTGAATCACCAACAACGGATGATGTGAAACCCTCATCAGGCCTTTCCAAATTGGAAGAGGAGGTAAAATATGTTGATTTCCTTTTGGTTTCATCTTCACATAGTATGATGTCTGTTGGAGATTTGGAGATCCCAATTACAAGGACAAACATGAGGCTCCTTACAAGGATGAGGCACAAGCAGAAATAATGACTTGGTGTTAATAACCAAGACATGACTCAACATTTAGAGGTTGTCCATGAACATCGATTTGCAGGCTCGAGATACACCAAAGAATAGTTATCAAAGGTGTCAGAGTCATCCAAGACATCATTGAAATCGTCGAGGAAAGAAAATTATGGGAACACATCCCCATCATCCCATGGTAGTGCCCATTGCAGGGAGAGAGCTGAGGAAAGCTCTCATCATCATATTGACATCAAAAACAATAAAGGAAGGTATAACCACCTTCAATCTTCGAATGTTCATTTCGATTACAATCCTGTTGTTAATGATGAACATAAAACATGGAATCAAAAAACATGTACCTTTTGTGGATTCCATAACCATTCCTTTTCTAAGTGTTGGAAAAGGATGGCCGCACTCAAAAATATGAGGCATCAAAACCCTCACAATAGTAGGTTAAGTAGATATGGAGGAAGAAAACCTACTAAATTCATTGCAACATAGATGGTCATTAAAGAGTCACTTGTTGGAGGATCCATCCAGAGCAGTGCCTTAAAGACAAAGCGTCGGTGCATGAACCAAGAAGAGTATTTATTCGACAGGGAAGATCACCTCAAGGAGGTGACCCATTCACATTGACAAGCGAAAAATGGTCTCTAGACATGTTTTCATTTCATGGTCATTCTTTTGTAAATCATTTGTTGCATTTTAAAGTGTAAAAGTGATGATGTGTTTTCCATCAATTATTCAGCAACAATGATGTTTGGTCATGTTTTGAGTCATATTTTACACTCTGAAAGTGATGTTATGTTTCCATCAATTGTCAAAACAATAGTGTTTGGCGTTATCTTTGTAAATCATGTGTTGCAATGATGATGTGTTTTACATCACTTGTTGAAGCAACCATGATAGTTTGCCCTTGTTGTCATAGCTAGCGTATCGCATCCATCTTATTGTAAACTTGACCACCAAGTATGTGTTATAAACTCATGGCAAGTATGGGAAATTTGGGTCATTAGTTGGTCATCTCATTTAAGCATGTAATTTTCAAACAATGTACTACAGGTTGCAGAGGTAGTAGGTGTCGGCTCGTCGCTTAAGGCTCTAAAGAACAAAGGTGAAGGAGATGGAAGCAAGACCTTTTTAGCATGCTTGTGATGCAAGTAGGATGCAAATAAAGTTGCAAACTATTTTCCATGCTTTTGGAGGACCAAAAGCTCCTTAGTAGGGAGGATTGATCTAGGTGGCTCCAGAGAGACACACAGGACAAAGAAGGCGTATGAACGCCCAAAATGAAACTAATCAGAATGACTTTGACCTAGGACTAGACCATAGATCACGTCATCCTAATCACGGAGGTGTGAACAGTTCGTCAAACTGTGCTCATATGAGGGAGAACGTGTCAGTCAAAGTTAGTCTAGGGGCTGTCCTACATTTTGACTGACCCTGAGGCATAAACCTAGCTCTCGAAATCGATTGAATTTGTTGCCTCATTTATTTTCCCAATGACCTTTATTTTCTTAAAATTTTAAAATCACCCCTACCTTATAATAAAATCCAAAAAAAATTATGAGGTGGCGGGCCACCACTCCCACATCCCTAAAACCTCATAACAAAATTAATATTAAAAATATAAGGGGTAGGCAGCCATTACCCCCACCACTGGCGGAATTGCCCCTTTACAAAAATTCAATTATATATATATATATATCATACATATACATATACATATATATATACATACATATATCTATATATATATACATACATATATATATATAATTACATACATATATACATATACATACATACATATATATACATATACATATATATATATATATATATATATATATATTATATATATATATATATATATATATATATTAGGGGTTGGTAGGCATTACCCTCACCGAGCCCTCCTCTGTCACATTTAAACCATATGTGCCCAAATATAATGCAAGTGTTATAACCAACGTTAATTACAGAGGAGGGTCACCGGGGTGGGCCATCCAATGTGGACCCAAACTCCCATGTATAATTCAATTTTGGGGTTTTAAAATGACTTTGGTGCATAAAAAGGAGGAGGCAGGGTTTGACCACCCGACATCCTCCCTATTAACCAACGTATTTAACCACTACACCATCCGAATCACCTTAGTAAATCTGCCCTCAAATTTTTATATAAACTCAGTGTTTTTAGAAGTGCACGTAGTTTGAGACAGAGGAGAGAGATTGCAAGGCATGGATTTCTTGGCAGAAGCCAGGGCATGGATTTCGAGACAAGTAATTAATTTTTTAATGCGGGAACCATGAATTTTGTAGGAGGGCAAATTTTTCACTTTGTCAAAAATTGACAATTTTTTTATGGATTCAACACCTCTCATCGCCACAAGCATAGTGGCACTATCTTCTTCTCCATCAGAGTTCTACATTTTTCAGACATTTTCAGAATGCACATGGAACCATGATTTTAGCAAAAAATAGCGAGCGGAACCATGAGCCTTGATATTTTTCCAAGGACGTAAATTTTTCCATGTCTGAATATAGTCAAGTTTATAATTGTTTTTCATGATTTTCCACAAGAATCTTAGTAGCGACATCAGATTTTCCATCTGAGTGCAAACTTCTAGTCTTTCCATGGAACAGAATCTTTGAGGAATCCCAGGGGAATCTAAAAGATTCCTTGAGCCCATAATTCTCAACTTCTTAGAATTGAGATTTTGGACAGTCGATCCAGCGCTACTCGATGCCACAAATTTGATGGTACACTTGGATTTGTTGTTCCATCATTTCTTCTTCTAGTCACTTTTCTAAGTGCCAGTGCAGATGTCCACCTTCATGTGTGAGTATTCATCTTCATACGATCAATGCCTTGAGATCGATGGTCCAAACCGCTTCAGTAGTGTGACATCCACTTTTTCAGATGGCCCTTGTTTGTGAGGTATATGATGTGTTCATGTACTTCTTCTTTATGCATTATGTTGCACGAGTCCTTGATTGACGTTGATGCAAGATCTTGTTTATTACATGTTTTCATGATTCCTTTCTTGATGTGATGTAGAATCTTCTATATGATGTACTTGCTTTCATAACTCATCATGTTAAGTTCTGAGATTCCATGTTGTATGTTGTTGGGATACTCTTGTTTTCGACAAGCGTGATTTTGCATTGAGATCCCTTTTATGCCATGTTGGTGGGATGCTCATCATAGGAGTTTGATTGAGAATTATAGTAGTTGAGCATCTCTTAGAGCCACTCCTGCATGAGGGAATTTTCCTTGTATGATCATGACATCATCTGTTGTGTACATCACCATTATTGACATCACTTAATACGATGGCCTACACCATCTTGACAATGGGGCCTGGAGACGTACCTCCTCCTGGACAAACTCCGTTATCAACGCTTATGTTTTCATGTGCTGATCATTGTTATGTTCCTCTTCTTTTCCACATGAGATGTATTCATTAATGTTCTTTTAAAATGCAATTTAACACATCACGAAAGTAAAAGGTCTTGGAAGGTTCCTTCGTTACACCCAGACTTGGATTAGGGAAATATTGCTTCTTTACCATAAACAAGCTGAAAAAGGGATTTACCTATTGATATTTTTAGTGAAATCATATTGGCCCAAAGTGCATAAATGAGATGAATGTCACAACTCCTTTTATGATCCTCCAACATTTTCTTTATAACTTTAACCAAAATTTTATTCGAGGACTCTGCTAGTCCATTTTACTGTGGATAGCATGGAGTAGAATGATGCAACAAGATTTGATATTTCTGACAAAAATCAATCATCACAGTAATGTTCAATGCTACTGCATTGTCTGTCACTATTTGCCTGAGGAATCTAAATATAGACAATATGTATTATTCAATAAATTTGATAACAATAGTATCAGTTTCATTTCTGACTGGAATGGCCTCTACCCATTTGGTAAAGTAATATGTAGCAATCAATATCCATCTGTGCCAACTTATTGATGGAGGATGAATTTCATGAATGAAATCCAATCCTCATTGAAGGAAAGGTTCTTGGACTAGTACTGGAACCAATGGAAGAGGTGCTAATCTCTGCTTTCCAGCAAATATTTGACACTATGTACAACTTCTAACCTTTGATCCAACTTGTGCAAACAAAGTAGGCCAATAAAACCCTTCCCTTAAGATTTTGTATGATGTAGCCCTCCAAGCATAGTTCCCTCCACAAATTCTTGCATGAAATTGATCAATGATCCCTTTTATCTCATTTTCCGTTAAGAAAAGTAAAAGAATGTTAAGAGGATCCTTCCAATACAAACTTGCATTAAATCATTTTACAGTCTTCAAGTTCAATGTTTTAAATTGATTCTTGTTAAATTCATGTGGACATTCAAATTCTCAAAGAAAATTTACAATATCAGAGTAACAATCGGATAATAAAATTTTTTCATCAATGTGAATCAAAATTGGCTTATCTGATGCAGAAGGTTCTTGTGGATTCTCCTTTGTTGGGATGCTAGAAGGTTCTTGTGCATTCTCCTGTGTGGGGTTGCAGAATGTTCTTGTGGATTCTCTTATGCTAGAATTTCAAATAAAAAAGTTATTTCTAAGATCTTATAATTGGACTCATCAAGCAGCCTAGTCAGGCCTTTACCTTTTACCATCTCGGTAGTCTTAATGATGATGTAATACTCTAAAATCTTATTTATACATCTTCGTCTCCTTCTATCAGTATCAGGTGGAGTTAAAACAGTCTTGACAACACTATTAGTAACATAGGGAATAATAGAAAAGTGGAGGAGATAGACTCTAAAGGATTTCAAATCTTGAACTAAAGAATACACATGTTTTTCAATAATGTCATACTTTAGCTCAACATCTCTCCTAAATTTTCTAAAAAAGGCAATGGTTTGGTCATCTCCATCTTTATTCTTTTGCAAAAGAATGACAACTAAGCTAATTTCAAAGGAAAAAGAAAACATACTAAAAGCTTTAGAGTAATCTGGACTGGCTAAGCTGGGGGCTTCTATAATGGCTTTTTTAATTTGATCAAATGCATACCTTGCAAGAATAGTCCATTTAACTTCATGGTTCTTTTTCAGCATATCAGTTATTTCCTTAACTATTTCATCATAATTAGTGATAAACCTTCTTAAAAAATTAATTTTCCCAACGAAAGCTTCAACCTCCTTCTTTTTTTGTGGTAATATAGGTGCCTAAATTGTTGAGACTCTTTTAGGTTCAATGACTACTCCCTCTTTAGAAAGATGTGGCTGAGAATTTTTCCTTCTTGGAGTGCAAACAAAGACTTCTTGGGATTAAGATAAATCCCAAATTTTCTACACTTGTCAAAAACCTTTCTCAAATTCTTTAAATGCTTTTGGTCAAAATTGGAAAAAACAGTGAAATCATCAAAATAAATAACATCAAATTTGTTGGTCTTACCCACAAATGCTAAGTCCATAACTCGTTGAAACGTAGCTCCAACATTAGTTACCCCAAAAGGCATCTATGCATACATAAATGTGCCCCAAGGAGTTGTGAATGGAGCCTTTTCTATATCCTCTAGACTAACCATAATCTAATTATATTGAGAAAAATCATCTAACATGGAAATTCTATTAGCTCCTTAACATTTCTGAAGTAATTAAGCCATATTGGGTAATGGATAATTATCTGCCAGAGAAGTTTATTCAAATTCCTAAAATCCACACATAACCTAATTTCACCATTCTTTTTTCTCACTAGAACTAGATTGGCTACCCAATCATAATATCACATTGGAAGTATTATTTTAGCATCAAGTAGCTTCTTAAGTTCTTTTTCAATAATAGGAAGAAAGGCAGGATTAATTATCCCCAATTTTTTTTGAAAGGTTTTGTCTCTAGTTTTAATGGAATTTTATGTTCAATAATAGATGTATCATATGTTTTTAATTAATTATAAGACCAGGAAAAAACATCTTTGTATTCTTTAAGGAGGGGAAAATATTTTTCTTTGGATTCCATTGATAGGGATGCATAAATTTTAACATTTCCGATTTCTTCAGAACTTCCAATGTTATAAATTTCAATATATTCCTCATTTTGATTTGATGGCAGATTTTTGCGTACATAATTATGATCAAAGAGCTTATCAAGAGGGATTAACCCTTTTGGAATAAAATTGTTAGATAATTGAATAATGCTATGATCAACAATTTTAGAGTCAAATTGTGGTGTTTGATTTTTGTTGTAGACTTCAATATTATCAAGTTGTTCTTCCTCAACTTGTAGGTTTGAGAATTCATCAATGACTTGGAAAAAGGATTTTAGTTGCTCGTCATCATTAAAGATTGTTGAAACCTAATCCTCAGTGATTGCGGAACTAAATGTGAACAATCATCGAGAAGATGAACTGAACAATCACATTCTTGTATATAATAGATAGCTGGCTAAATGAATAAATGCATTAGTTTTCTGGAGTTAGTCCTGGCCTAACATGGTATCAGAGCACAAGTCCCAGGTTCTTTTTTTAACCATTGCTTTGTAACTCCTGTCCATTGCCTACCTTCTGCTCCTCTATCCCACACCTGAAGGAAATGCTTGCCTGCCTGAAGCTGCATACCAAATGGTGTCAGAGCTGAAATGCACGCTGCCTGAAGTGAAATGCATGATGCCTACCCACGCTACTGAGTGAAACGCCTGGCCTGGCATACCAAATGTCTAAGAGGAGAAACGCTCCCTGAAGCTACATACCAAACATGTGAGGAAGAAAAACGCGTGCCTGGAGGTAAGGTAACGTTGTTGCGGATTTGATATATGACTACTGTAAAACACTGTTGCAGGTTTGATATCTGTTGTGGATTTGATATATGACTACTGTAAAACGCTGTTGCGGATTTGATATGACTACTTTATTAAAAAAAAGTTGTTGCGGGTTTGATATCTATTGCGGATTTGATATATGACTACTATAAAACGGTGTTGCGGATTTGATATATGACCAATGCGTACACAAACTCTTAAGCGACAATCCTTTTCCATGGATACCCCGCTGAATCGCTGATAGCATCTAGTGTGGGTTCCTTTGGACCTCCTTGCAAGTTCTCAATCCATCTGCAAATCCTCTTTATGAATGCCACGAATAGCCCATCCGCAATACCTATCTCTGGGTGCTGTGATCACCCACATATCCACCAATTTTGCAGGAATGATACAGGCAGAAATCGTCATGTAAATATTGAGAATGCAGTTTCTAACAACGTCATGGTAGTACTTTGTTATTAGAGCAGAGAGTAGGTTTACATTCTTTCTACTTTCGTTGACAATTATTGATATTGCACATAAGATTGAATTGATCTTTAATTTGAGAACGGTGGTATAAAGAAAAACAACAGGCTTGCCAGCATACATGGAAAAGTTGTATGAGTTGAGAGTGTCAAAGTACTTTCAATGATTCATATGTAATTCTGACCTTTTACCAGTTGAGATGCCAATATATATATTAAGCGTCCATGTTTATGTTATCAGAAATGACGTGAAATATATTCAGGTGTTTTGTAAGGATTTGGTAAGAGCTTCTTGGTCAGTGATCTTTACAATGGTATATGATTGTTAAGATTGCAATTACTTCTAGGAAGGTGGATAGAGCTTGGAGAGGCCATTTTGTCTTTTAGTAGTATTTTGAATATGATAACTATATAGCAGCAAATTTGACTATATAGCAGCAGAAGTCTTTTTTCATAAGAGCAATTTTTTTTCCATCAGAAGTCTATCAGCAATTTTTTTTTTTATATCAGCAGAAGTAATTTTTTAACAGAATGCATTCAATCATCTCTATGATAGGGATAGTTCTCATTGGCAAGGAGAACTATCCTGACTGGTCCCGGATGGTACAACACACCCTCATCTTCAATGAGTTGTGCAAAGGAGTGTGTGTCGGAGAAGGAGACAGTGACCCAGAAAAGCCTACATGAGACAAAGAGATGGCCATCTGGGAAAACAAGAACATCAAAGCGTATGCATTAATCGCAGCGTCTGTAAATAAGGAGGTGAGTCGTCACATTTCAACATGTTCAACTACCTTTGAAGCTTTACAAAAGCTGAAAGAGATCTATGACTCACATTCTGCACTTGAAGTCGTCCAACTTATGATTAAACTCTTCACTCTTGAACTGCAAAATAATGATCCTCTTGCTCTTGCATCTGAAATAAAATCTATAGTGCATGATATCAAATCCACTAAAGTTGAGCTGCATATATCTCTTATTGCTTTTCTCAAGGCATTGTATCCTACATACTCCAATTATCTTGAGTCTTTGCAAGCAAATGGAAATCTCAAGGATATAAGCTTTGACTCTCTTGTGAAAAAGTTTGTTGAAAGAGAAAAAGCCTTTGGAAAGAAGACAGTCCCTGAATCTTTTGAAGAGACTATATGCCAGGCTAATAAAGAAAAATATCCCGCTCAAGATTCTACAAGAGGAAGAGGTGGACGAAGAGGAAGAGGAAGATACTTCAGAGGCAGGGGGGGCAGACATTCTCAAGGAGAAAAGGCAAATTTACATTGTATTCGCTGCAAAAGAAATGGATCACGTGATGCCTCTACATGCAAGCTACCATGGGACAAAATTGAGCAGAGAAGAAACCAACAGAAAGGTAAAATTGACGATACAGACAAAGGTAAAGCACCTGAATCCGCTCACTATATTGAGGCACAATGTAACATTGGATTAAATGAAGATTTGTTTAACACTTCACTTGCTTCCTGGAAAAATGATTGGCTACTTGATTCAGGAGCAACCTGTCACATGACTCATAGAAAAGACTTTTTTGAAGATTTCACTGACAATGTTGATGGAGTAGTATACTTTGCAGATCAGTCAAAAATCAAGCCATCAGGGCTTGGCACAATCAGGCTTAAACTGCCTGGTCTCTCAGACTTTCTTCTTGATCATGTTTTATATCTCCCACAGCTCAAGAGAAACTTGTTGTCCTTGGTGCACATCCGCCAACAAGGTCACTCCATTCATATGTTTGATGGCAAGCTTGAGGTGAGAAAATCATCTGATCACTCACTTTTCATGAGGGGAATAGAAGAAGAAAGACTTCTCAAACTGCAAGGAACATCTGCTCATGCACAACATTTCTCATATATTTCTCATCATGAAGAAGGTACACTTCCATCAAGTTTATTATGGCATGCTAGATTTGGACATTTAAACTATGACAGTCTCCGTTTATTGAAGAAAAATGGTGTTGCTGGTTTGCCTACAATTCCTAGAAAACTTAAGCAATGTGATGCTTGCATTCTAGGAAAGCATAGCAAACAGTCATTTCATGACTCACATTCAAGAGCACATAGGAAGCTTGAACTTATTCATTCAGATTTATGTGGTCCAATGCCTGTTCCTTCTGCAAATGGAAATAAATATATCATGACATTTATTGATGACTACACCAGAATGTGTTGGGTTTATTTATTGAAGAACAAATCGGATGCTTTCCTAACATTCAAGAATTTTCATAAATGGATTGAAAATGATGCACAATCTCATATTGGGTCTATTCGCACTGATAATGGAAAATAATATACATCAAATTAATTTGAACAATATCTTTGCCAACATGGGATTAAACATCAAACAACTGTGCCTTATAATCCCCAACAGTGTAGCTGAAAGAATGAATAGAACAATTTTGAATATGGTACGATCCATGTTTTTTTTCAAAAATGTAAAGATAATGTTTTGGGCTGATGCTGTTCTATGTTCTGCATATATAAAGAATAGATGTCCATCTAGTGCTATAAGAAACAAGACTCCTTATGAATTGTGGTATGGACATGTTCCTTTGGTCAAACATCTCAGGATTTTTGGTTCCACCTGTTATGCTTTGATACCAAAGGTACATAGAAACAAACTTGGTGCTAGAAGTCGTAAGTGTATTTTCTTGGGGTATTCAAATACTTCCAAAGCATACCGCCTCTATGATGAAGAAAATAAAAAGTTTGTTATATCTAGAGATGTAATTTTTCTTGAATCATCCAAATCTGACAATGTTGTTGAGCGGCAACTTGATCGCTTGGATAGATTCGCAAAAATGAAATCGTTTCAAGAATTTGAAAATCAGATTCCACATCTTGAAGGGGGGATTCCTATACTAGATCAACATGTGGAATCGTCTTCTGAAGAAGATTCTCCCCCGTCTGAAACTCCAACAACGGATGATGCTTTAAGTGATGTAATTGATAGAATTGGGAGACTCAATCTTGATTCAGTCCCAACTCAATCAACAGAGTAGCCTGGACCATCTCAGAAAGGTCCGCCAAAGTGGCTGACGAAGACACTTGAAAGTGTTCATCCTGATGAAATTGGAAAAACAGGAACCAATTCAAACCGACAAAATGGAGGTGATGTAGATGCCTCTAATTCACCTGTTGATATGGATGTTTCTTATGATTGTGAATTGAAATTGTCTACATATTTTGAACCAACTTCCTTTAAAGAAGCTGCTTCTCATGATGAATGGAAAGAAGCAATGCAAAAGGAGTATGATGCCCTCATAAAGAACGACACTTGGAAGCTGGTTGATCCTCCATTTGGAACCAAACCAATTGGCTGCAAGTGGGTCTACAAGAACAAGTACAAGCTGATGGCTCACTTCACAAGCACAAAGCTAGGCTTGTGGCAAAAGGTTTTGCACAGAAGGAAGGGGTCGATTATGAGGAAAATTTTTCCCCCACAGCAAAATGGGCCACCATCCGGACACTCTTTGCACTAGCATTTCTTCAGAACGGTTGGAAAGTCTTCATCTAATATGGATGTAAATAATTGCCTTCTTGAATGGAGATCTAAAGAAAAAATTTATTGTCCAGCCTTGAAGTATTTGCTTTGGAAAGGACATGAACATAAAAGTATGCAAACTTGTGAAGTCCTTGTATGGCCTCAAACAAGCACCACGAGCCTGGTATGAAAAGCTAACTGAGCATCTTCTGAAACTCAACTTCAATCATTTTGATCTTGATGATGCAACTTTATTTGTCAAGAAAGTTGGAAAAACAGTTGTATATCTTGTGGTATATGTAAATGATCTTTTAATGACAGGGAACAATGAAAGTTATATTGCATCCATAAAGAAAGAATTAAGAAAAAGTTTTGAAATGACTGATTTGGGCTATGTTCATTACTATCTTGGCATTGAAGTAACCCAACATCCAAAATCCATATTTCTTTCTCAAAAGAAATACATTGGAGATTTTTTAAACAGATTTGGCATGACAGAGTGCAATCCTCTTTCTACTCCAATGGAACAAAACTTAAAGCTCACATCTATTGAAGGAAAGGAATTTTAGGATGCAACAAAGTATAGACAGCTTGTAGGAAGTCTCATCTACCTCACTACTACCAGACCAGACATTTCATTTGCTGTTGGAATCCTCTCCAGGTTTATGCAAAAGCCTTGTGAGGGACATTGGTCTGCTGCAAAAAGAGTTCTAAGGTACTTGAAGGGAACTCAAGACCTGGAATCAAGTATACATAGGTGGACGACTTTAGCTTGATTGGATACTCTGATTCAGACTTCGATGGAGACAAAGAAACTGGAGTATCTACTTCAGGATATGCTATGAGTCTTGGATCAGGATCTGTCTCTTGGAGATCACGCAAACAATCAGTTCCAGCAGATTCCACAACAGAAGCAGAATACGTGGCAGCAGTTGAAGCAACGAAAGAAATTGTGTGGCTTAGGAAAATTCTTGAAGATTTGCAGGTAAAACAAGTACAATCAACTCCACTCATGATTGACAACACCTC
>APFE031475243.1:7694-119853 GCA_000404065.3 Pinus taeda
TGCTGCAATATGTCTCTATCTTCTTTCAAATTAGAAACTCCTTTTACAATGGTCTTGTACTGGTGTAGTACTTTACCAATACGCAGGCTACAACCTGCAGAGAGCTACAACTCTCTCTCGTTTTCCAGTCTCTCCTGGAAGGGAGCTACAACTCCCTACTTCTTTTCTCACAAGGACCACTTTTCATAGACATCAAATGATCATCAAGTTCATGTAGATTTCACAGTCAACAGCAGTAACTAGATCAACAAAACAGAACTAAACCCAGAACACCTTATCAACAGAAAAATTCAGTCAACAGACAGTCATGAGACAGATACGCAACTTTCCTTTCTCTGGCCTGCGTCGCTACGCACTTCACCCTCTGCTTCTCTGCATATACCCGTGGAGTTCCTTCCACTGCACTGCGTGCCCACACACTACTTCTTCTACCGCGCTGCGTACAGTACGCACCCAGATGCACTATCGCACCGCGTACTGCCACAGTAGTCACGCACCCAGAAAGACTATCGTGTCGCGTACTTTGTTGTGCGTACGCACCTGAACCACTGCCGCTCTGCGTACCCACGTAGTTCACCTGTTTCTATGCTGCGTACCCGCGCAGTCACCCTTCTTCTGCTCTGCGTACCCATGCAGTTCGCCTGTTTCTGCTCTGCGTACCCACACAGAGGCACCATTAAACACCTGCGTACTTTAGATTAGGGCCGAATTTTCAGATCACCAGTGTGCTTCAGTTAGACGGATGCCCAGATCTGATCACCCTTCACAGATTCGCTTTCCACTTCACTTTCATATAGATCAAGCTTTTGAAACAACAACCCAAAATTTCAGATCTTAAAATATTCAACCCAAAAGCATACTCAAGCCAAATGATCTCCTTTTCTTTATATAGGCAAGCTCTTCCTCAAATCATGGATCAATACCACGAGCCAAAACCATAATAACACAAATATCGTCGGCTAAATACATAAGAAACCCCACGTGTGCTTTTCTCTTCCTTGAAATGAGTGCACTGGGGGTACGCACCTCCTGAACGGCTAACCTGCGTGTCTGGCCGCGGTGCCTGCATAGCGTACCTGCGGGTATGCATCTTCTGAACTGTTCGCTTGCGTACTTCTTAATTCTCATCATATTGAGAGTCTTGCCATGGGTGTTGCCATCAAGTACAATATCTGTAACATATAACCATACCAGAATCATAATGCCAACATATTTTACCTATAAATAAGGGATTGAGTTCTCTCCATCCATCTGTTCATATTAGGTGCATGCTAACAAAAGTCACACTAGATATCTCGACAACTCCTTCCTATTGATAGTTCCCTTGAGTTCATATTACTTACACACTCAATCAAGAAGGGGATCTACAAACATCAAGGATGTCAAGGACCCTCTCAAGGAGAATGATTTGGAGCTAAGGATCTTCAAAACGTTTGTTGCCCAACTATATTCTTTGAAATTTCTACAGGTAATGGATACATTATTTACATTTTCTCAAATTACTTATTGATGTTTATTTTTGTAGTTTTTCTCTTGTCTTTATTTTTACATGAATGATATATCATTTTAATGTTTTAATGTAGATCCACATTGTGTTTTTCATATTCTAATTACCATTTTGTATGGATATAACACATAACTATTAGAATAGTACAATTAGTTCAACCTTCCTACAATCTGTACCAAATAGATTGGTGAACCCAAAAGGGAATAGAACCATTTTTTCTTCCCTAGTTATGGGTGTGTGTCTCATCTCCCCTACCCACTTCATTTTTCTGGTTTTTTTATTATATTTAGTTTCCATGGGTTTCATAGGTGGAGACTCTCCATTTCTACCCCAATAACTAGCTCACAACTTCCCTAAAACTTTTCCACACATTTTGTCCCAATTTATGCAGTAAATCAATGTACATTCCATCTAAAAAAAGCACTCATCCGTCACAATTTTTGGGCCATATTTTGCTCTCATATTTTACCTAACACATGGTATATTTCTACATTTCCAATGTGGAAAACAAGTTACCTTTTTGCATTGTCTCCAATTTTTTTATTTTTTTTTCTCTTGGTTTAAGAAGTATTCCTATAGAGTTTACTAGTCATTTTATAATTCTTATGTTATACTTGTAATGCATACTTAAAGATATTTTATAGTACTGGAAAGGCCAAGACCTCTTCGGATGTTTAGTACCTTCTCCTTTTTGGACACTCTATTATGTTTCTCACCTTAGTGGTTCTTGTGGGAAGAAGTCAATGCATATAGATTTATTTGGGACTTTGTGACTTCACCATCCATTGTCTTCTAGTTGTAACTATCTCATTCATGCCTTCAATCATCCATGTAGGGAACATCATAACCATTGTTGTTAGTTTTTACAAGGACCTTTTTCCATGGTTTAGGGTTTTTGAACACTACTATTTTATCTTTTAGGCTATGAGTCTTTTTCTTTGATTGGATGGAATAATTCAATTAGACCACCTTTATTTTGATTCAAACACACTTTGAAACCACTTGTTACAATTGTTAGCTCTGCTACATGTTGTTGACTTTCAAAGTATGGAAGTTAGCTCGGTCCTTGGTTTCTTTCTCAGAAGACGTCTGCACCGGTTATCATCTTCCTTCTCCTTCACCTTGCTTACTCCCTTTCACCCTGTTGCCTCCATTTTTCCGTTTCGCTTCGCCTATAGTCCCATAGCCCTCACTATCTCTGTTTTCCTCCAAAAACTTTTCATAAGCCCTTTTCTATCACAACAGTCATTTTCTCCTTTCCTTCCTCCCTCATTCTCCCTTCATCAGTCTTAAAGAATAGTTAATCCCTTTATCGGGTCTGAGTCTAATCGCTATCACAAATCGCATGTGCATAAGGCTACGCTGCTTGACTTCCGCCAATACGATATTTCGATGTGATTTGATCTCAACTGTTGATCGCTGCACCCAATCCAACGGTCCCCACCACAAATAACTTATTGTTGTGGTGAAAACACAACCCCCCATTATTGACTTGTTCAACTCAAATAATGGGGACCCTTTCTATAAAAATTTGGCTAAATACCTTTTTGGATTTTTATTTAGTTGATTGCCCTACGCTTTTGTTAATTTTTTATTTTCTTTGGATTATTGTTTTGATTGCTTTGTTAAAATCGATTTTTTATAAGCTTCCCATTGACGCTTGTTTCGCCTCATTTGGTCAACTGGTTTGAAAATGGCACTCCTTTGAAAGTTTGATTATTTATGTAGTCTGGGTTAAAAATGCATAAAATGTACAATATTTCATTTTGTAAATAGATTAGTTCAATAATGCATTCATTTTAAATATTAACTCGTAGTGAATTTTATTAACATTTTTTTCATTTTTAGTGATGCAGCCAAATTATTAAACATCGGAATTTAAGAAATTTACTTCAATTTCCAAATCAAATCCTAATCTTAAAAACCCATAACATTCTATTGGTTGTAGTTTCAATAATTTCACAACTTAACTAAATTTCATTAAAATAAAACCAAAATAAAAAATAATATTAAATCTTTAATTAAATTAAATTAAATTATATATAATTAATTTAATTAAATTAAAAATTTAATATATAACAAATAATAATATAAAAAAAAAAAAAAAAAAAAAATTTCATCGCATCGAGGATCGGGTCGGGAATTTTTATGGGACACATTTTAAATAACCCCGATACCCTCACATCCCCGATACCGATCCCTGAAATCTCTTATACCCCGATCTTCGATACCTCCCTTCACCCGATCGCCGATCAACATAAGCATTCAATGCATCGCATCGGGAGTTTTCATGTCCCGAAGTTTAAAAACCCGATATCCCTCGTTACCCCGATCGATTTCCCAATTGCAAAAAGTCAAAAGGCATGGGGGTCGTTACCTTAGTTTAATGTTTTTTAAGCTTTGTTTTAAAAGTTTTAATACTCATACGTATGAGTGAAAAAGGGAGTGGTTAGTTAGTATTAATATTAAAATAGTTTAAAATATTTAATAATAAATTTTAAATTAATTTAATTAATTAATATATAAAATTTAATTAATTAAATTAATTAAAATTTTAAGTATTAATTAGATTAATTTATTTATAAATAGATTATATTAATTAGTTAGATTAAGAATAATTATTCATAGGTTTATTAATTAATTGGTTTAGTTCATAATTAAGAATTAAATTAGAATTAATTATTAGATAATTAGAATTCTAATTTAGGATTATATTTTTAATTAAAATTCTAATTTTTAGCTTAACAACAGAATTTTCAGATGTATTCCAGATTTCATCCATCAACTTTGGAGGCTCATAGATTGAGTTATATTTGGCCAAATAAGGCCCAGGATGGCTCATTGGAAAGATAAAATCAAGGAGAATATTTCTGAGGAGGTTTCACTGATAGATTTGGTCATTTATTGGATCAAAAAGTAGGCATAAAATCAAGCTCCGAATTTTGAAAACAAAATCAATTTTCTGAGTTTATTTTCATTTGTCCAAGCCTCTTCTAATTACAGAACCATTTGTTAATAATAGCTTTGGCCAATCAAACCATCGTATGCATCAATTGAAAACTTACATTTTATTTTCAAGTATTTATTTAAATAGAATTTGATTGGATTTGATTTAATGGCCAGAAATGATATTTTGATTGCATCTTAATTTATTTTGATTTCTTTTCGCAGGAAAACAGTGGAAGAAATATGGAGAAAAGGATCTCAATCAATGAGAATGCTCCAGCAATTGAAGATCAAGATTTTTGAGCAAATAAAATTGGATTTAACAGATTCTCTTCACCAAACTTTCCTCTCAAAAATTCCTTTGCAAATAGTATAAATAATAGATTGCATAATGTAATGAAGGGTGGCTCTCCTATGCAATTTTAGACTTCTGAAAGCACTACTGTAATAGGAATTTAGAGTTGTAGGAGAGAGGAGAGAAAATCTCAGATCTGGGGATTATTGAGGATTTTCCCTTTGTATCTTGAATTATGTATGAGGGGCAGAGTTTGCACTATTGTGGCTCTAGTTTTGAAGGTAGAAGTTCAAGAAATGTAAAGGACTGTTGGAGACCAAGATCAGAGAAATTGATGCAATAAACTGGTATTTTTAATACTACTGTTTCAAATATCAGTTTCATTTTTATGGTAACAAGAATGTCTCATTTTATTCATGTTTGTGCACTATTGTCAATATGGGTAATTAGTCTCAATGTTATTATGTATCTCTGCTCTTATGAATTAATTTCTGATTTATGAGTAACTATTTACTTAGAAATCTATCTTATAAAACTGATTTATTGAATGGTAATGTGTTGTGAACTATTTCCACATATTATTGTTTAATTATTGGATTGACTGATCTGATAATCAATATCATCTTTGTGAACTACTTCCTAAGTGGCGTTGGTTTATTATTTCAGTTAATAGATCTCAATAGGATGTGTTTTGATATCCATAATATCAGTTAATTGAACTACTTCATTAACTTGATATTCATTATAAATAAGACATATTTAAATCCCAATACTTTAATTATCTTGCTCTTAGTTGGGTTAGATCTATATCTGCCTAATTAAGATAGGACTTAGATTAGTTTCTTTTGCTTGCATCATAGAATAAGCTTGCATTTAGAGTAATTTCTACATTCTTTTAAGTCCTCTCCTCAAAGAGGCAAAACTTTAGTTGTGGCTTGGTTGAACCCAAATCAGCTTAAGGCTCATTCTTTTGCCTAATCAGCAAGAAGAATTGATCTGATATCCCTAACTATTGGTGGTAAAAGATACATCATAAACCAATAGCGATAGGGAGAAGGTAACTGGACCTAGTTAAACCAGTCGGAGCCACCACACCAAACGGAAAAGGAGCTGCTTTAAGGTCCGGACCGGGTGGTCATCCCTCATTGTTGTTGCAACGATTTTCGAGGCATCAACATTTTTGGCGCTAGAAGGAGGGCCGAGAATTTTTGTTTATTGGAGTCCTTTCAATTTAACACTTTATTTAATTACGATGGCTCCTCTTAATCTTCCAATTTGGAGTTGCATCCATGGACGTGCATCCTCCAATACTCCACCCGAAGTGGTAAGACTCTTGTCTCAGGTAAAGTTCAATGGTAAGAGAAGTTCTTCTACTTTTAATCATGTCTTTCAATTTATTCAAAATGTTTCAAATCATGATTTTCAAGGGATTGATGACAGCATTTTATGCAGAATTTTTACTCTCACATTTGTGGCAAAAGCCAGAAGCTGGTGTAGAACTCTTCCAGTTGCTTCAATCCACAGCTGGGATCAATTTGTTACAATTTTCATTTGTAAATTTGACGGCTAAGATTATGAACATGTATGCGATGAAATTGAATATCTACGAAGATTTGAAAATGAGTCTGTTAATGATTTTAATATTCGATTTCACTTGAATTGTTTAAGATTTAAAGATGAGGATAAACCTACGGAAGAAGAATCATTAGATTGGTTTGAATATATTAGTTCTCTTCCACCCATTCCTAATCCATATGAAATTAATTCAAGCTTTGTCACATCCCCTCCAAATATAAAAGAAAATTCCAATTTGGATGTGCAAATAAATTGTGATGAAGTGGTTTCACAAAGCTTGGAAAATATTTCCATTCAAATGCAAGAAGACAACATCAGCAATTTTGGAGAAAGAATTGCCTTGGAATCTGAAAATTACTCTACGGTCAATTCAGAAAATCAGATCGCAAATCAGCAAGTACAAGCAGCAATCAAGGTAAATAATAGCATGCAAACTGCTGTACAAATTTATGAATTTTTCCATGATGAGCAAATGCCGAAATCAGAGCAGCAAAGTATCCTTCTTCAAGAAAGCATGAACACACAAAGGAACGATCTGTAATCTAAAATTTACAATGAGCATAATGCACAAGAGTTCTCAAACAGGGACAGCTTTAAATGCATTGTTTCAGGTTCACATTTTTCCCTTTATCCTGATATTTTTAATGATGAGAGTTTTTCCCCTCTTGGTATTAATGATATTTCAGAAATTAAAGAGGATGATTTAAATGAATTACCAATAAATTTTTATCAAGATAAAGAAACAATTGTTAATCATTCTTTTACCATTAATGAGCATGAAATTTTTATTCCTCCTTGTTTGGATATATTGGGTGAGATTGAAGGGAACTCTAGGGAATTTTGTGAAGTCATTTATGATAATTACTCTGATATTGAGGATGTTGATTTCTATTCCTCTCAAGAGAATCCTCATGACAAAATTCAAATAACATCTGTGAATGAGCAATGCTTCAATTTAGAAATTATCCCAACCAATCCTCATTTTAAAGTAGCAAATTATCTTTATGATTTCACTATTCAAGAAAACATTTCAATTTACGATTCATATCATGATCAAGCTCTCATTCCTATTCATAATCATAATTCATTTTCTATTTCACAAGTTGGAATTCGAAATTACCCAAATTTCATAATTCTAGCCAATCCTTGTCAAAGAGAAATTATTTCAAAACAATCCCAATTGTGCTGTAGAAGTAGTTGTACAAATAGTGATTTCATTATAGTTTTTCTTTCACAGTTATTTTGTTTAAATTTAGATTTATTTTCTGATTTTATTTTGCAAAATTTTAACACATTATGCTGCCCTATTGAGCACTTTACTGTCAAACACTCAATTGATGAATTGCTTTATTGGGAAATTAAAGTTTCATATTATAACCATGAACACTAAAAGCTGTTAACATGTCAATATCAATTGATGTTCATTTCTTATCAAAAGCTTCTATTTCCTCAAAGACAATCTCAACTAGAGGATATATTTTTACAATCTGGCCAGCGTTTTAATTCAATTAATAATTTTCAATTGTATTTAACAGATTTCCATTCATTTTTCATTGACTCATTTGAAAAATATTTGGAAATTTTTCCCTCAAAGAAGATTGTTAATAATTTAACATTTGCATATAACACTAACGATTTTTTCCAGGCCTTTGAATTTAAAAGCTCATCTTCACAGTCTGGCCTGTTATCTCTTCCTTTGAACATTTCCCCATCCTTAATGAAAATCCATCCAGACTTCTATGATCCAATTGGTATTCAATTGGAAAGGAAATTTCAAGAGAAAGAGATTTTAATTAAGTTGCTAACAATAACTATACATTCTGATTTCATATTTATTTTCCTTAATCTAGTTAGATTTCTATTTTTATTACTAACATTTGAACTGTACATATATGCAGGAATAAAAAAGAGAGAATGGTTACACTGGAAATATGACTATACCTAGTCATTTTCATGTATATGATTAGAATAGGAGTACAATTAATTTAGTTAGTTTGTTTTATGTAGTTAATTTATTTTCAACAATTCTGTAGATATAAATAAAACAAAGCAATCAACCCTTTTCATTCATGTTTAGTGAAAACATTTTCTTCCTATCAGAAAGTTTTATTATTGTTTTCCTTTTTAAATTTCTTACAACAGTACCTCTACTATGCTTATTTTGAATAATTTCTTAATTAAATTCAATTAAGGTTTCACTTGGCATCGATCGCCTCAAGGCCACTTTTCTTTATTTCGAGATTGCTGAGTGCATACATTCAAATCTGTTTTGATATTTTTTCACAATTAGTGGCTTTATCCCATTCTGATCTTTAGTTGATTATTTGATGTTGCAATACGCATCATATTTATTTACTAAAGGCATTATTAAATAGTCACTATAACAATACAGATTCTTCTCAAAGTTATTCAGAATAAGCAGAGGTAATAAATTGTTGTTCAATTCAAAAGGGAAGCCTATTTTATATTTATTTCTGGTAAAATTTATATTTCCCGAACATGAATAAACAGATTTTATTTAGGCTGATTGCACACTTAGATTTAGAATAAATAATGAGATGATTTTAAACGAAGGAAAAATTTTGATAAATCAAAGGAAGGATTTGAATATTTATGAGGTAAAATCTGCAGACAATTTCCTTCCAGGTACGCATTTACAAGTTCTTTCTCATCTCTTATTAGTTTCTATTTTTCTTAGTTTATTTTTTATTCGTGTTCTATTTTATTTGCAGTTTTTCATTTGTTTTCAAAAACTTGAAGTAAGCAGTAAACCCATTTCAAATTTTCAACAGGTTCAGGGAAATTTTACTTTTGATTCATTAGAATTTAAGCATTTTTAACTTTGCTTTTATTCACTTAGAAAACCCAATTGAAATTTTAAAGGAATATCATAAGACCATTCACATCATAAGATTTCATCGGAAGTAGTTCTTAGCATTTCTTTTGATAAAAAATTGTTCATCAAAGACCTTCGATGCATTATCTTACTCATATGCCATATTGCATTTTGCATATCAGAGCTTTGCAGTTGAAGTATATTTCCATTATCATGAATCGCCGATCTTTGATAATCGACTTTACCGATATTGCGACAACCACATATTTTCGGACCCGATATGAAATTCAAATCAAGTTTAAAAAATATCGCGTCTGTTTAATCGCAATAATGGTAGCAGAATAACTTTAAAAGGGCCGCTGTCTCGGATCCGATATGTTATTAAAAACCCATCATAAAAAGTTATCGGGTCCGCTCTTCATCACATATTGGCATCGCAGGAATCATATTGTGTTACATCGGGTACCCAAAGTTTGTCGATTGCTGATTAGCTATGTCATCCATCGCATCGCCGATATTGGAATCGTTTCATCACATTTTTTATGCTCATGTCACTTCTTTGAATCTACGATGTGCGTTTTGCGATATGGGAAGCACAATGTAAATATTCTCCAATACTCGATATAATATTTCTTTAATGATGCGATCACTTCATTTCATTGCACATGTTCTTATCGGCAATTTGCCATTGCAATCTCTGATGCGACAACTTCCAATGCATGCCTTTGAGCCATTAACATTTAATCGATATATGGCATAGCAACAAAAGTGAAGTCTTGCAAATTAAAATTCAAGCATGGTGAAGAGACATGTGATGCGAATCATCCGATACATCGATGTGTTATTTTAAAAAGTGAGCTTGGGTAACCACTATGGTAAGAAAACAGTTAATGACCAATTTGCAGCATATTTAAACCATTTTGATTTCTCATACATTTGAGTTCTAAATATATAATTCCATAATCAAAAATGGAATTCAAGACCTCTCTATCTTCATATTTAAATATTATTATCTTGGATTTGGTCTTGATTCTGGACAATTTATAAAATCATGGAATTTATATGAAACTTATAATATTTTGAGAAACAGTCATTATTGCAAATTTTCATTCTCATTTTTTTATGCATTTGTTTTAATTTCAACTCCCTTGAGCACTAAGAATTCCACTTTTACATTTTACTGCTTGCTTTAGTTTAAATAAAATAAATAATGATTTTGGGTTACAGGATTTCGGTTAGTTTGACTTCTTCATGTTTTTAATATTAATTAAAATAAGAAGCCAGCTAGTTTGAAAAAACTGATACCTTTTAGGTAAGATCAAAATAAATTATCCAATGCTAAGATTCATGTACCCACTTTCATTAATTTCCATTTCGTTACTTTAGTTTCAGTTTTGTTTTTGCTGATATAAAAAATCTGTTTTACAGTTCTCCATTTGAAGCTTTCAATTCTCTGCCGAATCAGATTTTCAAGGTTTTATACTCTTCTCTTGGCTTTATTTCAAGAAGTAGCGATAATCTTCGTCAAAACAACTATACCAAGAAGTTTCTGAACCTTTAGTTTGTTTCTTTAAGCATTTCTTTTATTAGAAAATGATTAAGATGATGCTTTCAAACAAGAAGAATAATATCAGACATAAATTTTTCATTGTGGCTGAATTTTAATCGTCGCTGCTATCCAAAAACCCTAAAGCATTTATAACCCTGCAAGGTATGATTTTTCTAAATCTCGACATAAGAAGAAATGATTACGCGATTACTTTCTTTTTCTTCATATTATTGAGACATTGGTATAAACATTCTTGTTTGAGTTTATCTTTCAAAACTGGGATTTCCCTTTCCATTTTTAAGATTTCTTCGTTTTTATTTTACTGATTTCTTTCTCATAGGATTTCAATTTTGACTTTGGTGACTTTGCCATTATTTATATGGAAAGCCTACTTGTTACCTAACAATGGTCAGCATACATGGAAAAAAAATTGTTAATAGTCACCTATTAGCTTTTTCTTAAATCTCTTAGTGAAGTTTGATTTTCTTATTATAAAGGTAGACATACTTAAGGAAAAGATTACCAATCAAGAGAAGTTGACAAAGTATCATAAAATCTAAAAATTTCTTTTTCATCAAATTGTAATCATTTTGAGATTTCAAAATTTTATTAGAATCTTTCAAAGTTCTATTATCGGTCAAGAAAAGTTATTTTTTTACCAAGTAAAGACACTTTACAGCAAAACACCTTTAACTCTAAAATTGTCATTCTTAACTCTTAAGGAGTCAATGATTCTCCCTGTCCTAAAGAGTTTTATTTTTCTAGAGTATAATCCAGAAATATATTTAAACTTAAAAGATAAGAGGTCTCATCGTGAGCCTACTTACCATGATCATAGGGGAAAAATATGCTGACATTACCAACACTGCTAAACAAACCAGGGTAATGGCTTATGATTGCAAACAATTATAAGACAAGGGGTCTCATCACGGACCAGCTTGTTCAATCTAATTATAACCAGTGAATGGCATTGTCAACTATCTGACTACCAAACCAAGACAATGACTTTGAAGAACTAAAAAATAAAAATAAAAAGTAATACATATATAAATGGATTTATCTCTAGGTCAATAATTCTTAAAGAGATGGGATTCTGAATCATTAATGATTAAAAGGTAACCCTATCGAGACTATAGATGTTTGCTAGCAGCAGTGGCTCTACCTATGACAAACGAGTATATTTTGAAAGCTAAGCTGTAAAGTGACCCCTGCTTTATCTCTACAACTAATTAAGGACTGATATAAAGTTTTGAAATATTTTAATTTATGAGAAGTTTTAAGAAAAATTACAGTTAGATAATTCTTGTTTTTATTCAGATTAATGAACCTAGTCAAGTATTCCAAAAAAATAATTTTCTCTTCTTTAATTATTTTTACTTTAATTTTAGGAAAATTTCATTCATATCAAAGAGAGATAACTGGTTCTTCTCCCGTGTGTCACCATTGTTGTGGTGAAAACACAACCCCCCATTATTGACTTGTTCAAATTAAATAATGGGGACCCTTTCTATAAAAATTTGGCTAAATACCTTTTTCGATTTTTATTTTGTTGATTGCCCTACGCTTTTGTTAATTTTTTATTTTCTTTGGATTATTGTTTTGATTGCTTTGTTAAAATCGATTTTTTATAAACTTCCCATTGACGCTTGTTTCGCCTCATTTGGTCAACTGGTTTGAAAATGACACTCCTTTAAAAGTTTGATTATTTATGTAGCCTGGGTTAAAAATGCATAAAATGTACAATATTTCATTTTGTAAATAGATTAGGTCAATAATGCATTCATTTTAAATATTAACCCGTAGTGAGTTTTGTTAATTTTTTTTTCATTTTTAGTGATGCATCCAAATTATTAAACATCGGGATTTAAGAAATTTACTCCAATTTCCAAATCAAGTCTTAATCTTAAAAACCCATAACATTCAAGTGGTTGTAGTTTCAATAATTTCAAAACTTAACTAAATTTCATTAAAATAAAACCAAAATAAAAAAATGAATATTAAATCTTAATTTAATTTAATTTAATTAATATAAATTAAATTAATTAAATTAAATTTAATATATAAAAATAATAATATAAAAATATAATATAAAAAAAAAAAAAAAAAATCATCGCATCGGAGTATCGGGTCGGGAGTTTTTATTGGACACATTTTAAGTAACCCCGATACCCTCACATCCCCGATGCCGATCCCCGACATCTCTTATACCCCAATCTCCGATACCTCCCTTCCCCCGATCGCCAATAAACATAAGCATTCAATGCATCGCATCGGGAGTTTTCATGTGCCTAAGTTTAAAAACCCGATATCCCTCGTTACCCCGATCCGATTTTCCAATTGCAAAAAGTCAAAAGGCAAGGGGGTCATTACCTTAGTTTAATGTTTTTTAAGCTTTGTTTTAAAAGTTTTAATGCTCATACGTATGAGTGAAAAAGGGAGTGGTTAGTTAGTATTAATATTAAAATAGTTAAAATATTTAATAATAAATTTTAAATTAATTTAATTAATTAATATATAAATTTAATAAATTAAAATTAAAATTTAAGTAT
Organism: Pinus taeda; assembly: GCA_000404065.3. NCBI lineage: Eukaryota > Viridiplantae > Streptophyta > Pinopsida > Pinales > Pinaceae > Pinus > Pinus taeda. Next base: position 20,952 of record APFE031475243.1, read on the forward strand.
TAATTAGATTAATTTTTATTAAATAGTTTATATTAATTGGTTATATTTAAGAATAATTAATAATAGTTTATTAATTAATTGGTTTAGTTCATAATTAAGAATTAAATTAGAATTAATTATTAGGTAATTAGAATTCTAATTTAGGATTAGATTTTTAATTAAAATTCTAATTTTTAGCCCAGTAACAGAATTTTCAGATGTATTCCAGATTTCATCCATCAACTTTGGAGGCTCATAGATTGAGTTATATTTGGCCAAATAAGGCCCAGGACGGCTCATTGGAAAGATAAAATCAAGGAAAATATTTCTGAGGAGGTTTCACTAATATATTTGGTCATTTATTGGATCAAAACTCAGGCATAAAATCAAGCTCCGAATTTTGAAAACAAAATCAATTTTCTGAGTTTATTTTCATTTGTCCAAGTCTCTTCTAATTGCAGATCCATTGGTTAATAATATCTTTGGCCAATCAAACCATCCCATGCATCAATTGAAAGCTTACATTTTATTTTCAAGTATTTATTTAAATAGAATTTGATTGGATTCGATTTAATGGCCAGAAATGATATTTTGATTGTATCTTAATTTATTTTGATTTATTTTTGCAGGAAAACAGTGGAAGAAATATGGAGAAAAGGATCTCAATCAATGAGAATGCTCCAGCAATTGAAGATCAGGATTTTTGAGCAAATATAATTGGATTTAACAGATTTCTCTTCACCAAACTTTCCTCTCAAAAATTCCTTTGCAAATAGTATAAATAATAGATTGCAGAATGTAATGAAGAGCGACTCTCCTCTGCAATTTTAGACTTCTAAAAGCACTACTGTAATAGGAATTTAGAGTTGTAGGAGAGAGGAGAGAAAATCTCAGATCTGGGGATTATTGAGGATTTTCCCTTTGTATCTTGAATTATGTATGAGGGGCAGAGTTTGCATTATTCTGGCTCTAGTTTTGAAGGTAGAAGTTCAAGCAATGTAAAGGACTGTTGGAGACCAAGATCAGAGAAATGGATGCAATAAATTGGTATTTTTAATACTACTGTTTCAAATATCAGTTTCATTTTTATGGTAACAGGAATGTCTCATTTTATTCATGTTTGTGCACTATTGTCAATATGGGTAATTTGTCTCAATGTTGTTATTATGTACCTCTGCTCTTATGAATTAATTTCTGATTTATGAGTAACTATTTACTCAGAAATCTATCTTATAAAATTGATTTATTGAATGGTAATATGTTGTGAACTATTTCCACATATTATTGTTTAATTATTGGATTGATTGATCTGATAATCAATATCATCTTTGTGAACTACTTCTTGAGTGTCATTGGTTTATTATTTCAGTTAATAGGTCTCAATAGGATGTGTTTTGATATCCATAATATCAGTTAATTGAACTACTTCATTAACTTGATATTCATTATAAACAAGACATATTTAAATCCCAATACTTTAATTATCTTGCTCTTAGTTGGGTTAGATCTATATTTGCCTAATTAAGATAGGACTTAGATTAGTTTCTTTTGCTTGCATCATAGAATAAGCTTGCATTTAGAGTAATTTCTACATTCTTTTAAGTCCTCTCCTCAAAGAGGCAAAACTTTAGCTGTGGCTTGGCTGAATCCAAATCAGCTTAAGGTTCATTCTCTTGCCTGATCAGTAAGAAGAAGTGATCTGATATCCCTAACTATTGGTGGTAAAAGATACATCATAAACTAATAGCGATAGGGAGAAGGTAATTGGACCTAGTTAAACCAGTCGGAGCCACCACACCAAACGGAAAAGGAGCTGCTTTAAGGTCCGGACCGGGTGGTTATCCCTCATTATTGTTGCAACGATTTTCGAGGCATCAACACCTACCGAACTACTTCTGTACCATTCGATCTACTCTGCTGCGATCGGACGACATTCGCACCTCCCACGCCCATAAGCTGCCCGCGCGTTAGCTCGCGGGGAAAGTGGTTTTGGTCCCATCACATCTGCCACGTGTCATCGTCTGAATGGGATCACGCACCTTTGTATGATTACCACCCGACCTCCAAAAGCGGTGCGATAGATACCACTTACTGCTCAAGCCCACTCTCCCCACTCGTTATCTCCCGAGCTACTCTTCCGCCCGATGGTTGTTGGATCTGTCTGCCCGTGATCCAATGGCTCACGTGTGTTCACTCCCGTTTGCTCCTGATTTCTCCCGCCGAGTCATATCCGTCGTTCATCTGCACAATCTAACCGTTGATATTTGTTCCTGTCATACTCATGCCTCCACCATACTGTCCGCGTCCATAACCTATAACATGCTTCCGAAGGACGAAGGTAACTTGTTTGCTTGTACCTGGTGCATTTCATCTCCAACAACCACATTCAAGAAATGGAATGGACGAGAAGAAGAAAGGACCAACCTTGAGAAGATCACAACATTTATCAGTTATGGAGCATTCTTTCATACGTCACTCCACCTGCTCGAGAAGTACAACAAAGCATCCAAGAAGATCATTTTTGTTCACTGAAGTAGCAGATTGCACAAGGGACTCCATCAGAGAGTTAAAGCCATTGGTGGTCAATTATGACCCTTCCATGCATAGGACAGTATAACATCTTTGTAATCAAACTCTATATATACCCAGAACATAGATGTAATTTGGGGAATGGTTGATGGTTGTTGTTTTGATGTATGGTTCAACTTCTAGAGACTATAACTACTTTGATACTTGCAGCATCTGGTCTTCATTTTCAACTAATACAAGCTTCTTTTGCTATTAATTTCTCACTTTCCACTTCTATTCTATTCTAGGTTGTGCCTGTTATGCAGTTTTCATGTACTCTGGATATTTTGCATTAGAGGAGATGTCATCCTACCTCTGTGTTGAAGTCTAGTATGTATTATTGAATGTGTTATGCAGTTTTTTGTTAACTTAGTGCCAGAGAGCTGTCATCCTGTCTGTGCATTAGGAAATAGATTTGCAGACCTTTTTACTGGTTGCAGTTGGCCATCACATGGTCTTGTGCATCTGCTGGTGTAGTCAGTATTCTCCATGTTCACCTAATTCCTTAAACTATGAGTAATTGGTGGTCTAAAGTCTTGTAGTCTGGGGGTGTTCACCCATGTTTGGACTTAAGCATAGTAGAAGTGGTTATCTGGCTTGAAGAAGCATCATTCCTTCCATTAATCCATTTCCGACATTTAGCTGGGTTTTGTAATGTTCCCGAGCATCTCTGAGATATAACCTAGGAGAGTTTCTTGGGGTGATAATATTAATTGGTGCCTTTTCCAGGGAGAGGAGATTGAAGCTCAGCTTCCCTAGGAGACGACATAGTTCCAAACTTTGATGATAGACAAGGTTTGGACACATTTCTGGTTGTAATCATCTATCTAGCGACTCCACTGGAGGAAGACCAACCTTTGGCGACTCCACATCACAGTCCTAGCTCAGTTTGTGAGGCATACTCGAAGAAATCCTCAGAAATCACCAGCTGACCTAGTGCTTGACCTTGAGAAAATTGTCATGTCGAAGAAAATATCACGGAAAGGAGCATGAGGATCAGGTAAGCTCAAGAATTCTTATGTGTCTCTGCAAGAGAAGGTTTTAGTTGAGAATACACAGTTTGAGGATCTAGAACCTAGTACTGCTAGTGAAGAATCAGCTGCAGAGATTCATACATCTCCTTATTCATTTAGTTCCCCTTTGGATCTCAAAGGCTTCCACGAAGAACATCTGAGGATGAGAGCATACAAAGAGGGGGCGAATTACAAACCTTCTCTACCTGATAAGATCAAATCCCCTAAACTCTTTGAGGTAGAGGATTAATTCAACCCAATTTTGCAGATCTTTGATGAATTGGCTCACAGGTTGTCTGAGAGAAGGGGAAATAGTTTTGGTGGCAGTAAATGGGCAGTTTTTGAAGATTTATGTTGTTTAAGCTTTTCGAGCGTTAACAATTATAAGCACCTTATTTTACAAGTTTTAGCAGAGACTTAATTATACTCCATGCCCAATGGAATACTAGGCAATGTTTTTTAAGCTTGTTTTGTATGAAGGCATTGGTCTGCAGTTATTGAGACCTCATAGGGAGGATCTCATCCCCAGAAGGAGCCAGTGTTAGCTCTACTACATGTTGCTGATTTTCGAAGTATGGATGTAAGCATGATCCTTGGTTTCTTTCTTAGAAGAGGTCTGCACCGGTTATCGTCCTCCTTCTCCTCCACCTTGCTTACTCCCTTTCACGCCGCTACCTCTGTTTTCCCCTTCACTCTGCCTATACTCCCATAGCCCTCGCTATCTCTGTTTTCCTCCAAAAACTTTTCATAAGCCCTTTTCTATCACAACAATCATTTTCTCCTTTCCTTCCTCCCTCATTCTCCTTTCATCAGTCTTAAAAAACGGTTAATCTCTTTATCGGGTCTGAGTCTAATCGCTATCACAAATCGCATGTGCATAAGGCTACACTGCTTGACTTCCACCAATGCGATATTTTGCTGTGATATGATCGCAACCGTTGATCGCTGCACCCAATCCAACTATCCTCGCCACAAATAACCTACCCAAATATTTCCGCACTGTCTGATCTACTCTGCTGCGATCGAATGACATTTGCACCTCTTGTGCCCATAAGCTTCTTGCGTGTTAGCTCATGAGGAAAGTGGTTTTGGTCCCGTCACATCTTCCATGTGTCATCGCCTAAATGGGATCGCGCACATTTGTACGATTACCACCCAACCTCTGAAAGCAGTGCAATAGATACCACTTACCGCTTAAGCCTACTCTACCCGCTCATTATCTCCCAAGCTACTCTTCCACCTGATGGTTGTTGGAACTGTCTACCTGCGATCTGACGACTCACGTGTGCTCGCTCCCGTTTGCTCCCGATTTCTCCCGCCGAGTCATATCCGTTGTTCATCTACACGATCCAATGGCTGATATGTGTTCCCATCATACTCATGCCTCTGCCACACTGTTTGTGTCCATAGCCTGTACCATGCTTCTGAAGGACGAAGGTAACCTGTTCGCCTGTACCCGGTATATTTCATCTCCAACAACCACATTCAAGAAATAGAATGGCCAAGAAGAAGAAAGGACCAGCCTTGAGTAGATCATAGAATTTATCAGTTGTGGAGCATTCTTTCATATGACACTCCACCTACTCGAGAAGTAGAACACAACATCCGAGAAGATTATTTTTGTTCACTGAAGCAGTAGATTGCACAAGAGACTCCATCAGAGAGTTAAAGAGGTTGGTGGTCAATTATGACCCCTCCACGCATAGAACAATAGAACATCTTTGTAATCAAACTCTATATATACCCGGAACACAGATGTAATCTGGCGAATGGTTGATGGTTTTTGTTTTGATGTAAGGTCCAACTTTTCGAGACTGTAACTACTTTGATACTTGCAGTGTTTGGACTTCATTTTCAGCTAATACAAGCTTCTTTTGCTGTTAATTACTCACTTTCCACTTCTATTCTGTTCTAGGTTGTGCCTGTTATGCAGTTTTCATGTACTCTGGATGTTTTGCATTAGAGGAGCTGTCATCCTACCTCTGTGTTGAAGTCTAGTATGTATTATTGAATGTGTTATGCAGGTTTCTATTAACTTAGTGGCAGAGAGTTGTGATCCTGTCTGTGCATTAGGAAATAGATTTGCAGACCTTTTTACTGGTTGCAACCGGCCATCACATGGTCTTGTGGATCTACTAGTGTGGTCAGTATTCTCCATGTTCACCTAATTCCTTAAACTGTGAGTAATTTGTGGTCTAAAGCCTTATAGTTTGGGGGTGTTCACCCATGTCTAGAGTTAAACATAGTAGAAGTGGTTATCTGGCTTGAACAAGCATCATTCCTTCCATTCATCCATTTCCAATATTTAGTTGAGTTTTGTAATGTTCCCGAGCATCTTTGAGATACAACCTAGGAGAGTTTCTTGGGGTGATAACAACAACACCTAAGGATATGGTATTTATTTGTGTGTCATTACATTTTATTTATTGATTATATTGATGACTTTACCCTTTGATATAATGATTTCCTTTTAAGAGAGATAATTACACTTAGGAATCATTGTGCCCCTAAGGAGGATCTCTTATAAAATATAGGGCCTAACTTCTTGAGCATTCTTGGCTTTGTTTTGTCTCTTTCTCAATTATTTAGGATTAACTATCCTATCCCACTTTTGTACACATCGCCCTTAGATATATTATTTGAATTCAAGATCCCCATCCCTTTTGAGTCATTCTAGTTTAGGTGTTCTCTAAACTAGTACCCTTTTAAGTAATTTATTTTCCTCCAACCTAATTACCTCACAATATATACCATGGTGGAAACTAATAATAACCACCCCACATTTCCTTGGATGGAATGATTAAATCTCCTAGATATGACCAAAATAAGTAGTAACCTTTATCTTCCATTATGCCACTAACCTTGCTATGACAACAATGACATCATTAGATATCTCTAAATTTTAACAATGCGTTGGAGATGACCTTTAATCATATCATTTTTTTCCACTTTTAGTGTTACTCTAACAACATCATGGATGCCTCAATTCGACTTAGGTTGTTTCAATACATTCCCATTGGTGCGATTTCCAATGAGTATGTTGATCAAAAAACCTATCCCCATCCCACCTTTGAGTCCATAACTAACATGATTTTAACCTTTTCTCAACTTCTAGTTTACCACAATGTACTAATGAAGATTATCAGCAAATTTAGTCAAGAAACAACCAACCATATCATTGGTCATATCCATGAACAATGTAGATGACATCTGTATAAAGTTGATATTATTAATATGTTTTCCATGAACTAGTTTTTGAAGTGACTATTTCCTCCCATTACTAAATATGTGGCCATGTCCATGTTAAATACTAAGAAATATGCCATTCAAAAGTAATAAACATATGCTTTTATCAACCCCTAGTGAGGGAATTTATACAATATTATTCTTGATACCCCTTACTGTATTTGAAGCAACTTGTCTCATTGAGGGAATCCATGTAGACAATGGTGTAATAAGGTTTATGTCACATACTATTCCATATGCTAATACTCCTATAACTACTTTATATGTTACCTTATATGTTGTGGATAACACCTCTTACCCCAAAACCCTTATAGGGTTTCCCTCAATGCCTTACAGTTATTATAATCCATCACACGTTGGTTCTTGTCCTTCATATCAAGTAGGTGCTAACACCTCATATTCACTGCCCCCTTTTCTGATAAAATAGGGCATTCCATACATGAGGAAAACTTTAATAATTATTTACACAGCTAATAAAAGATTAAAAAACTTGTATTTTTACTTGGTTTAAACCCTTTAAGCAAGAGACACTGGATGGCCCAAACAGATGTGACCACTTTAGGCAATTTTATTGATGCAAGAGATATTTTGTACATAAGAGAGTTTCTCATACTCAATCATTAGTAATGAAACTTGATGATCATTAAACATAAATAAGGGAGCAGTAAAATGTTAATTTGTAGATAAATAGCTATTAGTTTTGAGGAGAATATGACTCATTAGATCAGAATATGTTTATAACATATCATGATTGTTGAATTACAATGCAAATAATGCATACTAAATAAACACACTTTTATATAATAGAGACATCAGATGAAGTTGACGATCAATATTTATTCCAGAATGACATAAAATACATCATTAAATAGAAACACAAATCTACAACAAAGATTGAACTTCAATTGACTAATAACAAATACAGAAAATTATTTACATGCAGAATGGAAACAAAATATCTTGGGCGATGGTATATTATCTTTAGAAGAGATTTGACGGCTACATGCCTTCTGAACTATGTTATAATGAGGCTCACACGACTTTTTATTATTGAGAAACAAGTAAAAATCCTAAACATCGAAAAACATAACATAAGAGATGAAGCACCAAATATTTGCGGGCATCGTTGGGGTTAGTTGGTACACCAACTTCCGAGTGTCATAAATTTGGAATACGATCACTATTTGATGTGTACGATACCTTGCTAGAAATATCAATTCGAGGAATATAAGTTTTAGCTGCAAACCTTACTACAAGATAGTCATTTTTCCATTTTCCAACAATATGTAATATAGGGCTTAAAATGGCTCCCGAAGTTCAAGACCCAAACAACTTCCAAAATAGTAAACTATGCTACAATTAAGGAAAGTGAAAGAAAAATTGGTGGGGGTCAAAGTGGAATAGGTAGGTGACCACCAATATCCACCTAGATTAGTCCTCCCCCATTACAAAGAAATGGTCCCATTGTGATGAGTGCCTCCATGAGATGGGAAAACTTCTGCTGAACTTGGTCCCTCGTGAGCCACTTGCATTGGTGTAGGAGTTAACCATATTTAAAAACCTGATACATTTAGATATTATGTTAGTGAGTGGTCTTGATCTGCATGTCCATGATTGGATCATTTTTGGCTTGTTCCATGCAATCTGGGTTAATATTTGTTGGCATTAGTTGTTCAGAAATGTCTAAGGTGTCCAACAATGGTGGAAAGTATGGTTTATGGTGACCCACATTAATCATTAGGTGCAGGCCCAGGAATAAGGGAATGTTGAGCTCAAAATAATTGTCTCCCACAACCTTGGTGATGGTGTATGATTCATGTCAGAGTGTTTAGATCATCTAATGGGCTTCGAAAAGGTGTTCTTTCTACAAATGCAACCAAACTTTGTTTCCCACCTAAAACTAATGTGGTGCCTGAGGTTGATCAGTCGACTACTTATACTTTGAATTATACTTATCCAAGATGTTGTGAACCTACTGGATTATGTTCTAAATGAGTTCAATAAACCTAGCTTCTTTATCAAACTCAAACTATACATGTGAAGATTCTTCCTGTGTAGTACACGAGGCATGGAAAAATCAATCAAACACAATTGTTGAAATCGACGACCCACTTCAAAGGGACTACAACCAATCGAGCTATGGAGAGCTTTGTTATAATTGTGCTACACATAGGGAAGTCTCTCATCCCAAGTTCATGAATGCTTGGAGTTGTACATGTGGGGTATGTGCACTATCATTTTGTCAATGAACTCTGTGTAGCCATCAATCTCGGGATGGAATGCAGTTGACTTGGTAAGATTGGTGTTCAATAATTTCTAGAGGCTCGACCAAAATTTGCTTAGAAACCTACCATCCCAATATGATATAATGGTCTGTGGGGTCTGAAAATCTACCCACACTCATTCAAAGAGGATTTTGGAAGTGTTTTCTACTATGATACACTTCTTGTAGGCTGCCAATATAGCCATCTTAGAAAATTTGTCCACGACCAAAAAAAATAGTCATTACAATGCTTGGTAGAAGGGAGGTCAGACAGGTAGTCCACAGATATGGATTTTAAGTGCTAGCTGAGAGTAGGTAGAGGAGTTTATAGGCCTTTCATCTTGACGATCGAGTTGGAAATGACATAGGCAGTGCAGGATTTGCTATATTTTCCAAAATCCTATCATAGTTTTGGCCAATAAAAATACATCTATAGTATGACCATAGTTTACTTAACAACAAAGTATCCTCTGACCCAACTCTAGTGCTCCTCTAAAATCATCTTGGCACACTTGTGTGAAGGAACACAAAGGTGGCCTAGGTACCATAATAATGCATCCTGCAAGTGGAAATCTAGAACTTTCTTGACATCCACTAACATTTGGTATGTGGTGGCAAACTCTAGATCATTTTTGTACAATTGCAGCTATCCATAGGTCTCGTGGACACAAGAGTTGAGAACAATAATGAATGCTACAAATAGGGGTTGGCTGAGGCAATATGTAACATGATTAATGTTTCTCCTTTTATATTTAATGTTGAAGTGGAATTTTTATAGATATGAGGACCACTTTTGATGGCGATCATTTTGAAAATTCCCTTGGGTTTGTATAAACTGAATAGGTCAGTGATGTTTGTGGATGACCATCTCCTTCCCAAAAATGTAATGTTTCCTCTGCTAGAAATCCTGCATGACAGAATACATCTCTTATCATAGGTAGGTTACTTTCAAATTGTAATGGAAAGTGGCTCATTATGATAGGCCATTAGATGCCCTTGTTGAGTGAGAACTACACCACTAGCATAGCCAGATGTGTTTGTCTCAATTTCAAATGTTTTTTGCAAGTATAGCAATGTGAGTACGTGTACAAAGTAGAGGCAGTGCTTTAGATCAATGAACACCTTCTATCGGGACTCAGACTAGGAAAACTTTACTTTCACTCTACCCTTGGTAACCTAACTGAAAGGCCAAAAGATATCATAGAATCCCAACACGAACCTACAATAAAAGATGGCAAGACCTATAAAATTTCAAAGCTCTGTTAGAGTGGTCACGGTTGGCCAATCCCAAATGACATATATCTTAGCTAGATCCACATGGACACCTTGCTCATTTATGTTGTAACCAATATATTTGACCTGGCTCATGCCAAAAGGTGCATTTCTCAAAGTTGGCACATATTTTTTGCCACTACATGGTTTGAAGAACTTTTCAAATGTGTTGTAAGTGCTCTTTCCAACTCTTGGTAAAGATGAGGATGTCTTCCAGATATACAACCATGAAAAAGTTTGTGAAGGGTCGTAGGATATCATGCATCAGCCTCATAAAAGTTGCAGGAGCATTTGTTAACCCTAAAGGCATGAAAAACCATTCAAAAATACCCTACTTTGATTTGAAGGTAGTCTTCCATACATATGTGGGTTCTATTAGAACCTAGTAATTGCCAAAATTTAATTTGATCTTGCTTAAATACTTGGCCCCCTTGAGCTAGTCCATAAGGTGATCAATCCATGTGATTGGATACCTATTCCTGACAGTGGTTTTGTTTAGTGCCTGATAATAAATGGAGAGCCTCCACACCCCATCCTTCTTTTGTACAAGTACTATCAGGCTCCTAGAAGGTGAGGAATTTGGTCAAATGTTCCCTTTTTGTAGAAATTCCTTGATTTTCCACTTCATCTCTTCATTTTCCAATATGGACTGGCAGTATATCAACCAATTTGGTAGAGTTTCTCTAGGAATCAGATCGATCAAATGATTGACCTAACATTGCAAAGGTACCCATGTGGGTGGGAAGAATATGCCCTTGTATTCTTCGATGACCTTATCCAACTGCTTTTGTTGCATGGAGGAGCCCTTCCTGGGGTCCATAGATGTGGCCATGATCTTGCCCTTACTTTGAGAGTGAATTACAAAGTAAGAATATTTCTCAGTCTCAGAGATGATCTTATTGTATTTCTTAGTAGATATCAAAGATATGGTGATATATGGGGCTACCACTAGTATCCTATATAACATAGTAGCCAAAGTAATAATAATAGTGTAAGGCTTAGAATCATACACAACATGATGCTTCCACAAGTATGTTTGGCCTAATAATACATCACAAACATCACGAGGAGCAGCATCCCACAGTACCTCATTTATGAAGGGTTTGATGTTGTAGGGAAAGAGAAATTACTAGCTAACGTGAAGATCTCATCCTTAGTGGAGCCACCTAATGGTGGATTGATATTGGTGTTGTGTGGTTGACAGGCCTATCCACTTAATGAATTTTGTTGAGATGAGGTTCTCTTACCTCTCATTATTAATAGTGAATTGCGATGATGACCCCTTCACCTACATATGTGAGTGGAAGAAATGCTCCCCTTCCTTTGGGTTTTTAGGATCAATCTTCTAGACCTTGGTGGTGGAAATGGTGGCACTAGCTCTACATCAATAATCTACATCCCTTTTTCATTCTCCTTGTCATCATCTCACACGGAGTCAGAATATGCATCTGACTCTGCTACCTTCAACTCGGCTGCTAGTGACTACTTGGTGGGACACTCACTTGAGTTTTGAGTGTGCCTCTCATTAAACTCACACCCCTTCCCTGTGTCCTTCTTCATATTTGTGGTTCTATGCTTTTCTTATGGCTTCAATAGGTTATCCTGGGTCACCCTTCCTTGGCTTTGTCCTTTGTTTAGTGGTTTAAGGGCACCTTTTCCTTGATTGGATTCATAGATCCAAAGTCTCACTTCTTCTATTTAAATTTTTGCTCGTTCTTGACAACATATTGGTATGTGACGCCAAATGAGGAGATGGCTAGGAAATAAATCTTATCCTTGATGTACTTTTGTAGATATACATCTAGGAAATCCATGTATAATGGAAATAAACTAGCTTGAATGATGGTAGCTTATCTCTGGGAAGAGATGTGATGGGTACATGCACTATGAACTATGTTTCAATGAGGCTCACAAGCCTTTTTATTATTGAGAAAAAAGGGAAAACTGTAAACATCCAAAAACCTAACACTAGGAGATGAAGTGCTAAACATTTGTGGGCTCATTTGGGTTAGTTGGTACACCGAATTCGTGAGATTGTAGCTTTGGTATACAATCTTTGTTTGACATGTATGATAGCTCACTAGAAATATTTATCCAAGGAATACAAATTTCAACTACAAACTCCTACAACAAGCCAATGGTTTGCTCATTTCCAAAAAAATGTTGTTTAGGGCTTCAAAATGACTCGAAAAATTCAGGACCCAATAAATTTCCAGAAATAGTAAATTGTGCTACAATTAAGGAAATTGAAAGAAACAATGTTGGATGTCTAAGTGTAATAAGAATGTGGCCAACGATATCCACCTAAATTGTTCCTCCCCCATTAGGAAGTAATGTTCCCCTTGCATTGAGTGCCTACATGAGATGGGGAAACTTTTGTTGAACTTGGTTTGTTCTGAGCCAATAGCCTTGGTGCGGGAGTTAGCCTTATTTGAAAACTAAATATAGCTGGGTATTATGTTGGCGAGTGGTCCTGATCTTTGTGTCCATGATCTGATCAGTTGTGGCATGTTCCATGCCATCTGGGTTGATCTATGTTGGTGTTAGTTGTTTGATAATGTTTGAGGTGTCTAGTAGTAGTGGAAAGTATGGCTGAATGCAGTCCACATTGAACACTAGGTTTAGGCCAAGGAATGGAAATTTGAGCTCAAAATCATTGTCTCCCACAAACTTAGTGATATTTTAAGATGTATATCAGAGTGGTCATCTTCCGATGGGCTCTGATAAGGCTTTCTTTCTGCAAATGAAACCAAACATTGTCACCCATTTGAAACTTATGTGACACCTAATGTTGATCATGTTGCTACTTGCACTTGTCATTGAAATTTTGCAAGATGTCGTTAACCTACTGGCGTATGTGCTAGACGTGTTCAATAAACCTAGTTTATTTACCAGCGTTATACTGTACATGTGTGGATTATGCCTGTGTAGTCACATGAGGCATGGCAACATCAATTAGACACAATGGTTGAAATCCTAGACCCACTTGAAATCGAATGTAGCCATTTGAGCTATGGAGAGCTCTATTATAAATATGTTGCACATAGGGAAGGCTCTCATCCTAGGTTCATTGATGCTTGCAGTTGTACATGTGGAGTATGTGAAATATCATTCTATTGATGACCTGTATCTAGCCATCAGTCTAAGGATGGAAGGCATTTGAATTGGTAATCTTAATGCCTAATAATGTCTAGAGGCTCGACCAAAATGTGCTCAAGAACTTTCTATCTTGATATGATATAATGGTATGCGGGATACCAAAATGTATTCAAAGAATAGTTTGGTGGTTTCCTCTCATCTGATATAATTATTGCAGGCCGCTAATATAGTATTCTTATAAATTTCTCTAATGACCACAAATACAAAGTCATTACCATGCTTGGTAGAAGGGAGTTCAGATAAATAGTCCATGGAGATGGATTCCCAGGGTTGGATGGGAGTATGTAGAGAAGTGTATATGCCTTTCTTCTTGATGGTTGGCTTGGTGATGGCACAAGTAGTGCAGGATATGATATATATTCCAACATATTGATATATTTTTGGCCAATAAAAATACTTATGTAGTACAACCACAGTTTTCTCCACGCCAAAGTGTCCTATGACCCAATTGTAATGCGCCTCCAAAATCATCTTGGCACACTCTCTTGAGGAAGACAAAGGTGGCCTAGGTAGCTTAATAATGCATCTTGGAGATGGAAATATATAACTTTCTCGCCATCCACTATCATCTGTTATGTGGTGATGAATGTTGGATGGTTTTGTACAATTGTGGCCATCCAAAGTTCTCGTGGCCACAAGAGTTGAGAAAATTAGTTAGTGGTGCAAATAGGGGCCGACTGAAGCCATATGAAACATGATTGTTTCTACCCTCTTCATATTTAATGTTCAAGTAGAATTGCTGCAGATATGTAAAATACTTTTGATGGTGATTGTTCTGCAACTTCCCCTTGTGTCTATATAAACTAAATATGTCGGTGAGATGTGTGGATGACTGTGTCCTTCCCCATAATGTAATGTTTCCATTGCTAGCAAGAATGCATGATAGAATACATCTCTTTATCATAGGTGGGGTAATTCTAAATTGTATTAGAGTGTTACATTATGATAGGTAACCAGATGCCCTTACTAGGTTAGAACTATACTAGTACCATAAAAGAAGGTGTTTGTCTCAATTTTGAATGGTTGTTGTAGGTCTGGCAATGTGAGTATAGGTGCAAAGCAGAGGTGGTGCTTCAGCTCAACAAACACCTTTTGTTGGGACTGAGAACAAGTAAAATTTTATTTCACTCCGCCCTGAGTAACATGACTAAAATAACAAGTGATATGGGAGAATCCCAACACGAACCTCTAATAAAAATTGGCAAGGCCCAAAAAACTACGAAGCTCTGTTAAAGTGGTTGAGGCTGGCCAATCCCGAATGGCTTGGATATTAGTCGAATCAACATGCATGCCTTGATCATCTATGATGTAACCTAAATATTGGACCTAGCTCAAGCCAAAGGTGCATTTCTCCAAGTTAGCACATAGTGTGCTACGAGAGGGTTTGAAGGACCTACTGAATGTGTTGCAAGTGCTCTTCCTAAATCATGCTAAACATGAGGATATCATCTAGATATACAATCACAAATGAGTTCGTGAAGCGTTGAAATATGTCATCCATTAGCCTTATAAAAGTTGAAGAGATATTTTTCATCCCAAAAGGCATGACCAACCATTTAGAAAGGCCCTCCTTGGATTTGAACATTGTATTCCACACACGTGTGGGCTCTTTTGGAACTCAGTGACAACAAAACTTTAAATTGACCTTGCTAAAATAAATGGCCCCATTGAGATTAGATATATTTTTCTAATAGTGATTTAGTTTAGTGCTCAATAATCAATGTAGAGCATCTAGGTACCATCCTTCTTCTATATAAGTACAATCGGGCTCCCACAAGGTGAGCAACTTGGTTGAATGTTCCCATTTTGCAACAACTATTGGACCTACATATTGATCTCTTCATTTTCTAGAATGGAGTGGCGGTATATTGGCCCACTCGATAGAGGTGCTCCATGAGATAGATCGATCGAATGCTTGACCTAACAGTGCAAGGGTATGCCTATGGATGAGGAGAAGATGTCCCTGTATTCTTCCATGACTGTATCCACCTACCTCTGTTGCATGGAGGAAACCTTCCCAGGGGCCATGGATGTGGCCACGGTATTCCCCTTACTTTGAGAGAAAATAAGAAGGAAAACAATTTTCCTACTTTATTAGATGATCTTACTACATTTCTTAGTAGAAATAAAAGAGATGGCACTAGGCAGGGCTACCTTTGGTATCTTGTATAACTTATTTCCAAAAGTAATAATAACAGTGTGAGACTTAGAATCATACATAACATGACGCTTATAAAATTATCATTGACTTAATAATACATCGCAAACTTCAAGAGCAGAAACGTCACATAGTACCTCATCTGTGAAGCGTTTTGTTATAGGCTATTTTGTCACATACGATCAATAGGCCTCCTAATGGGATAAATCAACATCCTATTCCACCTTTACATCATCATTACACAAAGACCTGTGAATCACTCTCTCATTCCCCAGAGTTTCTGCCCTAAACTGCATCATCTGAGCCAGGTCTAGGACCAACGCACCCTACCCTCTTAATGGACATCATTCACCTATACTTTTCTCCACTCTGGTTTGCGTTGATCACCTATAAGTTCCCCCCCTTTTAACCTGCATTGGTTCTATAAATTCAGGAAAAAGAGAGAGAATCCCAAAGCCTCCATTTCCAAAAGCTTACAGGATTTGTTGTAGGCATTTACTTGAGATTAAATGTTCAAATCCTATCCTATCCTACCTTGGAGTTTCATCCATTATCCTTAGATATAATCCTCCCATCAAGAGTGGATCTCAACCCCAAGATTGGTAAAAGGATAAGAACTCCCAACTTACCTCACTCCTCTATATATTTACAACCTTCCATATGCAAGGGGTTTCCTCCTGGAGAGTGATTCTACCCTTATGTTGTTGTTCTGAGAGTTCTACATTCATGCGTTTAGGGTAATTGTAGGTACACTTTATGAAAAAGGAACAAAAATTCAACAAATTGGAGCTCTTCTACAATATCAACATATATTTATGGTTGTAACTCACTCCATTTTTATCAATACAAAGAGTTCTTTGTTTTCCTATATGTGATGTCGTTATTTCGTGTATTTCAATAGAATGTTGATCTGTTTAATATAATAGATAGATGATGCTACATATGTCTCATAGTTTCTTGGCTTCTGTTGTCTGGTTGTGCAAGTTCTAATTTTGGTAGTTGGAGCTAGGATTGGAGAATTCAAGCCAAAGAAGGAGTGAAACATACAACATACTTCAGGTAGGTTTCATTCCTTCATCTACTTACTTTAAGGAAAAGATTGGTTCCTTTGTCTTTCTATTGTTCTAGGTTAGCCACGAAACCTAGGGGAGATAACTTTTGTCCATAATCATAAATCTTGCATAATAGGTTTGATGCTATAGGGAAGGCGACAGTGCTGGTTGAAGAATAGGACTTGTCATAGGTGGAGCCACCTGATGGTGTATCATTGTAGGTGTGGTGTAGTCAAAAGGCCCATCCACTTAAGAACTCTTGCTAAAATGAGGCTCATTTATCCTATTGTCAAAAATGAACTACCAGTATGACCACTTCACCCACAACTATGAGTTGAAAAGATGCTCCCCTTCCTCTAGGTCTTCGAGATCAATATTCTGGACCTTGGTGATGGAAATGGTGGCATTGGGTTTTGCATCAATAATCTACTTCCATTTTTCATTCGCCTTATTAGGATTTGACACTAAGTCGAAGCATGCATCTGAATCTGAATCCTTTAGCTTGACTACTAATGAATTCTTGGAATGAAACTACTTGTGTTGTGATTGGGGCACTTGTAGAACTCACACCACTTCCTTATGACCTTATTTATCTTCCTGGTGCTATTATTTTCTTTCTGCTTTGATGGGTTGTATTGGGTCACCCCACCTTGTCTTTGTTCTTCTTCTTTTTTTCAATTTTGGGGTGACGTTCCCTTGATTCATATTTGTAGATTGAATGTTTCGCTTCTTTTATTTAAATTTATACTCGACCTTAACATCATATTGGTATGCAATGATGAGAGAGGAGATGTCTAGGAAATTTATCTCATCATGGATGTATTTGTGTAGATAGTAGTGATCATTGAGTAAAATATGCCACTTAAAATCCTTGATACCCAACTTTGTGTGAAGGGTATGAAAAATATTTCTGAACTCTAGCACGTCTTGGTCCCTTCCCTAATTCATTGTGGTTCATTTTATGTGCTTATCTTCGTAGCTCCTGACAAGGTAGTAATTCTCCTTGAATGCATCTTAGAATGAATTCTAGGTGAGTGTAGTTGAAAACAATGAGGGTTCCATCTCGTCCTTCTACTCACAATAGCTTCCCATGAGCCCTTTACATGGGAGGTGACTCTTAGGAGCACAAAAGTAATAATTTCCCTATAGTAAAAATCATGATCCAAAAAATATCCTTTCGGCATATTTAAACATTTATCTACGACATTTGAATCTTTTTTAACATCAAATATAGGGATGTCAAAGTAAAATTGTACCTTGAAGGGGTGGTGCCTCAGAAGTGACTGATGGATGAAGATGTGTTGCCTGTTGACATTTGTGGAAGGATCTGGGAAAAATTGTCCATTCTCTCATTCCTTTTCTTCCCGATCGATTCTTTGGGCAACAATTTGATAGGATCTCCTACTCCCTCATATTTCTTTTCTTCCCCCATGGGAGGTCATCGGTGTCGGTGGGGATGGTCTTGCAAGGATTCAACTAGTTCAAGTCCCAACTCTCAATTCATTATACCACGTCCTCATTGGTACATGCACAAAAAAATAAAGAAAGAGAAGACCGCTTTGATACCATTGATCTAGACTTATGCAAGAAAGAAATGAAATATATGATCAAATAGAAACACAGAGCTATAGTGAAAACTGAACTTCAATTAATTAATAACAAATAATGAAAATTGTTTACATGCAAAATGGAAACAAACTAGCTCAAGAGATGGTAGCTTATCTCTGAGAAGAGATGCAACGAATACATTCCTTCTAAACTTTGTTATAATGAGGATTATAGGCCTTTTTATTATTTATAAAAAAGAGAAAACCCTAAATTTCCAAAAACCTAACCCTAGGAGATGAAGCACCAAAGTTTGTGGGCCCTATTGGGGCTAGTTGGTACACAACCTTCCCCAGGTCATAACTTTGGCATACAATCTATCTTTGACACGTACGAGGAATATAACATTCAACTGAAATACCATATAGTTATATAGGTATTTTCCCAGTTTCCAAAAGGCTGTCGTTTAGGGCCTCAAAATGACTCAGGAAGTTTAAGTCCTGAAAAAATGCCAAAAATAGTAGGTTGCACTACAATTAAGGAAACTGAAAGAAATAGTGGTGGGTATCCAAGTGGAATAAGAAGGTGGTCGTTGATATCCATCTAGATCAGTTCTTCCCCCCTTAGGAATCAATGGTGCCCATTACATTGAGTGCCTCCATGAGATGGGGAAACTTCGTTTGAACTTGGTCCCTCATGAGCCACTTGGCTTGGTGCAAGAGTTGGCCATCTTTAACAACTTTCTATAGTTGGATCTTATGTTGGCAAGTGGTCTTGATTTGTGTGTTCATGATATGATGATTTGTGACTTGTTCCATGTAGGTTGGGTTGAGCTCTCTTGGTGTTAGTTTTTTGTCAATGTATGAGGTGTCCAACAGTGGTGGAAAGTATGGTTGAAGGTGGTCCACATTAAACATTGGGTGCATGCCAAGGAATGTGGGAATTTGATCTCAAAAGTAATGTATCCCACAACCTTATTAATGGTGTAATGACTATATTGGAGTGGTCAGAGCTTTCGTTGTTGTCTGACAAGGCGTTCTCTCTACAAATGCAACCAAAATTTTTCGCTCACCTGAAACTTATGTGGCAATCGATGTCGACCATGTCGTTTCTTGTACTTGGCATTGGACTTATCCAATATGTCATGAACCTACTGGTAGATGTGTTGGATGCATTCAATAAACCTTGTTTCTTTATCAGCCTTGGACTATACATGTGCAGATTCTGGCTATGTAGTCATTGAGGCATGGAAACATCAATCAAACAAAATGGTTAAAATTCTTATCCCACTTGAAAGGGATTTTGGCTAATTGAGCTATGAAGAGATCTATTATAAATTGTCTACATGCGAAAGGCTCTGATACCAATTGTCTACATGTGAAAGGCTCTGATATCGAGCTCGTGGATTCTTGGAGTTGTACATTCAGAGTATGTGCACTATATTTTTGTTGACAAACACTATATGGAGATTAGTCTGGCGATGGAATGCAGTTTACCTAGCAAGCTTTGTGCCCAATCATTTCTAAAGGATTGACCAAAATCTGCTCAAGAACTTTCTATCCCAATCTAATATAATGGTATGCAGGATCCATAAATGTACCCACACTTGTTCAAAGAAGAGTTTGGTAGTGTCCTTTGTTGTGATACTCTTCTTGTAGGGCACCAATATAACCATCTTAGAAGAAATTTCCACGACCACAAATACAAAGTCATTAACATGCTTGGTAGGAGGGAGGCCAAATAGATAATCCATGGAGATGGATTCCCAGGGTTGGCTAGGAGTAGGATGAGGAGTGTATAGGCCTTTCTTCTTGGTGGTTGACTTGGCGATGACACGCGTAGAGTCGGATCTAATATATTTTACAACATCCTATTGAATTTTTGGTTAATAAAAATACTTTTGTAGTTTGGCCACAATTTTCTCCACTCCAAAGTGTCATGCGACTCAACTATAGTGAACCTCCCAAATCAACTTGGCATGCTCGCTTTAGGGAACATAAAGGTGGCTCAAGTAGCATAAGAATGCATCTTGGAGATATAAATCTAGAACTTTCTTATTTTCCAATAGAATATGATATGTGGTTGCAAACTATAGATCATTTTTGTACATTTGTATCCATCCAGAGGTATCGTGGCCACAAAAGTTGAGAACAGTAACCAGTGTTGCAACCAAGGATCAACTAAGGGAATCTGCAACATGATTGGTGCTACCCTTTTTTTATTTAATGTTCAAGTTATATTGTTGCAGATATGTATACAACTTCTAATGGTGATCATTATGCAACTTCCCTTATATCTGCATAAATTTAAGAGGTCGGTGATCTGTGTGGATGACCATCTCCTGCCCTAGAATGTAGTGTTTCCATTATTGGAAAGCCTGCGAAATTGAATACATATCTTTATCATAGCTTGGCTACTTTTGAATTATATCAGAAAGTGTCTCTCTATGATAGGCCAATGGATGCCCCTTCTAGGTGAAAACTGCACCAATATCATAGTTAGAGGTGCTTATCTCAATTTCAAATGGTTGTTACAGGTATGACAATGTGAGGATAGGTGTAGATTAGGGGCAGTGCTTCAGCTCGATGAATGTCTTCTATTGGGAATCAAATGAAGAAAACATTTGCTTTTGATCCACCTTTGGTAACCTGCCTCAAAGGCCAAGTGATATGGGAGAATCCCACCATGAATCTCTGATAAAAATTGGTAAGGAAAAAAAAGCTATAAAGCTCTGCTAGAGTGGTTGGGGTTGTCCAATCCTAAATTATTTGGATCTTAGTCATATCCACATGCACACCTTTCTCACCTATGATGTAACTTAGATTTTAGACCTGGATGATGCCAAAGGTGCATTTCTCCAACTTGGCACATAGTTTGTGTTGCTGCAGGGTTTGAAGAACCTGTTGAATGTGTTGCAAATACTCTTCATAACTCTTGATAAAAATTAGGATGTCATCCAAATATACGACCACAAATGAGTTGGTGAAGGGCTGCAATATGTCACCCATTAGCCTCATAAAACTTGCATGGGCATTTGTCAATATGAAAGCCATGACCAACCATTCAAAAAGGGCCTTTTTTGATTTGAAGGCGGTCTTCCATACATCTGTGGGTTGTACTAGAACCTGGTTATAGCCATATTTTAAATCAATCTTGTTGAAATATATGCCCCCCTTGAGCTAGTCTAGAAGGTCATCAGTACATGGGATTGGATAACTATTCATGACAATTATTTTGTTTAGTGCCCAATAATTAATTCAGCACTTCCAGGTCCCATCCTTCTTCTATACAAGTACAATATGGCTCCTGTAAGGTGAGGAAATTGGTCATATGTGTCCCTTTTGTAGAAACTCATGTATCTTCTTCTTGATTTCTTCATTTTCCATAGTGGAGAGGTAGTATATCTTCCCATTGGGTAGAGGTGCTTCAGGAGTTAGATCAATCGAATGCTTGACCTAATAGTGCAAGGTACCCCTATGGGTGGGGAGATGATTTTCTTGTCTTCATCCATGACCTTATCCACCTACTACTTCTATGTGGAGGAACCCCTCTCGAGGTCCATGGATGTGGCCATGATATTCCCCTTACTTTGATAGCGGATAAAAAAGAAAACAAATTGCCCAGCCTAGGACACGATCTTACTACATTCCTTAGCAGTGATTAAAGAGATGGTGGTAGGCAGGGCTACCTATGTTATCATGTATAAATTATTTCCCAAAGTACTAATAACAGTCTGAGTCCTAGACTCATACCCAACATGACGCTTCCACAAGTATGGTTGGCCTAATAATACATCTAAAAAATTAAGTGTAACAACATTTTGTAGTATCTCATCCATGAAGGGTGTGATGTTGTAGGGATGGAGATCTCGTCCTTAGTGGAGCCACCCAATGTTGTATGGCTATGGGTGTTGTGTGGTTAGAAATCCCAATCGCTTAATCACTTATGCTAAGATTATGTTGGTTGGGTTCTCGCTAAAGGATCTAGGAAACGTTTTCCATCATCTCATTCCTTTTTCGCTCGAGGGCTTCTTCAAGAAATAGTTGGATAATATATCTTGATATCTTGCATTTCTTTTATACCCCCATGGGAGGTTGTTGGTATCAATGGGGACGGTCTTGCAAGAGTTCAACCAGTTCAAGTCTTGAATCCTTATACCTCGACCTCATTGGGGACATGCACAAAATAATAGAGAAAGAGAAGATCACTCTAATACCACTAATCCAAATTTATTTAGGAACAAAATGAAATGAAAAATTAAATAGAAACATAGAGCTACAAAAAACCCTAAACTTCAATTGACCAATAACAAATACTATATTTTTTTTTACATTCATAATGGAAACAAACCAACTCAGGTGATGGTAGCTTATCTCTGAGAAGCGATGTGATGGCTACATACCTTATGAATTGTGTTACAATGAGGCTTTCACACCTTTTTATTATTGAGAAACCAAGGAAAACCATAAAAATCCAAAAACCTAACCCTAGATGATGAATTGACAAAGTTTGGGGCCCCATTGGGGTTAGTATTTGGTAGAGTAATGCTTTGCGGTCTTAAATTTGGCATACATTCTTTGTTTGACACACATGATACCTCATTAGAAATATCTATTTGAGAACTACAGCTTTCAACTACAAACCTCTAATGCAGACTATGTGCTTTCCTATTTTCCAAAAAATAATTTTTTTAGTGCCTTAAAACGACTCGGGAAATTCATGACCTAAAAAACATCCAAAAGTAGTAAATTGTGCTACAGTTAAGGAAACTGAAAGAAACAATGGTGGGGGTCCAATTGGAATGAGCAGGTGGCCAATGGTATCCTCCTGGATTTTCTGAACTTAACTAACTCCTAAGTGTCATGTCTCCAATTAGAAATTTTGTAAAGGAATTTCTCAATTTTGTAGTTGTGGTGATTATTATAACATTAGATAAATAAAACTTAGGATAAATATGTTTTGGATATTTTAAATAATTTTTTGGAGAAAAGGAAAAGGTTGGGACTTTGGAAAATCCAAAAATTAAGGTGAAGATAAGTTGTGGCGGTTACCAAAAAGGGAAATCGAACCATGGGAAGAATCAAACCATGGTATCAAAGAATAATGTGAGATAAATCGAACCATGGTATAAGGAAGGGAAGGAAACTATAAAAGGAAGGCTAGAGCCTCATTTTTATCATTATAATTTTCATTTCATTTCAAATTTTGGAGGGTTCTCTTGAGCTGCTTAGCCTAGTCAACAAGTGTTGTTTAGCATAATGATTTCCAAGTGGAAAATCCCAACTCTCCTTCAGTGAACCTAGAGTTTCACCCATGGAGAAAATTTTGGAGTTGATTGGATATTTCTTATCCTAAATTTTGTGAGCCGTTTGATCTCTGCAATCGGTGGGACAATTTTTTAGGAGGACGCAATTGTGGAATTCATGGAATTTTTGACAGCTAGCATTTGGTGGATCCCAAGGCTGAGAATTTGTAGAAAGTTTCCTCAATGGAGGATGAGTTTTCTTGGAGATCTTTAGAGGAAAAGAACATTGGTATTAGGATGGATGAATTTCTATCATTAGGGCCCACAGAGGGGTTTTTCTGGGTCGTCTACAATGCATAGGTTGAAGTGGAAATTCTTTGCAGGAATTGAGCTGATATTTCTTGTTACTTTGCAAAGAAATTTGTAGAGGAGATTCCAGCACCAAAGGGAGGAAATTGGAGATAACTTGCAACAGATATTCTTGGTGGGATACAGAACCCATTTGTTGGGCATTTTGTTGAAATTTGGGTATTTCTGGGTCAACTAGAATTATCCCATAATATTTATGGGGTTTTGTGGGTTTTATGAGGAGAGGCCCCAGTTAGTTTGGTAGAATCTTTTGAGCATTTTTGTGGGGAAAAACATAGGGTTGAAGCTAACCAACAACAATAATATTTCTAGAGCAAGGCACAATTAATTGGCGAAGTCATTCTACTAATTGGGTTGGTGAGATTTTTCTTGGTTTTGTTAGTTGGGTTGTGAGGAGCCTTCCTCTAATTTTTCATAATTTTTGGAGCAATTTTGAGGGTTCATTTCATAGTTTTCGTCTAGCAGCAAAAGTTTTCAAGCAATGCATTTAGACAAATTGAGCCATTTCAACTGGAATTTTTACCTATATTCTTAATTGGTTATTGCATGTTTGCAGTAGTAATCCCAGGTTGTATCATTTCATACCATAGTACTTAGTTCCAGCTTGAAATTTAATAAAATGGCTCAATACTTTTCCTCATTTCTTTGGTGTACTAATTTGTGTTTGCATGGTAAAATTTTAATGGTTGTAGCTAGTGCATGCTTTGGTATTTACTGTTAATTTTCCAATTAGGAACATTATAGTGGTATCAGGGCACGATCTTGACCAACTATGGTGAATCTAGTTATATTGTGGAGGTTTTATATTTGCATCCACAATGATCGATGAATTGATGGACACTCCAATGATGCAAAATGGGAAGAGTACATAGGGCATCATGGAGGAGTTGGTGAAGAAAAACAAACATATGCTATAGGGGTTGCAACAAATGATGGGAATATTGATACATAACTAATAGAGAAGCCACACACATACACATGTAGTCCAGACGAATAATATACATGGCCATCCTAGCCAACCTACCACACATCATCTTCTCAATGAATCAGAAAAGGAGAGGAAACTAGACACCTTTGCATATTTGATGAAGTCCTTCATGGATATGATTGATGAATGTGAGGCATTGAACCCCAGGATTAGGGAGGATATCTTGTTTGAGGAGCATAAATCATGGATTAGATCACCATATAGTGGAGGGAATTTATAGGGTGAGACCAAGAGGCACTTATGTTGGTGGAAACCTAGCTTTAGATATCAGGAGCATGAATGGGAGGTGGAGCATGAGGTGGATTGCACACAATAGGACCACGTAGATAAACCCATAGTGATGAAAGAGTCACCCTTATTAAAGTTTCCTTTTATAGCTCTGGTTGACACATTGTTGGAGATAGTTCAGGATGTATCTGTTGATGAGGTACCTAGAGTTATGATAGAGTTTCTATATGATGGCCAACTATAGTAGTTTGATGAGGTGCTAGGAGTCACATAGGTGTTCATCATTGATGAGGTACCAGGAGACATATCCAACATTGATGAGGTGTCGGGAGACATAGATGTATCCAAAGTAGTGACTGAGTTTACAAATGATAGTCACCCAAAACAGCTTTGACAACTCTAGTATGACCTTCTAACATTGAAAGGGAAGGCCACGATAGTTCGAGAGACCATTCTACAATAGAATGAGGAAATGGACAACATTGAGTGGTTTGTGTCAAGTTAGTTGCCAAAATAACTCGTGTTGGGGAACAATTAGATTCCCTAGCCACATAGCTAGAGGAGTACACATTGGAGCATCAGAGGAACCCTTTGTAAGCATATATAGATGGCACTTGTAGCACTAATAGGTTACCTCTACATATTGGTGACAAAGAGGTAGAGTTACCTAGTTAGATTATGTTTGTTGACCAAACTAGCGAGATGAGGCGAGATAAGTTGTATAGGGTGCAACATTTACAGGAGGGAGGGATTGTTTTGTGTATGTGTGTTCATGCATTTGATCCCTCTATTAGGGTTAAATGGCCAGAGATATTGAGTTGGTATCCGGTGGAACTAGCTAGGTGCTTAGGTATATCCATGGCCATGAGCATAGTCCAAGAGGGTTCGTGGATTACCAATGGAGCCTGAGGGATAGACTATTGTTACGATATAGGTGGGATTTCCCACAACATTATGGAATTGGCTAGTGTGGGTATTGGCAATGTGGCATATTTGGTGATTGAGCATCCTCATCCTTCCAAATTTCCTCAACATTAGTGATGGGTTGGATTGATAATGGAGAAAGCATACTCCACGAATTGTTTGGGAATGTTGGTTGTGCATGGAGTCACAAGGAGAATATCATACTCTAGAAGGGGTTGGTTGGAGGAGGTGGCATCAATAGACCGTCATATGTGTCATTGTATGGAGACAATGAACTCTAATTGGAATATTGGACACAAGAGAAACTAAGGCTAAGCACAGTAGTGTCATTCTCGTTAGCATGTGAAGAGCTAGGTCGCTTAGGTCTACGAGGGCATATGAGGAGTTATAGCCCACATTATGGTGGATTCGCTAGTAGATTAGTGGATTCATTGACATATGTGGGATGTCCAATGATGCAGGGAGGTGCGGAAGTTGGTGTGTGATGAGGCTTATCAATAGCTAAACTATATGGGTCACAATGCCAATCTCCAACTTATTAAATTAACTTTTCTCACATTTATTTACATATTTGTTATATTTTTCTTAGTGAGAAGATTGAAGATTATTTACTATGTCATGTGGCCTAATGTGTGTGAAAAAAAGGAATTGGAGCAGTTTTGGGTTGACTTAAGTGCAGGAATTTAGAGTAAGAAAATAAGAGAGATTTTACACTCAAGGAAAAGTTATTCTTGAGTTACAGAAACAAGTATCCCTATTTTCTAGGGAGTTGTTGGTAGCTCCAGTTTTTTATAAATAAGAGAGGCAAGGGACTCATTGGGATTGGGTTTTTTTGTTGTAGCCAAGAGGCCATTTTGAGCTAAAACACTTTGACTATTATTGTTGTGATGTACTTGAAATTTTTATGATAATGAGAAAGTTTGTTTTGATCTAGCATTGAGTTGACTCAGAGGGCTAAATCTCTTGGGTTAGGGCCCAACCCTAGCAACAATACTTCCTCTTTATGTAGTTTTATTCTTAGCTTATAATGATAGTTAGTTGTTGAAGTTATCATTATCATTATTAGTATTATTATTATTATTTTCTTCTAGTTAGATTAACAAGTACTTAAATTTTTGTTCAACTTTGTTTCCATCAGTTTGAAGTGATAGATTAGTGTTGCAGTTTAGTGGAGAAATTACACTAGAAAAGATGGGGACTATGACCCCTACATCATCTCCCTCATGGGATCATGACTAGGTGACCCCACTCTCATATCCCCAAAAACAGAGTTGTATTTTGATCATTGCATAGATTAGGTTTCATTCTTAGCTAGATAATTGTTTATGATTTCTTGAAAGCACCTATAATTTTTATCTTGTTTTCTTAAGTTTGTTGTTGCTTAAAACATAGTCCATATCACAGATCTAGTCCTTAACAGTAAATAGATGAACTTCATCAAATTCAATTCATCTTTTCCATGTGGACATGTCGTGATGCATAAATGAAAAGAGAAAGAGTGTTTGTTGCAAGGATTGTTGATTTGTAGGAAGGGATTCATCCAACTAGCTTCAAGTAAGTCTTCTCCTCCTTCTGCAGAGGCATACAAGCCCATAGTTCGAACCTCTGCTTTCCAGCCACCTTAGGAAAATCCAACCTCCTTAGAGTGTTAGGCTTAATCTTGGGAAATGTGAACCTTCCCTACACCTTCTACAAATATCATACACCCCTCTGACACCTCATCTCACTACCCTTTCCTTCCAAAACTCTTCGATAACTTCCTGTAGTAGTTCAGAACATCCTGTAGCAGATTAGGACATCCTCTAGCAGGTTTCTGTAGCAGCAATAGAATCTCCTATAACAACGTCTTTTGACCCTGCTTTGACTATAAATGATACGATAACCTAGTATAAGAGTATATTAACCCATCATCTTGGACTCCATGCCCATGAGTCCCACCTAAACCAACCTCCCATTCATTTTTGTTCTAAAAGAATAGATAACATAGGCATTTATATTTTTGAAGTTAGCACTTAAAGACTCTTCTTCTTTGCAGATGTAAATGAGATAGTTAATGCATGCACATGTGAATTATGAGATGATACAGTAACTTTCCATTTCTAAGCGGTCCTGATAGTTAGATGATCAATTGAAAGCTTAACTTAATTTCCTTTCTGCAAAGTGATTTGTGTCATTCCATAGCTAGATTATTTATAGCATTACATTTCATTTACCATTTGGTAACTTTCATTTCCTAAATAGAAAAGCATTTACTTTCCTGCATTAGAACTAGCTTTACATTAAGTGTCACTAGTCAGACTCCTTTTTGGTCAATAGAGGACTCGTCTGGAACACTAATGGTCAAGCACCCCAGTTGAGAAGTGACATGAGTAGAATGATGCATCTGTTGTGTATATAGCATTGTCACCTCCAAGTTTGTATGAAACCCCAGGTTGATAAGGTAAAGTTGGTAGCCTTGGGAGTTGCAACATTCATGTTGCAATGCTGAGGCTCATCACTTTTTGGTGCCATTACAGTGGAGGTGTCTAGGTAGATGTAATTTCTTATTTTCATTCTAATTTTCATTTAATAGGTAGATGATATTCTGCTTTCCTTTTTGATTTGCAATTAATTCTGAAAAAACACATAAAAATAAAAGATTTCTTTCATGCCTTGTAGGACTAGAGACAATTTAGGGAAATTCTTGTGAACCATCAAATAGGCAACCTTCCCTCTTCTTTGGTGACTGTCAGCTTCCCTCTCTGACTATAGGGGAACTAGATGACCCATTAGGTGAACAAAGAGAGATATTTGAAGAGCCTATTGGGCAAGAATAAGAAGAAACCATTCCACACACTTACACCATGGCTGAAAGTAGAAGTGGGACTAAAAAAATAAATGAGGGTGCTTTTCCCATTAGAGAGACTAATGGAGATGTTAGGATGAAAACCATAAGCCCCTCTTCCCTTCCTCCCTTCCATGGATTCACCTCAGACGGTCGCGATACCTTTTTATTTGAGTTTTATATTGTCTTCAGAAATTATGATTATACCTCTGATGGCCATAAGTTGAAGTTGTTCCTATCCACCTCAAGGATGCAGCCTTGCATTGCTTGTTTACCTGGGGAAATCATCACTACCTAGTCTCAAATGCAGCAAGCCTTCAACAACAAGTACAGGGACTATTGTAGGTCTAAAGACACCAAAGAGGAAATCTTTAGAAGGACCTTGAGACATGATGAATCCTTAGAATATTGTGAGGAAACATTCCAACTTAGTTACAAAAGGGCCATATGCACCCTTAATCCTGAATCACTCAAGTTAGTCCTTCTTAGAGGAATCAGGGAGGACATTCTAGAAACCCTAAACATGATGTCTAGAGGGGACATTTATCATCTATCTTATGATGATATCAAGATAGTTTTCAAAAACCATTCTAAGGTTGCCAGAAAGAAGGTTAGGGCTAGTCAAGCATTGGCTAGTTCATCTTCCTCCAACACATCTATCAAGAATGAAATTGGAAACATGTTGGAGTATTTTAAAAGTGAAATGTTGCACATCCTTGCTTTGAAAATGGACACCATGCATACCAAGAGGACGCAGGAGTAAGCAGAGAGATCCTTAGCTATCTTTTGCCCTAGATGCACTAGGAGGCACCCTAGAAATGAATGTCCATTGAATGTTATAGAGGTATGCTCAGTTTGTGAGGAAATCCATTCCATAATTAAGTGTCATTATGTACCTGCATTGAAGGCTGTATACCAAGTGGCTAAAGGTGGGGTTGAAAAACTCTGTTATATCAATCAAAGGAGGCCTCAAAGACCTCTACCATATTGGCATGGCATGAAAGGGGCATCCTACTCATACTACAATCCTAATCAGAATGCATCCCTTCCCCCTTGGTGTTCTAGTGCTTATCTTTCATGGTCCACACCTTCTTCTTGGTCTTATGCACCTCAATACCCTACCTAACCTACCAATCAGTCATTTCATCCATATGATCGCTCACATCCTTAGTGGAATACTCCATCACAAGGTTGGAGGCCTCCATTCAATGAACCTCTAGCCTTACTGCCTCCACCTCAATCTCAACTACAACTCCTTCATCTTGCTCCACCTAAGAAACCTTTGATGCCTGCTCAACCAAATCTAAACCCAAAAAACAAACATACATAATAGGTCTATAGTGGAGAGACATCCTACCCTCCATATGATATGGAAATTCTATAAATCAACCTTAAGTTTGGAAGAGTCCTTCCAGATAACCAACCACCATATCCACCCAAGGAGATTGAAGAGGAAAACTATTATGAAACTAGTGCAAGAAAAGATAGAAAAGATAGATCAATGCCTTAGAATTCAGCCTCTTTGAGGGGGAAACCTCCTTTACATTACATAAATGAGCAATTCTTGGATGATACAAATGAAAAGACCTCCTTTCTATTATATAGGAGTCTAAGGGGTCATAACATAATTAGAGCCGACATAACAATAATAATGCAAGGGCACAATAATAACAATATTGGGCTTCTATGGGGCACAATAGTAACAATATGGGCACTACATGGGTACATAATATAATAAGTGGGTTGTACTAATAACAATAAGGGGTTACACTAATAGTATAGGGGCCTAACATGCCCCTCTCCTTCAAAAACTGTTGTCCTCAATGCTTGAGTAGTTCTTGATGCTTCTGTGTAAAATTCTTGTCCTCCCATGTGGAATATTTATAGGGTAAGTTCTTCCATTTGATGAGATACTCTGAAATTGATCAATTTCGTAGCTGTCGGGTTCTTGTTTCTCTGTCTGCTCTAGGTTCCAATATGATTTTTCCTTCCTCTTCAATATCTAGCAATATTGTTTGAATTGGGATCTTTTGGAACTTTTGAATAAGTGGCCATACTTCTTCATCCTTCTTCCATTCATCCCCTACTTCATTTATCCAATATGGTTGGATAATAGAAATAGCAAAAAACAATGCTTCCACATCCTCATCCTTTCTTGAGAGTGCATCTGCAACAAAATTTTGCTTCTATTTTCTATAGATGATGTCAAAGTCATAACCAAACACATTTGTGACACATTTTTTCTATTCTTCTAAAGATAATAGTTGTTCTAAAAAGTATTTAGGACTATAATGATCCATTTTTACCTTGAAGAGCCTTCCCATTCGGTAAGGTCGCCATTTTTTAAGTGCATGTAGTATTTCCAACATTTCCTTCTTATAAATAGCTTACTTGAGATGTCGCAGTAAAATTACCCAATCACCTACATCAAAAAAAATTTCACTACAATGTTGATGTACATGTTGTTTCGTTCGATTTTGCACCGAAGTGGCATTATCCTTTAAAAGTTGGAGAACTTGTTGTTGATGCTCGATGTGATCTTTCACTGCTTGAACCTTTTTCTTCTTGATATGTCCTTCTATCTCTCTAGAGTTTGAGGGGTGGTAATTTCTTCCAATTCATTTACAGATATGGTTGGATTCATTCTTGATGCTCGATGTGATCTTTCACTTCTTGAACATTTTTATTCTTGATATGTCCTTCTATCTTGATAGTTTGAGGAGTGGTAATTTCGACCAATGAATTACAAGATATGATTGGATTCATTTCTTCTTTCTCGATGTGATCTTTCACTTATTGCACCTTTTTCTTCTTGATATGTCTTGCTATCTTGAGAGTTTTAGGAGTGGTAATTCTTGCCAATGCTTTACAAGATATGGTCTGATTCGTTTCTTCTTTCTCTGGGGTGGGCTCCTGGCATACATCCTCTTCTTTTGATGTTTCTTGATCCTTTTCTTCCTCCTCTTCATATTCTATGTAAAATAATTTCTTCTCAGCACACTTATGACCTTTAGTGCATTTGCTATCACAATTGTAACAAAGCCCTTTTTCTCTTTTTTCTTCCAATTGTTGTGGTGTAACCCTTGTAAGTTGTGGAAGGCTAGGAGAAACAACACTTCCATCTTTATAGTTGTGAGGGGTATGCTTCCTGGTTTCCATAATTTTGCTTTCCATTATGACACAAATCCATTTTACTCTTTCCAGTTGTTGTGGTGTTGCTCTTTGTATCCTCATAATGTGCTATCATTTCCTCCACGAAAATTGACCACGTAACAAGTTTTTTACAAGAATAAAGCCCTTCATACCATAAAAATTGATCCGGTTCTAAATATGAAGATGCAATACATACCTTTTGTAATGGTGGTACACCATGTAGATCAAAATATTTCTCGATCTAAAGTATCCAATTTAACGGATCCTTGCCATCAAACTTCCTCATCTTGCTTTTTCTTGATTTTAGGAGCTTGATCTTGAAACGACTATAACTCTGTACTTTTGGATATTTAAGTTCTGAAATTGTGACCTGCAGTAGCCCTCTGCGTCCTATTTCCAATGCCACAAGTCTGATCCAAATTGGATTCTCCAAGGAAGAGTTATGCCAAATCTCCCACAATGACCTTATTATAGACTAGTTTAGTAGAGCGAACTTGTATGACATGCCATGTGTCACTATTTCGACCTTTGGCTCTAAAAAATATATACAAGAAACTACTATCCGTCCTCTTTCTATACCTTCTTATGAAATTTCAATCCAATTCTCAGAGAGAAAGTTATGATGATTTTCCCTAGGTCACCTGTTTGGTGGGTTGTACTAATAACAATAACGGGTTACACTAGTAGTATAGGGGCCTAAAAAAATAAAGAGAGTGTTTCGAAAGCCAATCCACTTACTTTTGTTGAAATATTGATCCATCCTAGTCAGCGCACCCCAGAAGAGATTGAACTTCTGGGAGAATTTATAATCTTGTGTGTTAAAATCCCACTCATCCAATCCATCAAGGAAGTCCCCATATACAACAAGCTAATCAAGGAGAAATTCTTCAAACATCATGGAAGGAGAAATAAATACACCCCTACCATTAATGTCATTGGACAGTTGTCTGACTGAATGCTAGGGAGAGTGATTTTCCCAAAGTATCTAGAACCTAGAAGTCCTGTGGTAGATGTGCACATTGATGACATCATTTTCCCCCACATGTTTATTGATCTTGGGGCTGCCATCAATGTGATGACTAAGGAGACCATGCTCAAACTGAATCTCCAAGGGTCCTTAAGAAAGACCATAACAATATTGCAACTTGCAGATAGATCCAAAGTAGCTCCTGAGGGAGTTGTTGAGGATGTCATGGTCTCTATCGATTCCTGGGAGTACCTTGATGAATTCTTAGTTCTCTAGACCAAGAAAAAATTAAATGGTTATCCTTTCATCCTTGGAAGGCCATGGCTAGCCACTGATGATGCTTACATAAGTTGCAGAGTTGCGAACATGACCATTAAAAATGGGCATTTTCCCAAACAATTGGTCTTGTACCCTCTTGCTCAACCATCTCTAGAGCATGACTTACCCTTATGTTTGGTAGAGGAGTAGGAAGATGAAGTATACCATACCACATCGTACTCAATCTGTAATCTAGATGATTTTATAGGAGGGGGGAAACCTGATGAAGATGACCTCATTGATCAAATCCTCTAGAACTAGCCCCCCAGCACCATGCCTCTTGATGAGATGGTGAAGAAAGCTAAAGATTACCCTTGGACTGATTTGTGCCTAGTTGACTTAAGTCCTTTTCATATCAAAATGGTAGAATTTGGTCCATCTAAAACATTGAAAACCAACCCCTCTCTGATTCCATCAAGAAGAGAAGTTGCGCAACATGCTGAGAGAGCACTTGGATGCTTTTTGTTGGAGCTCTAAGGAAATGAAGGGGGTGAATCCTTCAGTGTGTAATCACCAGATCTACATTAAGGAAGGACGCAAACCAGTGGGCCAACCTCAAAGGAGAATGAACCCAACCCTGAAAGACATATGCAAAGAAGAATTACAGAAGTTGTTGGATGTAGGGTTCATTTACCCCATCTCAGATAGTGAGTGATTGTCCACTCTAGTTTTGGTCCCAAAGAATAATTGGAAGTGGAGGATCTGTGTCGATTACAGAGAGCTAAGAAAAGCCACTAAGAAAGACCATTTTTCTCTACCTCTCATTGATCAAGTCTTGGATGGTCTTGCAGGGAAGAAGTTCTTCTTTTTCCTAGATGGATTCAATGGTTATAATCAGATCTAGATCAGCCCCAAGGACCGAGATAAAACACCTTTCACTTGTCCTTGGGGTACCTTTTCTTATAGGGTCCTTCCTTTTGGATTATGTAATGCCCCTACCACTTTCAAAGGGAAATTCTGACCATCTTTGTTGAGCTAGTCCATGACTCTGTAGAAACCTATATGGATAATTTCACTCCCTATGGGTGTGATTTCCTGTAGGCTCTCTCTAAGTTGGGGAAATGATTAAATAAGTGCAC
The DNA here is from genome assembly GCA_000404065.3 of Pinus taeda. Taxonomy (NCBI): domain Eukaryota; kingdom Viridiplantae; phylum Streptophyta; class Pinopsida; order Pinales; family Pinaceae; genus Pinus; species Pinus taeda. The sequence goes on from APFE031475243.1 coordinate 55,302, forward strand.
TGAAATGAAGCTATCACTTAGAATTGAGAAGTGAAAATTATTGATGAATGCAAGGATTGTCTTAGGTCGCTCAATATCCTTGAAGGACTACAAGTGTAACCAAATAAAATTTTTATCCTAAAAAAGGTCCCTACTCCTCAAAAGAATAAGGATGTAAGGAGTTTCTTGGGCTTAGTTGGATACTATAGAAGATTTATCAAGGACTTCAACAAAGTACCCTCACCATTCTTTGGACTACTGGGCAAGGACTTTGAATTTTGTTGGTTAGAAGGTTGCCAAGCGACCCTATAAATCTTGAAGGACAAGTTTACTATTGCACCCATGTTGGGCTATGTTATATTCTTTCCACGACTAGACCATGTAGTTAACTGGGGGGTTAGAGTGCAGGCAAAGCCCCCCCTTCGTTGCATTGATTGCACAACAGGGGGTTTGAGGGGGGCGGGTAACCCCCCCCCCCCCCGGGGTTCGGGGCAGGGCCCTGGGAAATTGTTTTTTGGACCCTATATTAGGTTAGGCGAACCTACCTATGGTTTTGTCCATGGTTTTCGCACATGGTTTTGGACACGATGGTTTTTGGTCCATGGTTTTGGACACAATGGTTTTCAGTCCATGGTATTGGATGCTTCGGCATGTATAAATATGTATTGTAACATTGAAAGGAAAATAATGAAAAATCAATATGGTAGTCCCGATTTTGGCATCCAAGGGGAAATATGTGTGTATATGTGTTTTATGTGTTATGTTCTTGCATTGTTTATTTTCTGTGTTTTAGAATTCGTATGTAGGTAATTTTTGTATGGGGTTAAAACCTACATTTGGTATCATAGTTGTTTTAGCTTCAAGGGGATGCCTTTGGTGCTAAGAGCTTTTGCTCAGGCTTGTGGTAGACCCTGTTCAGTGGGAGATCTGCGAGATCGATTCTGGTGGTGAAAGAAGTTGATGAGTAGTGGTAATATAGAGATCAAGAAATTTAATGGTTCGATTTTGGAGTTGTGGAGACTCAAGATGGAGGACCTATTGGTGGACAAGGATTAGTTGATCGTAGTAGATCCAAGTTCTAAACCAATAGGAGTGTTCGATGAAGAATGGAAGAAGTTGGATCAGAAGGCAAAGAGCATAATATGATTGTGTGTCTCAGATTCAGTATTGCTAAATGTATCAGGGGAAGCTATGGCTAAGGCTTTATGGGACAAGTTAGGGACTTTGTACCAATCTAAATCTCTAGTGAATAAAATATTCATATGGAAAAATTTGTATAACCTGAGGATGAAAGATGGAGACTTGGTGACAGAGCATTTGAACGCATTTAATATTGTGGTAAGTCAGTTATTATCTGTTGATATTAAAATTTCAGATCAAGATAAGTGCATCAGTTTGTTGTGTTCTCTACCAGATTCGTGGGACAGTTGGTTATTGCAATAGGTAGCAATGTAACTACCTTGTAGTTTGATAAAATAGTCGCATCCTTGTTGATGGAGGAGATGAGACGGAAAAATATGGAGATCTAGAATGGTGATGCCTTGTTTATAAGAGGATGGTCCCATAACAGAAACAAAAATAAGTCATTGCGCGGGAGATCTAAATATAGAGGGAGAACTAAATATATAGGAAAACCTATAAAGGTGGTGTGCTGGGAAAGTGTAAAAGAAGGGCACTACAAAAGGGACTGTAAATCTTAAGCTCCTAACAAAGGAAAGGGATCTGATGATGCTCCTTTTGCAGAGGCTAAAACCACCTCAGATGAAGGTGGGGATGTGTACTTGGCTTCTTCAAGTACACATGTCGATCATGAGGCATGGTTGATTGACTCAGGTGCATCCTTTCACTTCACTCCCCATAGAGAGTGGTTCTACGAGTATGAGAAATATGATGGTGGTGATATCTTCTTAGGGGATGATAGGAAGGCTAAAATAATTTGTCGTGGAAAATTAAATTTGTGTTGCAAGGTGGAAGGGTTAGAACACTTTCGAGTGTTCTGCATATTCTTGCATTGGCCAAAAATCTATTTTGTGTAAGCAAGTTGGATGATGCAGGTGTAAAAACAATGTTCGAGAAGGATACTTGCAAGCTGGTTTAGGGAGCACTCGTATTGATGTGGGGAGTTTATATTGGAACTTTGTACAAGATGTAAGGTAGCACTGTTGTTGATGGGTGCAATAGTGCTGTGGTTCCCTGAAAATGGAGCAGAAAATATTGTAGTCTTTGGAGAGAAGACCATGTTGTGGCATCAAAGGCTTGGACATATTCACAAGAAGGGCCTTTGAATACTTCATGGTAAAAGTATGAGTAATACCTCTCTGGATTTTGATTTCTGTGAAAATTGTGTATATGGGAAGTAGAATCAGCTGAGTTTCCCCTCTTGTGGTAAGAGGATGAAACAAATACTAGAGCTTGTGCACAGTGATGTGTTTGGACCTGTGAAGGTTCCATCACTGGGTAAGTTTGTGTACTATGTATCATTTATAGATGACTTCTCAAGGAATACATGGATATATTTCCTTAAGAAGAAATCTAAAGTCTTTGACAGGTTTAAAGAATTTAATGCTCTAGTGGAAAACCAGATAGAGAAGAAGATAAAGGTGTTGAGGAAAGATAACAGTGGAGAGTTTTGTAGTAAGGAATTTGAAGAATGTTGTAAGAAGTGTGGTATAGCATGACATAAGACTACTCCATACACACCTGAGCAAAATGGAGTTGTAGAAAGACTGAAAAAGACATTGATGGAAAGGGAAAGAAGCATGCTCAATGGTGCTAGGTTAGGACAGGAATTCTGGGTAGAGGCGGTGGAGACAACATGTTACCTGGTCAACAAATCACCTTCATTAGCATTGGAGGATAAGACTCCATGAGAGGTATGGACTGGTAAGAATCCCTCTCTTTCACATTTGAGGGTATTTGGATGTGATGCATATGTACATGTTCCAAAAGAGAAAAGAACCAAGTTGGATAGTAAATTTGAAAAGTGCATCTTTATTGGGTATAAGGATGGTTTAAAGGGTTATAAGCTTTGGAACCCAGTAACAAGGAAGGTTGTGTACAGCTGAGGTGTGGTTTTGAGAGAGGCGAAAGATGTTATTAAACATGAAGTCCAACCAAAGGAACTTGAGAAGATAGAGTTTGAGCTTAAGGAGGAAGAATCAGACTCTACAGCAGAGGAGGAATCAGAATATGAAGAGCCACAAACTCTGGGTGTGAGAAGATCAGTTCGAGAAAGAAGGCAATCAGAAATGTATAGTCCATTTGCCTTCTATTCAAATTTTTGTTTATCTATTATTGATGATGATCCCAGGACTATGAAGGAAGCAATAGATTCAGAGGATGGAAAACTCTAGAAAGAGGCCATGGTTGATGAAATGGCATCTTTGCACAAAAATGAGGCATAGGCTCTGGTGGAGTTGTTGGCTAGAAGGAAACCCATTGGCAGTAAATGGGTGTTCAAGAAGAAGAAAAATGCAAAAGGAAAGGTGGAGAAATAAAAATATCAATTGGTAGGAAAAGGTTATTCCCAAGTGTCGGGAATTGATTTTGGTGATATTTTTTCTCCTGTTTCCAAGGTAGCTTCTATTAGATTCCTTTTATCTGTTTCTACTGCTTTTGATTTTAAGGTAGAACAGATGGATGTGAAGACAACTTTTCTTCATGGGGATCTAGAAGACGACATCTACATGAAGCAACCTGAAGGCTTTGTGGTGAAGGGTAAGAAAGAACTGGTATACAAGTTAAAGAAGTCCTTAAAACAGTCACAAAGGATGTGGTATCAGAAATTTGATACATTTATGTGGGGACTTGGCTTCACCAGAAGAAAAGAAGATCACCATGTGTATTTTAAACTAGTTGGTGACTATGTAATTTATCTAGTCTTGTATGTGGATGATATGTTGCTGGTTGGAAATGACAATGAAATTATCCAGGATTTGAAGACCCAATTGCCCTCCAAATTTGACATGAAAGATCTTGGTGCTGCAAACTATATTTTTGACATGGAAATTAAAAGAGATTGGGCAAAGAGGAAGCTTTGGTCAAACAAGAGGAAGTATGTCGAGACAATATTGCAGAGGTTTAATATGTAGGATAGTAAACCAATGAAGGTTCCTATTCCTGTAGGTGTAAAGTTGTCTATCCAATAGTGTCTCAAGACACAAGAAGAGGAAGATGACATGTCCCGTGTTCCATATGCAAGTGCAGTAGGTAGTATGATGTATGCAATGGTCTGTACTAGACCAGACATTGCACATGCAGTGGGAGTATTGAGCAGGTTTATGTCAAAACCAGGGAAGGAGCACTGGACAATGGTGAAGTGGGTTTTCAAGTATTTTCATGGCATTAGTGATTATGGTTTGTGCTACCAAGGAATAATGGGATTAGATAGAGTGTTGGATATTTGTGGCTATCATGATGTAGACAGGGTTGGAGATTTGGATTAGAGAATATCTACAAGTGGGTATGTTTTTAACGTATTTGGAGGTGTAGTCAGTTGGATGAGTAAGAAACAATCTGTAGTGGCACTATCAGCCATAGAGGCAGAATATATGGCAGCCACTCATGCAAGCAAGGAAGGAGATTAGTTGTAGAGATTGTGTTCAAGTGTGGGGTTAGTACAGGGAGTTATAAGGATAGATTGTGACAGGCAAAGTGAAATTTTCTTAGCGAAGAAACCTAGTTACCATTCAAAGACAAAGCACATCAATGTTCAGTATCACTTTGTGAGAGATACGATAGAAGATAAAAAGGTTGTGCTGGTAAAGGTGGACAGTTTGAAGAATACTACATATGCATTGAAAAAATCTGTGAGCTCTGATAATTTCTCTTCGTGTAGAGAAACAATGGGAGTTGCAGGGCTAGATAAATCACTAAGCTCTCATATGGCTCCGTGTGGAAAGAAAACAACAAGTGGGAGAATGTTGGGTTGTATTATATTCTTTCCATGACTAGCCCATGTAGTTAACCGGGGGGTTAGAAGGGGGGGAAGGGGGGCCAGAGGCCCCCCTTCATTGCGTCGATTGCGTAGTGGGGGGGTCAGAGGGGATTTGAGGAGGGCGAGTAGCCCCCCTCTACAGGGTCCAAGGCAATGCCCCAGGAATTTTTTTTTTGGACTCTATATTAGGTTGAGTGAACCTACCTATTGTTTTGTGCATGGTTTTCGCACATGGTTTTGGACGCAATGGTTTTTGGTCCATGGTTTTGGATGCGATGGTTTTCTGTCCATGGTATTGGATGCTTCAGTGTGAATAAAGATGTATTGTAACATCGAAAGGAAAGTAATGAAAAATCAATATGGTAGTCCTAATTTTGGGATTCAGGGGAAAATCTCTATGTATATGTGTTTTATGTGTTATGCTCTCGCATTGTTTATTTTCTGTGTGTTAGAATTCGTATGAAGGTAATTTCTGTACAGGGTTAAAACCTACAAACCATACTCAAAGGCCCAAATTGGGATCATCCTTTCCACATCCATGCTGATGTATATGAAAATGCTATAGGAGAAGCTCTAGGCTATATAGATGATAAGTTGCCTTATGCCATTTATTTCATTAGCAAAAATCTGTCCAAGGATGAGTTGAACTACACTGTGACTAAAAAGGAACTCCTAGTTGTTTTCCACTCCCTAAACAAATTCAAACACTACATCACTAGTTATCAAACCTTTGTGCATATTGACCATGCTACTATCAAATACTTAATGAACAAACATGATGTGAATGCTAGAATTATTAGATGGTTTCTTTTATTACAGTAGTTTGATTTAATTATCATTGGTAATCCAGGTAGAGAAAATGTAGTTGCATATTTTTTGTCTAGAATTACTTTCCTTGCAGGTGAGGAAGGAATGGTTGATGGCCAAATGTTATGTGAACATTTATTTGATATTACAGTCCTCTCTTCATGGTTTTCTGATATAGCCAACTACATAGTTGCTGCAAAGTTCCCTCCAAATCTATCATCTAGGGAGGAGCATAATTATAAGGAAGAGTGCCCCATTCACTTGGATTGGGGGAAATCTCTTCAAGATGGGTCTAGATAAAATTTTGAGGAGGTGTGTTAGGTAGGAGGAAGTATTTGACATCCTTCTAGCCTACCATGATGGGCCTTGTGGATGTCACTTTGCAGCCAAGAGGACATATTTCAAGGTACTGCAAGTTGCCTACTAGTTGCCCACTCTCCACCAAGATGAAAGAAGATACACCAGTTGATGTGATTAATTGTAGATAATGGGGAAACCTACTCCCAAGGATGAAATTCCCTTGCAACCTTAAGTGACTCTAGAGCCATTTGACAAGTGGGGCATGGATTTCGTTAGACCCATTAATCCACCATTAGGTAAGAAAAAGTACATAATTGTATGCATTGTTTATTTGACAAGTGGGCTGAGATTAAGGTGTAAAAGTAGTAACAGAGGAGAAAGTGGATGAGTTCTTAAGGGAGCTCAATTCACATCACATCTAATCAAGAATTTGTTTGGGTAAAATAGGATAAAACACAGGAAGTCAAGTGCCTATCATCCTCAGGCCAATGGACAAGTAGAGGACACTAAAAAATCAATGGAAGGCATCCTCACCAAGGTTGTGAGAAAAAACATAAAATATTGGCTTGATGAATTTAGGATGTAGGAGCTCCTACACACTAAAGTTATCCTAGTACAGAGGAAGGTTTGGCATGAAAAGAAAATCAAGGAAAATGTTTGTCAAGAATGGGATTGGGCTATGCTATATGACTCTAGGTTTAAGGACTTTAAAGGAAAATTGATGACCAGGTGGTTAGGCCCATAACTGATAGAGAAGTGCTATGAAAATGGGGCTATTCAAATCAAGAACATTGATGAGGAAGGTATTCCCTTGCTTACCAATGGATACCGATTGAAATATTATAAAATACGTTTGTCTGGGGAGAAGTTCATCAGCACCATTACTAAGGAGGTAAATGTGATTGGAAGTGTCTTAGACTCCAATTCACACAATTCTTGAAGATTGCTTTTATTTGTATGAAAAAAATAAAAATAAAAAAGGAAAAAATAATAAGAGGCCTAGGTGAAATCCTCTATGAGGCATCTGAGGTCAACTCTTGGGTTGAAAACCTCCTTGAGGGAGCCCAAGGGTGAAAACATAAAAATAAAAATATCCCTAGGAGAAAACCTCCTTTGAGGTGCCTAGGGCAGGTAGGCAGGCTAAAAACCTCTTTTGAGCTAGCTTGTGGGTCTTTCAAAAACAAAAAAGAAAAAAAAAAAGAAAAAAATAGAAATAATACCATGGTAGGGACCTCTAACCTATCCACTAATAAATTATGTGATTTTGCAGGTTTTGGAAGCAGTAAAAGATGCAGAGATATAGGCACAACATGCCAAGTTTAATCTAATTTCTTCCTCTATCAACTCCATCTCACCCATTCCTACCATGTCCCTACAACTCATATCCATTTCAGGCATCAAAAATCATTTTTTTTTGTATTTTCTGGCTTGCTACAAGATGTCTTGTAGCTGTTACAAGAAGATTCTATAGCATTACAAGATGTCATGAAATGCTGCAGGAAAGGGGTATTGATAGGAAAATCATCATGAAAGCCCATTCTAGGTTGATTGGGGACCCTAGACCTCATCAAACCACTCACCCATCATCCACGCATACATGGTCCAAGTCACCATAGCCATATCTAACATTGTCTCACTAAAAAAAAGGAAAACACAGGAAATGTCCAAAACATAAGAAGAAAAGACCAGAGGACATGTCCTTCCTTTCCCCAACCATTCACTACTCCATAAAATCCCTTCCAGCATTCTCCAACCCCTACACCACTTCTTAGCCTCCCTCTGAGAAAAAAATCATTGAAAAAAGGAAGAAAATGTAGATACATGATTTCCTGTAGCAGCTACATCATCTCTTGTAACAGCCTGTGCCATCACTGCAACCAGCCTGAACTTTAATTTTTCTTCCCAACTAGACGAAAGGGAAGCACCATCATCCATGAATACCTTGTTTTTACTAGCGAAATCTCCACACCAGTAGCAGAAAAAATATATATCAAGAACATGCACAAGTGGACCAACAAGCAGTCACCTATAAAATCAAGAAGAAAAAGATAGGAAGAGAGAAAACGAAAACTTCCCTCAGTAGCAGCACAAAAGGCTAATCCTCCTACATGAATCGATCAACAAAGGTAGGCATAGGTATGGTAACTCACCCAACTCTTCCCTGAGTATGATATGATCGAAAATGTATAAATATCGAAAAAAAATATTTTTATAAGTTGGAGGTGGCCAGTTAACTTGGTCACGTTAGCTCTTGATCAAAAGTGAACTTCCAGTCAACATGCCATGTCAGAGTGTTAAATCAATGGGGATTAGTTAAAAAGGTGGTCGATTCAATTATGTGGGAGTGGGTGATAATTACAAGAAGAAAGTTCATGATCACCAACGGTGGGCCAATGATCCCAATTAGGAAATCTCGTACCATTCCCATCGAGCATAGTGCTCCAAGCCTTGACCACAAATGACATAAAAACCCAAAATTTCTTGTATTTTTTCCTCATTTCGAAATCAAAGAGAGAGGGACCAGCTTGGGAAGCCATCGGAAAGTCAAACACTGCTCTAGACATCCTACAGGAAACATAGTTATAGGAAGCGACAAGAAGCACCAGAATCCCATAAGAAGTCTGTAAGGGGGTGCCTAGGGTTAGATTGGTCATCAATTATCACAACCTCAAGAATCACAATAATAACTAAGTGGCCTATCTCTCCTCTATTCATGTTTTGATAACTGAAAAACTCTATAATCTTCTACTAATTACAATTAGCTTGAGAATTAAACAAAGTTTGAGGGAATTTTAAGAAATTGTGTGGCTATAAGAAATGGTATAATTTATAGTCATCCACTAAAAAGCTTAGGTTCTCATCCATCCTAAAACCCATACTGAAGCTCACCTACAAAACCTCCTGCATATCAATATAACTAGAGAAGCAAAATGGGAGGGGGATTCAATAGAAGAGAACCCGAAGATACATGAAGGATTCACCTTCATGCCCCTGTGGTAGATATCTTTAGGAGGAATCACTGGTTAGGATTCTTTGAGTTTCTCAAGGGATATGATGATGATATAACCTATGCGTTTTTCATGGTGCTAAACCCTCAAGCAAGAATAAGTGCTACCGGTATGGTGAGAGGGACGCCCATTACAATCAACCCTGATGTGATCAACAAAGTAACCGCACTTCCTCTAGGGATACAATGGAGAAGAGAGGACAAGGCTAGCAACAATTTTTCTAAGACAAAATTCTTCCTAAATGATGAACAACCACTGGAAGACAAAAATGGGGTCATAAGGGAGAGTCTTCCATATCCTTGCGATGAGGTGAGAAACCACATCCTTAAGTAAATTTCTTGTGAAGGGAAACTAAGTGTAGTCTATGGCTACCAATTTAGGCTCCTCAATAAGTTGAGATTTATAGACAGAGTACTAAAAAATCAGAGGCTAAGTGTGCCTTATTTCCTTTTACAGTCCATTATAGACATGAGTGAGAAGGTAAAATAAGGGAAGCACGAGCTGTTAGCACACCATGGTCTCATCAAGCTAACAATGGAATTTTCCTTAAGACAATTGAGAATTTATGTTCTCTGGTCCACATTTAGGGACATGGATAGAGAAGCCTTCCTTGAAGCCCGTGCCCTTAAGCATGGTAGGACCCCTACCTCTAGTGTTGAAGAGGAAGAAGATGAAGAAGAATCAAAAGAAAAAGAGGAAGCAGATATAGAAAAAACAAAGGAAGAAGAAGAAACAGAAGAGGAAGAAGAAAAATAAGAAGAGGAGGGGAATAAGGCATAGACCATCTATGAGAAAAACACTGCAGAAGGAGAGATATCTCTAAGATTGTCTCCTAAACCTACTGAAAAGGAGAAATTTGTTTCCTTGGATGCCTTGAGCACACCCCTCAAGTCCAAGAGGAAGAGGTAGATGCATACTCCCCTGTATTTTAGAACAAGAAGAAGCACCAGGATCAAGCAGTGGAAGCCACAAACACCTCCCAAAAATTCCATCATAATTGAAGAATCTCCAAAAAAGAAAGAGGAGATAGGTTCCTTGGGAATGAAGGTTGAGGAAGGCACATCACTACAAGGAACCCCAAAGCCTACCATCACCTATGTCAGGAAGCCTGTCACTAGATTAACATCATCTAAGCAAACCAAGGTACCTGTGACCCTCCAACAAAAAGGAAAGGGTCTACTACAGGATCCCCAAATAATGCTACGGGAAAGACAGAAAGAGATACATGAAGGAGGGGAAGAAGAAAGGCAAGGAAGAGACCCCATAGGTATAGGAGGGGGAAACTTCTCCAAAGACATTTGAGGGATATTTTCTAGAGTTTCAAGAGGCTAGCACACAACTAAATTTGAGCTCCTACTACAATTTTATTGAAGGAGGAAGACTTATAGCATAGAAATTTGCAATCCCTCTCTTCTTTGAACTTGAAAAAGAAAGAGAAAGGAGACATCGATGGATGAAAATTGCTAATTCAAAGAAAGTAGAAGATGTGGTCCATATGGAAGAAAAACTCCTAGAGATGGGTGAGGAGTTTATTGAATTGAGCGATAGAGAGAACGCCACGAGAACACAGTTGAAGGCATAAAACACATGGCTGAGGAGGAAGTTGCAAGAAAAGGAGAGCCAATTAGCCACCATGGCAAGCCTCTCCTTAGAGGGACTTGAATGTAGGCTGACAACCAAATCATATGTACTATACTTCAAATATCAATGGACGGAGTTTCAAATTAAAACATTGGCACAACAGGGGAGAATTCCATTCCAAAATTATAGGAAATTCATCGAGCTATGTGACAAGAGAACCCTTGAAAACAAGGCCAAATTATCTAAATTTTACCTACACAACCTTAACTTGATAGAATTGAATGTGTGGGACCCCAATGCAAAGATGGGGACTTGCAGTTGATGGCCCTTACATCATGAATGAGCCATGAGGAGGCTAGGGCTGAGGAGATGAAGAGAACAATAGAAAAAGAGGAAAGAGAGACCCTCTACATTGAAGTAGAACAACTAAATTAGGTTTTTGTTATTAGTAACCACAACATCATTTCCAATGATGCTCAACTTGCACCAAGATACCTGGATACCCAAGAACATGCCATCTCCCATTTTGAGAACACTTTAATATTTTTGGGGACTGAGAGACAACAAGCATGACAAAGGAGATGGAATAACTTGCCACACAATCTCTGGATCAGGGAGTACCACTCTCCTGAGAGATTGAGAAATGAATTGGAAAAGACAAACATGTATAAGAAGGCCATGCAAAGACTGAATATCAATTGGATTGGACTAAAGCTCAGTCCACCTTTTCTATTGGGTTTAATGGAAAGTAGGAAGGAAGAAGAGGAAAGAAAGTAGTGGGAAGAGATAGAGAAAAATGTAGGGTTCTATCCTCAAGAAGAGACACCATCCACAGAAGCCTGACATGTTTGAGAGGCCACCAGGGCTATGAAAGATATGGATATAGATGACTAAGTTTCTCATAAATAGGTAAACTATACGAGTCACAATTCCACTCTCTAGCTTATTAAATTGACCTTTCTCACATTTATTTATATATTTCGTTATATTCTGCTTAGTTAGAAGAGTAGAGGTGAGTTACTATGTCATGTGGCCTAATGTGTGTTAAATGCAAGAATTGGAGCAGTTTGGGTTGACTTAAGTGTAGGAATTCAGAGTAAGTAAGAAAGAGATATTTTAGGAGTTGGTCTCCCTCCTTAACTCCTCAAATCAATTGAATATTCCTCCACCATATCTCATCAGCTCGGCGTCACTTGTAGCCAAGCAAACCGATTTCATTAGCAGCCAAGCCAGTGACAGCCAAGGAAAATTTATTATCGAGTTAGGGAGCCAAGTATCCCTATTTTCTAGGGAGTTGTTGGTACCTCTAATTTTGTATAAATAAGAGTCCAAGGGGTGAAAATATAACCAAGCCGACCTAACAATAATAATATAAAGACACAAAAATAACAATAGAGGGATTCTATGGGGCATAGTAATAACAATATGGGGACAATAGGGGCACAACAATATTAATAAGGGATACAACTACATTAGTAATGGGGTAATCACTAGTATTATAAGGACCTAACATTCCCATCTCCTTCAAAAAAGTGTTGTCCTCAATGCTTAAGTAGTTCTGGATGCTTTCGTATAAAATTCTCATCCTCCCATGTGGAATCTTTAGCGGATAATTTCTTCCACTTGATGAGATACTCCAAAATTAATTGATTTTGTAGATGTCGAGTTCTTGTTTCTGTGACTTCTTCCGGTTCCAATATAATTTTTCCTTCCTCATCAAGTTCTGGCAATATTGTTTGAACTGGGAGATTGTCACCTATAACCTTCTTTAAACATGCAACATGGAAAACTAGGTGCACTCGAGAAGCTACAGGAAGCTCCAATTTGTATGCCATAGTACCATTCTTTCGCAACACCTTGTATAGACCATAATACTTTGGTGATAATTTATCATCCTTCTTAGCTTGCTTGAGAGACATTTGTTTATATGGTTGTAACTGTAGGAATACCCAGTCACCTACATCAAAAATTCTTTTGTTGCGACGTTGATCTTTTGTTTCATTCTATTCTGTGCCAACATGAGGTTATCCTTTAAGAGTTTGAGGACTTGTTGTTGATGTTTGATGTGATGTTCCACTGCTTGAACCCTAGAATTTTCTCTTAAATATGATGTGATGGATGGTGGCTAATATCCATAAAGTGCCATAAATGGGGTAATTTTTGTTGCTACATGGAAGGAAGTGTTATACCACCATCTAGCGAGAGGGAACCATTTGACCCATTATGTCTGTTTATCAAATACACAGCAACGAAGATATCCTTCCAAACATTTGTTTACTTTCTCTGTTTGCCCATCAGATTAAGGATGATAAGATGAGCTATGAGCTAACTGAGTACCAAGACAAGAAAATAATTCTGTCCAAAAATTTCGAGCGAAAATGGGATCTCTGTCAGTTACAATAATCTTTGGGTTTCCATGTAGCTTTTGAATTGTTTCCATAAATGTAGTAGAAACTATACTGGCTTTAAATGGATGTGATAATGCACAAACGTGTGCATACTTGGTAAGTTTGTCAACTACCACCATGATGACACTCTTTCCCTCAGACTTGGGTAAACCTGTGATAAAATCCATTGAAACCTCCTCCCAACATTGGCTTGGAATTGATAAAGGTTGTAATAAAATGGGGTCTTAATTGTTTCAACTTTATTTTGTTGGCAAACCAAACATTCCACCACAAACTTTTGAATATCCGATTTAAGGCCATCCCAAAAAAATTCCTTCTTAACCTTGTGGTAATTTTTTAAAAATCGTGAGTGCCCTCCTAAGGGAGAAGCGTGCCATTCCATAAGAATATTTTGTTTGATTTGGGAATTATTACAGAGGTATAAGCGATCTTTGTACCATAACGAATCATTTTTCCAGCTAAATGTATCAGATGTATTGGAATCTTGTTGTAACTTTCGAATACGTGCCCACACTTCTTCGTCATTCTTCCATTCTTCCCTTGCTTCCTTTATCCAATATGGTTGGATAATAGAAATGGTGCACAATAATGCTTCCACATCCTCATCCATCTTGAGATGCACTTGCCACCACATGTTGCTTCCCTTTTCTGTAGATGATTTGAAAGTCATAACCCAACATCTTTGTAACCCACCTTTTTTGCTCTTCAAAAGGATAATCTTTGTTCTAAAAAGTATTTAAGGCTATCATGATCTATTTTTACCTTGAAGTGTCTTCCCATTAGGTAGGGTCACCATTTCTTAAGTGCATGTAGTATTGCCAACATTTCCTTCTCATAAATAGCTTTGTGTAAAAACTTTCCCTTGATTGGATGACTTTCAAAGGCAATGGGTCTTTCATCTTGCATTAAAACAACACCAATTCCATTTCCTGAAGCATCAAATTCCACAATAAAGGTTTTTGTGAAGTGCAGTGTAGCTAAGACCAGTGCTTGGCACATTGCCTCTTTAAGATGTTCGAAGGCATTTGTTGCTTCTGGAGTCCATGAAAATGCATCTTTCTTCAATAATGTTGTTAGAGGTGCTACTATTCTCCAATAATTCTTAAAAAAATTGCGATAATACCTTGTCAACCCGAGAAATCCTTGCAGATGCTTTATGGATGTGGGGATTTTCCATTCCTTAATGGCTTTAATTTTGCTAGGGTATACCTTAACTCCTTCATGAGATACAATATGACCCAAATATTCCACCTCCTGAACTCCAAAGAAACATTTGGATCTTTTTGCATATAATTGTTTCTCCTCCAATAGTTGTAGCACCCTGTCAACATGTTCAACATGATCCTTCCAAGACTTGCTGTGGATTAGTATATCATCAAAAAATACTAACACAAATTTTCTAAGGAATGGTTTGAAAATTGAATTCATCAAACCTTGAAATGTTGAAGGTGCATTGGTAAGGCCAAAAGGCATGACCAAAAATTCATAATGACCCTCATGAGTTCTAAATGTTGGTTTCAGAATGTCTTCAATCTTCATTCTTATTTGATGATATCCTGAATGAAGATCTAATTTGGTGAAGTAAATTGATCCATGCAATTCATCTAGTAATTCATCAATGACAGGAATGGGAAACTTAACTTTAATAGTGAGCTTGTTGAGCTCCCTATAATCTGGACACATGCGCCATGATCCATCCTTCTTGTGCACCAATACTACTGGAGCAGAGAAAGAACTTTGAATTGGTTCAATTATACCAGCCTCTAGCATTTCTGCAACCATACGTTCAATTTCACTCTTTTGGGCATAGGGATATCTGTATGGCCTGATGTTTGGAGGAACACTTCCTGGAATCAGATGAATAGCAAGATCATGATCACACATAGGTGGGAGACCTTTGGGAGTCTCAAATACCTTAGAATGATTGTCCAGGACTTTTTGGAGATCTGGGTAAATAGATGATTCCGATGTGGAAACATCTAGCAAACATAATTGTGCAATTACACCTCCTTGCTCCTTTTTTAGAAGCTTTGTCATAACATTAGAGCTAATTATCTTTCCTGGCTTCCCTACAATACCCCTTAATTCAACTTCCTTTCCTTACGTATAAAATTTGATGAAAAGTTCTTGAAAATTAAAAGCTATTGTACCCAGGGATTGTAAACATTGGACTCCTAGTACAACATCAGCACCTCCCATTGGAATTGAAAGCATTGGGCTAGTCAATACATATTCTCCCATGGATAGCTTGATATTATGGCACTTTCCAGAGCAATTTATTGTTCCTCCATTTGCAACCATCAATTGACACTCTGGTGTTGGATATAAGAAGCAATTCAATTCTTTTACTACCTTACAATGAATAAAATTGTGGGTACTTCCTGAATCAATCAACACTATTACCTTTTTCTTCTTGATTTGTCCTTCTATCCTGATGGTTTAAGGAGTGGTAATTCCCACCAATGCATTACAAGATATGGTCGGATTCATTTCTTTTTTATCTAGGCTTTGTTCTTTGAGTATATCCTCTTCTTTTGACCTTTCTTTCTCCTTTTCTTCTTCCTCTTCACAATCTGTGTAGAATAATTTCTTCTCAGCACACTTATGACCTTTAGTGTATTTGTTATCACAACTGTAACAAAGCCCTTTTGCTCTTTTTTCTTCCAATTGTTGTGGTGTCAACATTATAGGTTGTGGAAGACTAGGGGCAACAACACTTCCGTCTTGATAGTTGTGAGTGGTATGCTTCCTGGTTGCCATAATTTTGCTTTCCATTTTTCTTGCTCACCTGAATGCCTTCTCTAATGAATCAGGTTCCCAAAGGTGAACCTCATGTTGGATATTATCCTTTAAAGTCCCTATGAACACATCAATCCTATGCTCCTCTTGAATATCTTTTACCCTTATGTTCAATTTTTGGAAGTCCTTAATGTGATCCATCATTGAACCCTTTTGTTTGAGACTTACCAATTGGCTAAAAAATGCGTTTCTTTTTGTATCCTCATAATGTGCTGTCATTTCTTCCATAAAAATTTCCCAAGTGACAATTTGTTTACGAGAGCTAAGCCATTGATACCATACAAACTGATTTGGTTCCAAATATAAAGTGGCAATATGTACCTTTTGTTTGTTTTGCACATTATTGAGATCGAAAAATTGCTCCATTTGTAGTATCCATGTTGCGGGATCCTTGCCATCAAAATTCCTCATATAAATTTTTGGAATATGGTGGTTCTTAGATCCAATGTTATATTCTATGAAATCATGATTAACATTTATTTTTTTCATCACGAGTTTCCTTTACTACCCTTTCACCATTAGTAAGTATTTCATGTAGAAAATTTGTTAAACCTGTCTTCAAATCTTCCATGCCTATATTTAAATTTGTCTTCAAATCTATCTTCAAATCATCCATCTTAGCTTCCATGTCATTCAACATAGCTTCCATGCCATATATCTTAGGTTCTACATCTTTCTTTAAACCATCCATCTTAGATTCTGTTACTTTTGGTGCGAGTGAAATTTGTTGCACTTGGTCTCGTAATTTTGATATATCATGCTGCATTTCTTAATCTTCTTCATGAGTCATGCTAGAGATTTCAAGTTGCTTAGTAGGTGTTTGCATTTTATTTCCTCAGAGCATCAGTTACCAATAATAATGCTTTACTATGCCCTTTGAATTCCTTCAAAATAATTTTTCAAACCAAGCTTAATAAAAAATTTAAAAAATCTACACACCTTTTCTCACTTTGTAGGAGCTCGATATTGCATCTGATGTATCTCTGTAATTTCCGATCTTCCAACTCTGAAATTGTGATCTGTAGTAGCCCTCTACATCCTCTTTCCAATGCCACTAGTCTAATCGAATTTAGATTCTTCGAGAAAGAGTTATGTACAATCTCCCAAGATGACCTGATTATATACCTTTTCAGAAGAGCGAACTTGTATGAAGTGCCACGTGTCACTATTTTGACCTTGGGATCTAAAAAATATACATAGGAAACTAAATTCTTTCCTCTTTTTCTAACTTCTTACGAAATTTCAATCTGATGCTCAAAACAAAAGTTATGACTGTTTTCCCCAAGTCACCTGTTTGGAATGTAATTCGGGAGTCTACAAAAATGCCAACTTCCTCAGATCATGTCTCCACAAATATAGTGCGAAGAGCTCTGAAATTCGGACCTGTAGTTCAGAACAATTTTGGCCCAAATGGATTTTTTTTTTATCATTTGAAACATCGTAGAAAATATAGTGCAAATGCCACGATGACCTATTTGGAGCAGCGAAACCCTAGAATTCAAAGCTCTAATACCAAATGTTATGAAACCAACTCACAAAAAGATAGAAAAGATAGATCAACGACTTAGAATTCAGCTTCTTCGAGGGGGCATCCTCCTTTAAATTACACAAATGAATGATTCTTGGATGATTCAAATGACAAAACCTCCTTTCTATATATAGGAGTCTAAGGGGTGACAATATAACCAAGCTGACCTAACAATAATAATATAAAGGCACAAACATAACAATAGAGGGATTCTATGGGGCACAGTAATAACAATATGCGGACAATAGTGGTACAATAATATTAATAAGGGATACAACTACAATAGTAATGGGGTAATCACTAGTATTATAAGGACCTAACAAACTAAATTATGTTTTTGTTATTAGTAACCACAACATCATTTCCAATGATGCTCAACTTGCACCAAGATACCTGGATACCCAAGAACATGCCATCTCCCATTTTGAGATCAATTTAATATTTTTTGGGACTGAGAGACAACAAGCGTGCCAAAGGAGATGGAATAACTTGCCACACAATCTCTGGATCAAGGAATATCACTCTCATGAGAGATTGTGAAATGCATTGGAAAAGACAAACCTGTATAAGAAGGCCATGCAAAGACTGAATATCAATTGGATTGGACTAAAGCTCAGTCCATCTTTTCTATTGGGTTTAATGGAAGGTAGGAAGGAAGAAGTGGAAAGAAAGCAGTGGGAAGAGATAGAGAAAAATGCAGGGTTCTATCCTCAAGAAGGGACACCATCCACAAAAGCCTGAGATGTTTGAGAGGTCACCAGGGCCATGAAAGATATGGAGATAGATGACTAAGTTGCTCATAAATAGGTAAACTATATAAGTCACAACTCCACTCTCCAACTTATTAAATTGACCTTTCTCACATTTATTTATATATTTTGTTATATTTTTCTTAGTGAGAAGAGTAAAGGGGAGTTACTATGTCATGTGCCCTAATGTGTGTTAAATGCAGGAATTGGGGCAGTTTTGGGTTGACTTAAGTGTAGGAATTCAGAGTAAGCAAGAAAAAGAGATTTTAGGAGTTGGTCTCCCTCCTTAACTCCTCAAATAATTTGAATATTCCTCCACCATATCTCATCAGCTCGGTGTCACTCGTAGCCAAGCAAATGGAGTTCACTAGTAGTCAGCCAGTGACAGCCAGGGAAAATTTATTCTCGAGGTAGGGAGCCAAGTATCCCTATTTTCTAGGGAGTTGTTGGTACCTCTAATTTTGTATAAATAAGAGAGCCAAGGGAATTATTACGGTTGGATTTTGAGCTAAAGCACTTTGATTGTTATTGTTGTGATGTACTTGACATTTTTATGATAATGAGAAATTTTGTTTTGATCCAAAACAAAGTTGACTTAGAGGGCTGAAGCTCTTGGGTTAGGTCCCAACCCTAGTAGTATAAGTTCCTCTTTTTGTACTTATATTATTAGCTTAGAATGATAGTTAGTTGTTGAAGTTTATTTATTTATTTTCCTGTTTAGCTTAACAAGTACTAAATTTGTTGTTCAACCTTGTTTCCGTTAGTTTGAAAAGGTAGATTAGTCTTGCAATTTAATGGAGAAATTACACTAGAAAAGTTGGTGACTGTGGCCCCTACATCATCTCTCCCATGGGATCATGACTAGGCAACCCCACTCTCATAGGCCCAAGAACAAAGATGTCTTTTGATCATTGCATAGATTACAATTCATTCTTAGCTAGATCATTGTTTAGTTTTCTTGGAAGCATCTACACTTGTTATATTTTTTTATTAAGTTTTTTGTAGCTTAAAAAGTAGTCCATATTGTAGATCTAGTGCTTAAAACTAGATAGCCCAGCTTCCTCAAATTCAATTCATCTTTTCCATGTGGACATGTAGTGATGCGTAAATGAAAAGAGAAATAGGTTTTGTTGCAGGGATTATTGATCGGCAGGAAGGGACTCATCCAACTAGCTTCACCTACATCCTCTCCACCTTCTATTGAGGCATACAAGCCCATAGTCCAAGCCTCTGTCTTCCAATGACCTTGAGCATCCACCTTAGGAAAATCTAACCTCCTTGGAGTGTTGGGCTTAGCCTTGGGTAATGTTCACCTTCCCTACACCATCTACAACTGTCATGCACACCTCCAACACCTCATCGCACTACTCTTTCCCTCCAAAACCCTTAAGCTAACTTCTTGTAGCAGTTCAAGACATCCTATAGCAGATTAGGACATCCTATAGCAGTTTCCTGTAGTCGCTAAATGATCTCCTATAACAACCTGTTCTGACCTAGTTTTGACTAGAAATGATAGGATAGCCTAGTATAAGAGTAGGTTAACCCCCGAGCTTGGATTCCATGCCCATGAGTTTTACCTAGACCAGCCTCCCATTCCTTCCCCTACTGTAAGAACAGATAACATTGGCATTTACATTTTTGAAGTTAGCACTTAAATACTCTTCTTATTTTCAGATGTAAATGAGATAGTTAATGCATGCATGTGTAAAATAACTTTCCATTTCTAAGCAGTCCTGATAGTTAGATGATCAACTGCAAGCTTATCATAATTTCCTTTATGCAAAGTGATTTGTGTCATTCCATAGCTAGATGATTTATGGAATTACATAACATTTACCATTTGGCATCTTCCTTTTCCTGAATAGACAAGCATTTACTTTCCTACATTAGAACTAGCTTTACATTCAGTGTTAGTAGTTAAACTCCTTTTAGTCAATAGAGTACTGGTCAAGAACCCTAAAGGTCAAGCACCCCTGTTGAGAAGTGACATGAGTATAATCATGTATCTATTGTCTATAGCACTATCACCTCCAAGTTTGTACAAAATCCCGGGTTGATAAAGTAAAGTTGGTAGCCTTGGGAGTTGTAGCATTCTTGTTGCAATATTAAGGCTCATCAGTGTGGATTTCCAATGGTGCAAAAAGTTATGCTACAGAGTTCATTGTTATGTACTGGATCATAGAGGTGTTTGAAGGGGTGTTGTGTTGTGTGGGATTACACTGTGGAGTAGGAGGAGGAATTAACAACACCTTGAGGTTTCACATGGAATGTAAAATACTTTGTCACAAGAGGGATACTGGTTGATTTAGGATTATATGGCAGTTGTTAGTGGTGTCTAGTAGTGCACTGAGGTGTGCAACTAGGTGTAGTTGTGTGCCAAGGGGCGTAGAGATGCATGTTTGTACACATAGGAGCATGATGATACTTGGTTGTATGAAGTGGTGTGTGGCACCAGCCTATGGGATTTTGGTGCATTACCTCTAGGGAGACTGCCTAATAGGGATGATAGACATACACTTGGGTATAGTTCACTCAAGATCTATTGTGACATAAATGAGCATCATTTTATTATATCCATGGGGACTTACATGCCTATCTCACTTCCACATTGTTTTCAGGTGCAATAGAGTTGGATGTTGTCCCTCGGAGCCTTCATCGTGAGTAGCAGGATGCGAAAGTCTCACTTGAGATAGTTAGTTGGCACAAAAAATATCCAGAGAGATACTTCTCAATGGTGCCATTTTATCAAGGCACGAGATGATAGGTACACACTTGTGGAGTACATTGTTTGTTGCAAAGGTAGTGTTGCTCTACCCCTGAGTTCACACTTAGGGAGGAACATGAGTGAGTTGCAGGGTGCACTTTTCACAAGGAAACTTGACGTGTTATCTGAACATGAGGTATAGGGGATGATAGTACTCATTAGTAGGGGGATGTCTAATATCTAGGAAGTATTAGGGTACACCATCAGGAGTTGGGGTAATAGATTTCATTGTCTAGTTTTGGAGGGGAAAATCACTTTGTCATGCATGGGAAAAATTCTTGATGTTGGGTGCCCATATATTAGATACATACAGTGGTCAAAGATGAGGCACAAATGGGTAACAACATCTAGTAGCATGTTACAATAACAAGTAGTGAGTATTGGGAGTTGTGGACTTCCAGTATGGTTATGGGATCCAAGGATCTAGTTTATTAGTGAAACACTCCATTACTTAGTCAGTATAGTTAGAATAGTGTGTGATCTAATTCATTATTAGGTTGAAACATGGGTATCACTGAGGTTTTCATCATATTTTTAGGCTGGTGGTTGTTCAAAATTGGGGCCAACCATGGAGTGATAGGCGTGAGCATTGCTGAGTCACCTTTGCAAGTTGAGACTATCCTCGATCATCATGTATATTATGGTTGAGAGTTACATGAGAGGAGGTTCTAGTAAATGTGTAGTAGATAGTTAGTCATGACTAGAGTGTTGTGAGATCAACACGAAAATTCGTTTTTGTGATGGGCATGGGACCATGGAATCATAGTATTTGACAACTCAATGAAATTTAAGGATGAGCTGGCTACTATAGGGGGAGATCACTAGGACTCTTCCTGGGGAATTAGTGACTTGTTGATGGCATGGGAGACTTCATCAACATGGCAAGTTGGTCAATAGGAGGACATTAAGGGAAGTATGTGGGGGAGTGACTTCATCGCCACATGGATTGGGTTGTATCTCAAGGGAACACTCTTAGAGTGCATCAGGTGGAATACTTAATAGGGAAGATTCATGGTTAGTTGGATAAAGTCCTACATTATCATGATGCTCTAATTATAGATAATATGCATTGGCTTCTAATACCTATACCTGGATGGACAACGAGTGGAACAAGGGGTGATTCACATTGATCAGAAGGCAATGCAAAGAACAGGGATGACTCAGTGGAACATTTATGACGCTAGTGTTATTGGTCTTGACAATGGTGATGAAAAATTAGAGAGGGTGCTTATGTAGGCATTGCCTAAGGACAAGCAATTTTTGGCAGGGAGGACTCTCATGTCACAAATTGGAAATTTTTTCAAGCAAATTCTCAATTTTGTAATTTTGGATATTCATATAGAATCATATAAATAAAACTTAGGAGAAATAAGTTTTGGAGATGTTAAATAAACTTTTAGAGAAATGGCAAAGGTTGGGACTTCGGAAAAGTAGAAAATTAAAGCAAAGATAAGTTGTGGAGGTTACCAAAAAGGGAAATCAAACCATGGTATCAAAGAATAGAGTGAGAGAAATCGAACCATGGTATGAAGAAGGGAAAGAAACTATAAAAGGAGAGATAGAGCCTCATTTTGATCATTCTATTTGGCATTTCATTTATGATTTTGGATGGTTTGCTTGAGTTGCTTAGCTAAGTCAACTAATGTTGTTTAGCATAGGGATTTCCAAGAAAAAAATCCCAACTCTCTTTTGGTGAACGTAGAGTGTCACCCTAGGTGAGAAATTTGGAGTTGATTGGATATTTCGTTTTCTAAATTCTGTGAGCTATTTGATCTCTACAACAAGTGGGATGATTTTTTTAGGAGGATGCAATTGTAGAATTCATGGAATTTTGGGGAGCTATCATTTGGTGGTTCTCAAGGTTGAGAATTTGCATAAAGTTTTGTCAATCGAGGATAGGTTTTCTTAGATATTTTTAGAGGCAAAGAACACTACTATCAAGAGGGTTGAATTTTTGTCATTAGAGCCTGCACATGGGTTTTTCTGGGCCATTTACAATGCATACATTGAAGTGAAGATTTTATGTAGGAGTTGAGCTCGTATTTATTTTTCCTTTCCAGACAATTTTGTAGAGGAAATTCCAGTAGATGAGGGAGGAAATTGGAGCTAATGTGCAACAGATATTCTTGGTTGGACATAGGACCCATTCACTAGGAATTTCATCCAAATTTGGGTATTTTATAGTAGCTATAATTAACCCAAAATATTTCTGAGTTTTTGTGGGTTTGATGAGAAGAGGCCCCAATTAATTTGGTACAATTTTTTGAGCACTTTTGAGGGAAAAACCAAAGGTTTACAGCCATCCAACAACAACAATGCTTTTAGAGAAGGGCACATTTAATTGAGCAATCCAATACACTACTTGTGTCGGTGAGATTTGTTTGGGTTTTTCTAGTTGGGGTGTGAGGATCCTTCATCTATTCTTTCATAACTTTTGGAGCATTTTTTAGGGTTCATTTCACAGTTTGCCTCCAGCATCAACAACACAAATTTCTGAGCAATGCATTTAGATAGATTGAGCCATTTTAGCTGGAAATCTTACTTGGATGCTCACCTAGGTATTGCATGCTTGCAGTAGCAATCCTGGGTTATATAATTCCACTCCTATGTACTTAGTTCTAGCTTGAAATTTAATAAAATGGCTCAACACGTTTCCCCATTTATTTAGTGTACTAATTTTTGTTTGCATGGTGAAATTTAATGGTTGTAGCTACTACATAATTTGGTATTTACTATTAGTTTTCCAATTATGAACATTACACTAATTTCTAAATATCCTAACATCCCCCATTTGGAAAAAATTGGGATAGGGTTTAAGTATTTAGAAAGGGGACAAAATAGGAGAAAGAAAAGAGACATTACATCCTATCACCCCTTAATGACAATTTCCCAAACTCCTAACATAGATGAAAGTTCAAAAAAAAAAAATTGTAAGTGACTTTTTCAAAGTGTCTATAAATTCAATACATCAATGATGGTTTATATAAATGATGAATTGTATTCATAACTCAATGTGTTTTCTATGTTGATGTTGAAATGGATCTTTAGCAAGCTTGATTTCACTATAATTATTGCATTAGAGGGTGGTTGGATTTTTCTACTGCAATCAAAACTCTAAAAGGATCTTTAGAATCCATAAGGCTTATTGACTTGCATTAATTACTCCATAGTACTCTACTTCTACTAAAAAAAAAATAATACCCTATTTCTTCTTATAATCCCAATGACAAGTCTTGAACCAAGAGTACAAACATAGGCTACAATAGACTTCTAACCATTTAAGTTTCTAGCCCGATTGGAATTTGTGCAACTAATAAAGAAAGGAATCCTGCCTAAATTATATTGTATCCCAAACTGAATTGTGACTTAGATATACCGAATTATCCTTTTTTATACTTTCTAATAAAAAAAATCGGGTGTTTGTATATATTGGGTGATAAGTCCAACATCAAAGGAAATGTTAGCATTAGTATTAGTCGAATGTAAACTGATACTAAGTAATTAATGGTACCAAGTGGCATCAAATTTAGGTGTAGTGTGGATGGAAACAAGTTTGACTCTAAAATAGAAGGGATAAGGGATTGGTTTATAATATTCCATGTGAAAGTGGTGAAGAAGGTCACATTCTTACTTCAATTGGGAAAGAGAAATTCCTTCCTTGGCTTGGAATAGGAGCATTCCAAGAAAATAATGTAAATATCCTAATTTTATCATTTTAAACTTCTTATTAAGGCTTTATTTGACATGGGTTAAAATTGTATGCTCACTATCAACGAGGATAATAACGTTTCTAGCTAAGGAACTGGATCTTAATCAACCACATAGTAAACAAAATCCACTAAGTTAATGGGTTCATCAGACATTTTTCTATCTAATTATCCAACTCATTAATTTCATCCTACAAATTTTTATCATTAAGATAAAGAGAAATGATTATGAGATGACCTTGTACATTCTTAGTGTAGACATTGGGGTAAAACAAATATCTAGAGAGGTTAATGTCAAGAATAAATTTATCCATTTTGGCATACCAAGATCAATGAGCTTTCTTAAGACCTCAAAGAGATTTTTAAAGGTAACAAGCCAGGCTGGAGTCACTCTAAACATAACCAAGACGTTGTTCCATGTAGGATTCTTCTTGTACATCCTGATGCAAGAAGGAATATTTAAAATCCATGTAATGAAACTGCCATTGATGTGAGTAATTCAGGGATAAAACAAGGTGGATGGAATTTATTTTGGAAACAGGGGAAAAAGTTACATTTTTTTCCAATTTCTTCAACTTGAAAGAATATTTTAGCAACTAATTAGACATTATGCCGTTCAACACTTCTATTTGATACATACATAATTCTATTCACCTATTTACATCTAACAAGTTTTCTTCCTTTTAGAAGAGGGACAAATTCCCAAGTATCATTCACCGCTAAGGTATGATATTCTTAATGCATATTTGCTCCTAATCCATATGGCTTGAATCTTCTACAAATGATTCTAGATAATGAGTCTTTAAGCCTCAGCTAAAAGGAAGGTGTCTCACTGGAACTATGAATATGACATTCATCTATATGATCATCAATAAGATCTTTGATTTCTTCTCATTTTGATTATATCCATTTAGTAAGTTGTGGTGCTAGTGCAGGTTCATGTCCAATGGTCTCATTTGGAGGAAGGTGAGCATGTGTAGGTGGAACTTCATCCTAATTTTCATCATCTAAATAATAAACCAAAATAGAAATAGAAGGTGGCATAAATGTTGAATATAGATCATAGTCCAAATATGGAACAAATGGAAAATTAAGCTCGTAGGCTGAGATACTTTCATCAAAGTTATTGCTTGTTGATTATTTCATTGGAATGTGGTTTAAGAAGCCTATAAACTTTTACATATTCAAAATATCCAACAAAAATACATTTCTCACCTTTAGGTTGTCAGGATTTCCTTTTGTCATAAAATATGTGAGCCCTTGCTACACTACCAAATCTACATATTTAGCTAGTATGTACCTTAATTTTTATTCATGCTTCTTATGCTGTGACATTTTTTAATCCTTTATGGGAACATAATTTACTATGTAATTTTAAAAATTGATTTCTTCCACCCAATAATTAAGACTTAATCCCTTAGATTGGATCATGAAATTGGAAATTTCCTTTAAAGTGTGATTTTTTCCCTCAATGACACCATTTTTCCATGGTGTATATGAAACAATATTGTGCTTCTAAATTTCCTATGTAGTGCAATAAGTTGTGATTTTTTTGTTGACATATTCAACTTCATTATTGGTTCTTAAACTTTGCAATTGATGTCCAAATTATTTTTCTATGATGACTTTGTAGGGAGAAAACATGTCAAAAAATTCACTCTCATGGTTTTAGAAATAAACCCAAGTGCATATGGAGAAGTAATGAATGAATGTTAGGAATTAGTTGTACATACTAAAAGAAGGAGAAGAAAGTGGATCAAAAAAATCATTATGAATAATATACAAAGGAGATATGGTGTGCAAAGAGGAACATTTGAAAAAAATGTCTTGATGATGTTTGCCAAGAAAATAACTGATACAAACACCATATTTGCAAGAATCACCATATTTTGATTATATAGTTATTGTAATTATTGATTGTAACACACATACTCCCTAATACATAATTGAGGAAACAAGGTAATCAATTTTTACTTCTTCCCATAAGTGTAATATTTTGTTACTTCTTATCCACTTTAAATAATCGAGTAAAATTCCAAAAAAAATTAATAATTTATTATCTCCCCTTAATTCATTCACTAGAAAATTTATTATTTATTATTTACACACAAGTGAAAATACTTGGACCACCTTCCTAAAATAACTATTAATTAAACACTTCCTTTTGGTCATACCTTATGAAGAGTAGTGGAACTTACCCTTTACCTCCACACATGTGTTATCCCATATAGGATTTACCTATGAACATGTTTTACTTCCACGCAGGCTTCACCTCCACATAGGATTTATCTCCACACATGCTTTACTTCCACACATACTTTATCTCCAAACATGCTTTACTTATGCATATGCCTTACTTCTACAATATTTAGAGTTAGTAATATTTTTCATGTAGGGAGGCCCTCCATACATGAATTATCCTATAATTGATTTACCTTTGAACATGCTTTAGTCCAGCTTTACCTTTTCACATGCTTTAATTCTTCATAGGATTTACATCTGCACTAACTTTACTTTCTCATAGGAATTACCTCCACACATGCTTTACTTTCACAAGCTTTAGATTTAGTAATATTTTTCAAGTGGGGAGACTTATCATGCATGCCTATAGACATTAATACATATACATATAGATTTCTATTAATGGAATTAATGAATACTATTTCTAGAAATTAAAATTTTATCTCATAAATATAAACCCCTCTCTAATTCTTACCAAGTAAAAGCATGAAAATTATATTTAGACATACTACCTTCTTCCACAGAGTGAACAATCCTAGCCCACCAAAAATATAAGGAGGAACAGAAATATTTCCACCAAATGAGGAAGAGTGTATTTAGATAATTTAGGTTCAAATTTGACATAAATATCATTTAAAGATTTCCACATAACCCAAAAAGGAATTTTATGACTGGAGAAATCATGTGACCATGATTTTCATTAATTCCTTAACATATCCATATTATGCCTTAATTCCTCCCAATATTTTCCCATGACTTAATAAATTTCAACCCAATAATAATTTGGATTTTATTAGGGTGAAAGATAATAGAAAATAAATATTCTGAATTCTCAAAGGACTGTTGTGCCCATATTCCATGCTTGTGCTCATTTTAAAATAATTATCACTAGATATGATGAAATTACATACCAATGAGTATTCCTAGGTTCATGTTAGTCCAAAATGACATTAACTTTTTGATAGCTAAAAGGTTCTTTAATCTTCCCAGCAAGAAGATCCATTATGCTCCCTAATTGTGCTAAGAATTATTTAGTAACATTTATCTCTAAAGGTGCCAAATTAATTTTAAAACAAACTTACAAACTTCCAGCTAAACATTAGTTATAAAGTAATACACATTAATATCATTTCATTAAAAAAAGAGAGAATTTCATGCCTATTTAAATCAAAATAGCCTACTAGAAAATCAAGAAGGAACAACCACTCTCCACCCAACCATAGTACAACTACACCATAGCTTTCTTGTAGTTGACCACCCTCGTCATTGGATCTGACATTTCAGGAGATTCTTACTTAGGGATTTTAAACAAAGGGCTTGGTTAAACACTAAGAAGTTGGATTCCATTGTCTAGGTGATTTATTAACTCTTCTCTAATAGAAAGAACCATTGTGGTTTATCAGTTGTACCTACAGAAAGCACTAGCGTGGTTTATGAATTATTCTTAGCAGTAAGCACCACAATGACTCACTTTTTCCTCTAAATTAATTGAAATGGATTCATCCATGGTTTAGATGAGGTATTTCTCAATATCATGAGTGAAAATCCACTTTCTAGGTGGTTCATTAGCTATCTTTTCATAGGAAGCCCCATAGGGGTCTATATTCCACTATCAAGGTGATTTAATAGCTACTCAACAAGAACCACAATGACACAAAATTCTCTTTCTAGGTGGTTTATCATTTAGAAAAAAATCACCCAATGATTCAGTCATCCACTAAGCCTCCAACTGGCCACCCGGGATTAGTAAATATAGTCCAAAGGCCTCATACATTTCACAATAACTGCTCCCAAATTCACAAAGTTTGGCATAGGCTCTAGATAATAGGTAAAATCCACTTTTTCTTCCACTTCCAATACTCCACAATTTCCATATGCTCTAAAAATAACGAGTGCACATTGTTTTTCCAAAGAGAGAGAGAGAGAGAGAGAGAGAGAGAGAGAGAGAGACTTCTCTTTAGCTATGCTCTCCTTATCCTTTCTTCCAGCATTCAATGTTTATTTGAAATGATTAGAACCATAATTTACCCCACCAACCTAATCCCATTTCATATCTCGACATTCAATAGGTGGATTGATTCGGTCTATGACACTACATCTAATCACATCTCATAAATTAACTTGTAAATTCATTAGCTTAGATAGGTTTACAAATGGTAATTCAACATTTAATTTTAAGGATAGGTTTCATGGATTTCTAGGAAAGTGAACTCCCTCATACATGGGATCCATAAGGCCATCGCCTCCTTTAGTAAGCCATCACATAAATTGAATTACGTTTTTTACAACATATTGTATCATCTAGTCATGGCTCTTGTACCTACGATGGAATTTCAATCATATTACAAAAATGGGGTAAACATGAGGGTTGTTACATTGATAGTTTAGACATTCAAACCACTCATGCTAAATTTTTCTGAATTCATTATTGTGAGCAATATAAACTGAGGGAAGAGATGAGGATTCAAAGTTTTCAAAATTATACAACCTAGTAATATCATCAACAAATCTAGTGGCAAGAACATGCCTAGGATTGTTTAAACCATTGATTACAACTTGGTTAGGTGAAAAATTTGTTTTTTGTACCTTCACCTAAGTGAGTGATTACATATACTAATAGAAGGTTATAGTAAAGACTTGGAATACATAATACATCATTGAAATATCTACGTGAACCATTCTAGAACCCACAACACTAACAAATATTTATTTGATGTTACAACCATTAAGAGAAAAAAAAGTGGCTTGATAAGATATTCTATAATCAATAACTTTCTACTCATTTGGATAATAAGTAGAGATTACATTGAAAGGTGAACTATAGGTAGAAACTACATCTACATGAGATGAAGTGTTAGGAAGAAGAAGAATCAATATCATTGTTGTTCTTATGCATTGGTACTTCTAAGGCCTTCATTTTTTTTAAACATTTAGGATTCATATAACCATCTTTCACAAAATTATTACAATGTGTATCGATCTTCCAACTATTTGATCATGGTCCTTTGTCACCATTGGGAGTAGAGGTTAGCTAAAATGGTTTGGGACCCTTATCTTTTTGTTTTTGCAAAGTGTCGCTTCCTATGATGCTTAGTTTTAATTTTTTTTGTTGAGCCACTTTCCTTCCTTTATGTACATGTAATGCTTATCATTTCAATATATACGAGCTTGTCATGTTATCTAATCAAAGTGTCACAAAACTATTCAAGAGTGGGATCCTTATTTACAACCCATAGAGCATATCTAGTGGCATAAAATGTATATACAAAAAATAGATTATATAAAACTAATATTGGGAAGAATAACATGTATGTATCAATCATCCTTTAGATCAACATGATCATTTTAAAGTAAATATCTAAATGCCATGAACTTAAATAAATTATATTCAATGCCATAAAAAACATTAGGACTTAAATTCATGATATAATTTTCAAGTTGATGAAATTTAATCAACATTAGGTTCACAAAATATATTTTTCTACTTTTCCCATGCTACATATAGTTCATTGATTTCTTGAATATGATATTACAAGAAATAGAAATTTTTCTTAATCCACATGCTTCATCATTCTTATTATCCAATTTGGGTTTCTAATCAACATTAGTGGAGGATTTTTCTTTTGCCAAGGTAATCTGGTACAATCCTTTACATCATAGTACATCCTCCATGTGGGATCTCCATGAGAAGTAGTTGGTACTAGTAAGAAAAATTTCACTTGGATGGCCATATTAAAATACGTAGATAATATGTGTTCCAAAGAAAAACCTAACAATTTGGATGGAAAATTCTAAAAGAAAATACGCTATTAAAAAAATATGGCACTAAAATTGGACTTTGGATGTGAAAGGTGTGCCCTTTTTAAAAAAAATTGCGTTAATGGAAACAAAAGGTCATGTGGTAGGTATAAGTTGTCCCATGTGGTGATGGATGTTATCGAGAAACAAAAGAATTCCTTTACCTCGCTAACTTTGCCTATAAGCTCACTTTTATAAATAAGTAACTTTATGAAGTGACCCACTTTTATAAAACAAAATAAGTAGTTTATAAATGGGAGTCACCTACAAAAAATTAATTTAAAAAAAGAATATTAGATTCATTCCATAGTGATTCTTGTTTATAATACAATCAAAATACACTTTTCAATAAAGTTATGAAATAATTTAAATTCTCATGAACTTTGTGAGAAAGTAACCTAAAAAATAAACTTGAACATAAGACCTATTATATTAATGGAGGATATGGTTTTTGTTGCTATTGAGGCTTTTCATTGAAGTGCATTGTTCCAAAAAAAAAAAAAAAAAATGAATTTTTCTTTTTAAAATTAAAAAAATAATGACATTAGATCCTTTTTATGTTACATTACCTATAAAATGAAAATTTTCTCTCTATTTCTAATTTGACGGTATCACATGGAGTGCACAACAAAGAGAATACAAAAAAGAAACACCTTCCACCTTATTTAATATTTGTTGATATCACACATAGTGCATGAAAAGGAGAATATGTCGATCATAATGAGTAAAAAAATCAGAGTAAAAATAGAAAACCAAAACATGAACTCCTTAAAAAACAAAAACAAAAAGGATGTATTCAAATGATATACATCTCAACTTGAAGAGAAAATAATATCTTGGCAAATCACATGCCTTTTTGGATGAAATGAAAGGAATTATTAATTGAAAGTAGCACTCTGGATGCAATAAAATAATATATTTAGGCTAAAAATGTATGGAAGTAGAAGATGTCAAAAATGGGATAATATGGACTCAAGATGTTGATCAACAATAGGGGCATCTCCTTAAATCAGTTCCAATACCATGTTTGTAAAAGAAAAGGTATTCCATATACGATGAACATCTTTAATGACCATTCACACAACGATATCAAATATGATAAAAAATAGTATGTTTACATGGTTTAAACCGTATAAGAGGCAAATACTCTGTAGGCCCACCCAACATGGGCACTTGAGGAAATTTTATTAATGAAAATAAAATTGTACATAAAGAGCTTTTGATACTTGATCCTTTTCATTGACTCTCCATTATTTTTAAATAGATAATACAGATCAATCAAGTGTTCATCCACATATCAATAGCTATTAGTATAAAGGAGAATATGAACTACTTAAAGACTATATTTCTTGAACATATCATGACTATCATATTACAATGAAAGTGATGCATGTTGAAGAAACACACTAAGAATCACATTGTTACCTAATGGACACATAAGACCATGTTGAACTTAACTAACTCCTAAATTTCTAAATATTCTAACATCGACAACGCACCAAAATGTGCATGGACATGCTTGCACTATTGCCTCTTAAGATAGAGTACCCATGCATGCTTAGTACCCTATTTTTTCCTTCTTCCCATAGTTTCACTTCATCCATTAATGGAATGAAAAACCCTTGTCATTAGTAGTCAACTTGCACCTCCTCTTCAAGAATAGTTGTATAATCAATAAAATGTACCCATACACCCAAACCAAATTATAGATAATAAAAATAAGAATAAATTCAAATAAAAGTAAATGATTAATGTCAAAACCAAACGATTAAAGGGAACGAAAATTCAAATGTCTAATAATAACTCTTCAGATAACCAAAAAACCACAAACCAAGGTTTGGGTAACAATCCCAAACCTAAACAAAGGAAGAAAACTTGTCTTGATCCAGGTGGATATTGGTGGCCACTCGCCTATTCCACTTAGACCCCCAACACTGTTTCCTTTTAGTTTCCTATTTTCCAACATACTTTCTATTTTTAACGGTTTTTCAAGTCCTTAACTTCTAGAGCCATTTTGAGGCCCTAAACAATATTTTTGGGGAAACGATAAAATGGAGGATAAGGGAAAACAAATTTTGGTCGAAAATTATTGTTCTCAAATATTTTTTTCTTATGAGATATTGTGCACACCAAACAAAGATTATATGTAAAAGTTACGACCTAAGGAAGTTGACATTCCAACTAACCCCATCAGGGCTCACAATGTTTGGCACTTCATCTACTAGGGTTAGGTGTTTGGACATTTATGGTTTCTCATTGTTTCTTCATGATAAAAAGGCCTGAGAGCCTCAGTATAACCTATTTTAGAAGGCATGTATCCGTCACATCTCTTCTCAGAGATAAGCTATCATTGCCTAAGTTAGTTTGTTTCTTTTTTGCATGTAAATATTTTTTAGCAATTGTTATTTATTAATTGAAGTTTTGTTTCTTTGTATCCCTATGTTCTTTTTAAAATATGTATTTCATTTCTTTCCTTCATAAATTTGGATAACATCTTCACACAAATGAACTTTTCTCCAGTTTTGGTTTTTATGGACATTGCACCCATGATTGTGCACTTTTAGTTAATATTATTTGATTAAAAAAAGATGATAATAAATATGAAGTTGTAGAAAATATACCTACCAATAAGATTAATCAACCTTGATCATCATAACTAGATATGTAGTGAAGTCCTTTTCCAACGCAATGATTTGTATCCACACTAGAAACCCCTTCATCTAGCCAAATCAATGTGTTGGAAAAGTATAATTTGATCCCTTCTATTACAAAATCTTGTAGAGGGATTTGTAAAATATTAACTTATCTACCGAATCCATTTAGTAGGGCATGCCCTTGAAGCTCCAACTACTAACCTAGTTAATCCTCCTTCAACGAGTAATGGACCTCTTCATATTCTTTGATCTAGTCTCAATCTTCCCTCCAAGGCACCAAAGGTTCCATTATGATAGATTTCTCCTGAGCCTCGTGCATTGGTTTCCCATAACTACATTTTAATATATGATCTAGCTTAATATTTGTAAATATATCATCCTTAAAAGTCATTTAGACATTTCCTTCATAATAGAAGGCTTTATTATTGCCATTGGGTGTTATTGATCCTTCAAATAAAAAAATGGTTTTGTTTGGTATCAATTTTGTTGGAAAACTTTAAGCACTACTAAGAGTGGGGGCATGAATGTGTAGTGTGATATTCTTTATAAATTTTCTAATTCAAACTTTAACTAAATCACACATATATTCACCAACAACCTAAATAGATTATATCATGAACATAAACTATATAAGAAACTAAAACAAGATAACCATGAGAGGAACAATAAACATCACATCAAAGCACATCCACATAAGAGACACAAGATATCTGGTGGAAAACCCTTCACTAGGAAAAAACCACCCTTGTTGTTGGTGCGCTTCTCTGAATATTCTATTAAGAAAAATATGTGTTTTACATAGATTTGTTGACTCCCATCAGCATGGAGACTCAATCTCATGTATAGTTAGCTGACTTTGATCTGCTTGGAAACTCGATTCTATTGATCGACTCGGAAGACCATGTTCTCCATAGATCTACAAACTACCATCCAGTGAAAGGAACCATGATAAATCGATCCTCACCTAACTTCGATTAGACTATCCAACCACCATTGGATTGAGAAACTATTCCTTTCACTGAAACTCCATAATCACTGCTCCACATCCATGAACTCACTATTTCTCTACTATATGTGGATGTCCTTTCATCTATTTTCAAATTGTATCCCAATACTTTCATCTCAATATGATTCAAACTTTCAATACGACCTCTAGCAGCAAGATATCATCATCAAATCAAATATAAACACCACAAACATATGTGTTCTCCAAACTAGAAAAATAGTGGTCACAAAAAATTTGAATATTATCAAACCCTCACATCAACATAATGTTGCATAATACAATAAACACGTAAGACACTATGGCTATGTTCCAAATGCATCAACAAACGCTAAAAAAACAAATGTGAGAATCACCAATCAAAAACACTATCCAACATCATAGAAAGGCTCTCCAAACATTCTCTACTCCAGCACCATCAAATATGATATATTCTGCAACATTCTTCAGTTATTCTCACTATGAGGTTGTTAACACTCATACACTGAATAAATTTTTCTCACAACTAGGTATGAATCTTATTTCCTCAATGCAAACTTCACTCATTCAATCACACATTGAACTGAGTAACAACTAGCTCAAAGTGACGAATATAAAACATGTAGGGAAAATTTGAGCTTGGGGCTACGCTCAAGGGTGAACAAATTGGACCAAATTAATCCACTAAAACCACTACTTATGCACTAAATGAGTTCACGTCATTGGAGTACCCTTTTAAACCATTTAAGACCTTTTCAACTAGTTTTGGAAGCCTCTAGGAATTTCCTTGCTAATTTACTTTTGAACAGCATGAGGAATGCAAAAAATTCTCATGAAAATCCTCAGTTTCCTACATAACACTAGTTGAACTCAACTAGAACCTTCAATCACTCAGATAGGCCTGTTTTCCAGTGAGTGGAGCCTTTCAGTCACTCCCACAGGCTTGGAACCATGCGACTAGGGCTAAGGATGAGGAAAATAATGAATCCTTCAATGCAGAACCTATGCCACCTATTAGATCACCTTCTCTAGCAACTGTACAATATTCCAAACCTATTACACATTTCCAAGTGGATCAAATATGTCTCCCAAGTGTCACTATTAAATTGACCTAGAAAGCCAACAAACAAGGTTGGCAAGAGTTCCAACACCTCCTCCACTCTCTAATAAACTTCTACACAAGTTGCATCACCTTTGAACTGGCTTGAACACCTCCACAACATCATCATCAAGCCAACATGCTACTACAACAAGTCATCAAGTGTGCCATTAACATAGGATCAACATCAATGCTAATACATATCGATACAAACCAATTTCTCCATCAATCTACATCATCATGAGGTTGACATATGTGCATGACCTTATAAGGTTGACATCAATTCCAACACAATCAAATCAATGTAAACACAAGTAGCTCCAACCATGCTACCATGAATGACATCTATACATAAGCCAAGATACAAGGATTGACATCAATGGCAACATGAGATAGACATTATCGTGAACCAAAGCCAACATTAGCTAGTTGGATCCATCCACACCATAATCCAACAAATTTAAATATAATTTTGTTTCCTTTCAACTTTTGTTCATGATAAAAACATCATTGTGCATTATTGTATCTGTTATCACTAAAAATAAATCACTTGTAAATTTTCAAGAAGATTTTCTAAAATGCACCATTAATAGCACATTTACCATCCATTTCATGTCATATTCAACTTCCACTAAACCTCTAACAGTTATTTGTTGGAGGGTTTTCTACACAAGGGTTAGTCAGAGCCCCTTTTCTCTTTGGTGGTTATAAGTATCCCAAAAACAAAAATGATAATAAAATTCCTAAAATGTCTAATGATGTTTATGTTTAAATATGGATCCTCATAATAAATAAAAAATGTGCTACAAAACAAAAAACCTACAAACATAACATAATTATACTGCCTATATAACCAATGAAAAATCGTATATTAATAGTTAAGTATCGGTTCTGAAGAAAAATGCATGAACATGGATTGTTACATCCTCCTCCTTGGGAGGGTTCTTTTAATCCATTTCCTACAGACTGTAGTGACTCCTCCATTTTGAAGTGTGCAAAGAGAAAAGTGGTATGATCAGACTCTAATGGAGAGCTCAAATGGATATGAAACAAAAGTTCGATGATGAAATAGTCATTGTAAAAATGAGTGGAGAAAACCTCTTTATTTATAATAAAATGTTGGGTTACATTTGATATGGTCAAATAAAATATTTGCTATACCAAATCAAGATCTAACCACATTTAGTATATTATTATTATTTGAGAGAAGAAAATATCTTTTCTTTTTGTTAAAGCAAGAGTCGAGCCTTCTAAATCATTAATAATGCAATAAATTACATAAAGTACAAGTTCCACGAGGACCTATGCACCACGGGCAACTCGCTGAAAATCAAAGACCTTCAGAAGTAAACCTAAGACCTCCCATCAAGGACCTTTGGAAGAAAAACAAAAAGAACTAGCGTCAAGTGCCCACAAAACTTGTTACAAGCGAGTCCTAATAGAAAAGGAAACAAATTCTACAAGGAAATTAGGTCCACCTATTCACCGTACTCAATGCATTGATTCCCAGTGCGGAACTATTACTCCTCCCACCATGCCTCTTTAATCTAAACCGTCCAATCGTCACTTCGGATCCAATGGCCTTGGAGGATATCGCGGCTCCAAGTTGCACGGCGCTTAACCCATGGTTCCACTAACTAGAACGATCATTCTTGACCGTCGATTTACCCTGATTGATCCAACAGTTAATAGTCATATCACACGAGTCAAGTGGACCAAACAATAGTGCGCGATGAGGGCGGTATTCAGTCCCTCCCCTTGGCCATGTGTCATTCGAAGAATGGAATCACTCCGAAAACTTTAAAATAGCTTCCCACCTAGAACGCTTGCAAAAAATCGTAAACCACTCCAAGAGCAGTAAGGTGTCCACTGAGAGAGAACCCACAATATTTTGTTTGCCTAAATGACCCGGATTCCACTTCTTCGCACTGATGCGACCATACCGTTCCTCGCACCAACTGTCCATGAACTCGAATCTTCCACGCATTTTTCCTTTGTAGCATCTTTCTCCAAAACTATCTAGGATGCGGATGTCGATAGAAATCTGCCATCCGCAAGGGCTAGACTTATAGATAGGCCAAAAAACAAAAGGAAGCCTAGTCATCTGGAACCCTCCTCCTTGGCTCTGAGTTGAACCACCCTCCAATATTCCTCAGCTTGGTTATGACAAACTATCTTTAATCTGTCCCGAGGCATATCTTGCCACTCCATTTTAACCTTACTCTTAGAGCAAATCACTCCTTGATTGGCCAGAATATCTGTTAATTTGTTGGCAGATCTTCACACATGATTAAACCTAATTGTGTGAAGGCTCTAAAGGTGATGTTGAATCCTTTGAAAGACTTGGATCAACCTCCAGTGTTTGGAAACTTTTTCCAGCTTTGTGCCATAGCCGATTCGCTTGACTGAGTTAATTATGAGCTCAGAATCAGCTTTAATAATCACATTTTGGCGGTTATCCTACTTCAGGAAATCAAGGTACTGTTCCATAGCCATGAGCTCTACCATATTATTAGTGGCTCTTCCTAAATGGCAGTGACAGATGACAAGAATGCTGCCATTTTTATCCCTTAACACCCCTCCAAAGCCAACAATTCCTAGGTTGCCTTTTGAATCCCCGTCAATATTGAATTTTAAAAAGCCCTGTGGGGGACGGTGCCAGATGTCTTGTTCGGTGACCAGTTGAAGAACCAACCTATCCCAATCCCGAGGAATGAGCCCCTGTATTCCTATTCAACTAAGAATCCTCAACTCTGCAACTCTAGGAGAGTTCTTGGGGGAGGTCCGCACAGTGGTACCAACCGTTTCCTTAATCTGATTTAAGATCTGCTCAAAAATTCGATTGGGGGGGATTTTTTCATTCTTGAATATTCTTTTGTTTCTTTCTTTCCAGATATTCCATATTATAAAGCCTGGTAAAAGAGCCCTGGCCGTGTCTAGAACTTCATACTTTGAAAAGTTATGTCTCCACTTGGTTAGTGTGCTAATGATATATCCATGGTCTCTGTCTGATTGCTGGAATATGGCAGCAAACGAATCCCACAACCAGGAGGTAAAACTACAATTATTGAGATGATGCTCTGTAGTTTCCTCTTGATCACCACAGAGTTGGCATCTGGAAGGCCCCAAAACTCCCCTATTCTTGATACCTTCCCAGGTCAAGATTTTCTAATGATAAACCAGCCACATGAAAAGTTTGACCTTCATCTAGCCTTGATGCCTCCAAAGGTTCAACCAAATCAAGTCCAGGACTTGGGAATCTAGCTCAAGGAGTAAGTGTTTTTCCTTCTTAAGATTAAAGGAACCCACATTATTGTTGCCCCATCTGAGTTGGTCCTGCCCTTCTGTAACTAAAATCCTCCTTTGTTCCACCAAATTCCTAAGCTCATCTGCTTTTTCTTTTAAAGCGTTGCCCTCCCTGTAATCCATGTGCCTCCAGGTTCTCCATTTTCCTACACTGTTGGTTTGATCCTAGAAATATTTTACCTTAAGTAATCCTTTAGAATCTGTCTCTTTCTTGAGATCCACAAACTCCTCTGATAATATAATAAGTTCCTGTTGCCACTTATCCTCCGAGAATAAGGCCATATTTCCTTCTTTGATTTCCCAGAAGCTGTTTTGTTGTATTATTCCTCTATTCTCCTAGGCCTTATTCTAGATGTGTGAGCCTTTTATACTTCCAGACATTCTTATTTGATCATTACACTGCCAGGAGATGGCATACTTTCATTTCCAAATACTGGCCCACTGTGCCTTTGGATCTTTAACCCAGCGCCACAATAATTTTTCTCTTAACACCTTGCTAAGAATCTTCGAATCATCCAATCCAATTCCCCCATGTTTTTTAGGTTTGAAAATTTTATCCCAGGCCACCACGGCCCATTTCTTTCTTTCCTCCCCCTTACCCCAAAGAAACTCTCTTTGAATGGATCTGAAATGATGCAAGACTCCTTTTGGAGCTAGGATAGTTGATAGCATGAAAACTAGGATTGCTTGAAGAACAGCCTTTGTGAGGACCAGCCTTCCAACCAAGTTTAAAGATCTTGTGGTCCATTTCTTGATTTTTTCCTGTTTATTATTAATCACTGGCTCCAAAATTCTTTTGTGCAAAGGTTTAGTGGTAAGTGGCAATGCCAAGTATTTTTAAGGAAGTATATCTCTTTGAAAGCCTAGAATTCTCGATTCCTCTGAATGGCTATATTAGTATTAAAGCAAAAAAATATTTGATTTGGAAAGATTAAGTTTCATACCTGAAGCCATGGCAAAGTCCCACATGATTTGTTTATACACGAGAGCCTCTTTGACCGTAGGGATTTCCTGCAGCATGGTATCATCCACAAATTGTTAATGAGTTAAGGCCTGACCATCATCAGATAGTTGGAGACCTTTAATTTGACCCATTTCTTTTGCATGCTTGATAGATCTACCCAGTCCTTCCATCATGAGGATGAAGAGAAAAGGTGACAGTGGGTCTCCTTGTCTAAGGCCTCTTGAGGGATTAAAAATCTCCGAGGGAGAGCCATTAACCAGAATTGAAAAGTTGGCAGAAGTAACTAGGGCCATGACCCATCTAACCCAGCTGTGATCAAACCCAAATGCAATAAGAACTTTCCTAATATAGGTCTTATTCAGCTTATCATAATCTTTTGCTATATCCAATTGCATAATCATACTTGCCTTCCTATTAGTGGTCAAAGAGTGCACCACTTCATGAACTTGAATGATATTATCAAGAATTTGTCTACCTTCTACATAACTAGATTGTTCCACAGAAACTAGAGTAGGAAGGAGAGGCCTCAGTCTATTGGTCATCACCTTAGATATTATCTTATAAACCACATTGCACAAAGCTATGGGTCTAAACCTATCATGAGTTTGCACCAAATCCTATTTAGGGGTCAGGGGGATAAAGAAGGTATTGAGCACCTTCAAAATGGTATTATTTCTCCTAGAATCTTCTACTACATTCAGAATATCCTATTTGATTATACTCCAATAAGTTTTGAAGAAGTCCATGTTGAAACCATCTGGTCCTAGCGCCTTACCATTCTACATTTTCTTAAGGACCTCACTGACCTCCTCCTCAGTCACTAGCCTATTAAGATTATAATTGTCCTCTCTAGTCACCATCTTGGGAATGTGTCTTGTCAGATCCCTGATGGATTGTTCTCGATATGAAATGGTTTCTTTTGCTATATCGCTTAAGTGTCGAACCATCACGGCTTCTATTTCCTCATGATAATTGAGAAGATTACCATCCTTTTCCTTGATCGAAGAAACCCTGTTGTGGGTTTTATTCGCAATCGTGGATCTATGGAGAAATCTAGTATTCCTCTCACCTTCCTTTGGCCATTGAACTTGATATTTTTGTCTCCAATATATTTCCTCTTGTTTACATAAATTTTCCCTGTCGTGATGGTATTTGGAAACCTGATCAATTTTGTCTTTGTCAAAGCCGTCCGTGATAAGGGCTTGATTGAGTACCTGCATTTTACCTTCAATATATTTTTAGCTTCAAAAATATTGCCAAATTCATTTCTATTCCAGACTTTGAGCCTGCGCTTGATATGTTTTAGTATTTTTTGTAGAAGGAACATTCTGGAGCCTTGAATTTTTAAATCTTCTGACCAGCAGGTTGCAATGTTACTAATGAAATCTGGGTGGGAAAGCCATATGTTCTCAAATATAAAAGGTCTGTTCCTGGGGGTTCCAATGCCTTGCACCTCCAGTTGAATTGGCCAGTGAACTGATCCTTCAAAGGGGAGAACTCTTGCTATCATTTCCTTGTCTATGAGCATAAGATATTCTGAGATCATGAATCTATCTAACTTTGAGGCCACCTGAGACTCACCTCTTCCTTTGTTATTCCATGTAAAGACCATTACTTGTTGTAATGTCCACTGACTTCATATTGTCTGTGAAAGTTTGAAAAGCTAAAGAATCTTTATTTGTAATTCTGGTTCCCCCTTTTTTCTGAAAGTGATTTGATCATGTTGAAATCACCCCCCAAAATCCATGGTAATTCTTCATGTCTGTCTCTGAGATCCTCCAGAGAATTAAGAAACCTGAGTTTCTCATCCATTCTTTGAGGACCATACACATTCGTTAACAAGTAGGTTTCCTTGTCTCCCATCAACTGAATGACCATTGATAAATAATCCCTAGATGCTTCAGCATCTATTATGCCAATTTTTTGGGGATTCCAAAGAGTGAGAATACCACCTACAGTATTCTCTACTTTGACTTGCAGAAACTCAAATCTATTGAGCCAATTGCTCTGGATTTCTTTTATTTTTTGAATGGAACATTTGGTTTACTGGATGAAGATCACATCCAGAGCTACTTGTTTCATTCTATTACTTAGTAGTCTTTGTTTTCTTTGACTACCTAGACCCCTAATATTCCAAGAAGTAAACTTCATAATTAAAGATTTGTGAAGGAGTAGCTGGTTAAGTCTTTCATCTTACCTAAATCTATCATTAGCTTTCCACATTCCATCAATAGCTCATTCTGCTTTTTCTTGCCTCTTTTCTTTCCTGGGTTTTTGGGTGCTAATCCTGGTGTGGTTTTCATCATTTTCACACCTTCGTTGCCCAATCTTTCATTGTTTCTTTGCCCCTGCGTTCCTTTGGTCAGGGTTTTCCATAAAAACAATTGCTGGACTCTGCTAAACTCCTCTGATGGTAACAAGCGTATTCCTTCCTGGGTTCCTTGATCCAAGAAACCTTCTAGATCTAGGTTTTATTTCTCAAGGATTTCCTATAGTTCATGGTCCTCCATTTCCATCTCACTCTGGGTCATTTCATTGTCCATCTCCATCTCTACTTCATTCATCATGGTTTCTTTCTATTTGATATTATCTTGTACTTAATCACTATCTTCTTCTATCCCCTCCTCCTCTGGATTTCCTTTTCTTGTTTGATCTGCTTTTGTAATCCCT
Organism: Pinus taeda; assembly: GCA_000404065.3. Classification (NCBI taxonomy): domain Eukaryota; kingdom Viridiplantae; phylum Streptophyta; class Pinopsida; order Pinales; family Pinaceae; genus Pinus; species Pinus taeda. The sequence goes on from APFE031475243.1 coordinate 97,582, forward strand.
TCATCCTCTTTGAGAACTTGGAACCTGTTCTGACTAGTTTGTTGTCCTACTAATTTTTTTGTCTTTGGCCCCCTTTTGCTTCCTTTTTCTTTCTGTGCCACTTTGTAAAAGATTTCAGAATCTTTCATTGTGTTACCTTTGTTCCTATTTTCTATTTTACTGAGAGGGTAGTCTTTGATTAGGTTCCCATGCTCATGGCATTTGAGGCATCTGAATGGAATATGTTCATAATCTACTGTTTGTACCCATTCTTCATCAAATACTTCCAAGATTACTTCGTCCGGTAGAGCTCCAGAGAGATCCATCTCCACACATATTCTAGCAAAGGAAGTGTACTTTCCCCTTCGAGTGGCCTTAGAAGTTTTGACAAAACGTCCCAACTTATTTCCTATGGTAGATAAGGATTCCATTTGCCAATAATCAAGAGGTAGAGAGTACAGTCTTACCCAGATCGTGACCGAAGTAAAAGTCTCACACTCCAGAAAAAAATTCATAATCCAAGGTCGCATATACAGGCATGTTGTAGCATAAAAGTAGGGCCCTTCTTCAAACATTCTGTCCTTATCTTCAATATTAGCAAATACCACAGTGAAGAAACCCTTTGACCCAAGATGTGCGTCAATGCTTCCTTTTGGTTTCTAGTGGTATTTAATCCACATTTGTAAATCTTTTTCCGTGTGCCATAAACCCATGAATTTTCAAATGATTGCATAACTCTGCATGTGTTCCCTGTGTGCCTGTAGTGCCAGGTCATTTAAAACAACTTTGGGTGTAACCGCAGCTTTAGGTTTACATGGTCCCTTTTGTGCCCTGTTCCTTGTCTTCTTCCTCATTTTCCTTAGTGTTGTTATTATCCCTTGTTTTTGTGTCATCTTGTTCCTCTTCACTGTTTCTCTTCCTACCTTTTGAAGGACCTCTGTCATCCTCCATTGGTTTGTTAACCCTGCTGGCTACAGCCTGCTTGTAGGAGGGAGTGGAGCTCCCCCTTTTGCGACCATCCATAGAGAACAAACTCTGCAAAAACCTGGAACCCTAGCAATCGCCCTGCGCCCGAGAATAGTCTCCTACTTGACCCCCCAGCCTAGAAGCTTCGCTACTATCGACATTAACTTTTTCTAGACAAATCTTTTCATTCCTCATTCATGAATGGTTGATCCAACAAATCATCAATCTTGGGCATGGGGTACCTTTTATTGAGCATAATTTTGTTTAGTGCCCTATAATCAGTACACAAGTGCGAAGTACAATTCTTTTTTGCATCGAGAGAAGAAAATTTCAATAAATGCTAAATAACCTTTATTTAGATAACTAACTCAAAAAATGAAATTTTGAATTAATTAACAAAAATGGGTCAATAAATAAGAAATAATTAATAAACAAATGTGTTTATTGAAGTACTTCTAGGTGAAACGATCAAATAGAAATAATTATTAAATAATGATTTAATAAATTATTGCTATGATAATGTTGATATGATTAAGGAATAATAAATAGATAACTCATTTATTTAATTCTTCCTATGGAAATAGAAAATGTGAGCGAAAATATTTTTAATAATTTTCACTTTATTGGGTAAAAATACGAAAATAACTTGACTTTAATGAATTTATGGGCTATTTTAATTTGGGTAAATTAATTAAATGGAAATAAATTAGGAAAAGTGTTTCCTTAGATTATTTCCTAAGGTGAAAGTGAGTTTTAATCTGTAAAACCCATATTAAATTGTGTATTTCGATCAACCTAGTGAAATATGGCTAGATGATCACTTTTTAGGTGACAATATTGTTCACACAAATCCTAATTTTAACCCATTAAGAATAATGCAGATAATACCCCTAATAAGTACATTAGTGGCACAAAAAAATGTACACATTACAAGTAAAAAAAATTATACACTTATTTTTCATTCACAAACAAGGAAGTAATAAAAATAAGTACATATCACATCAATTTTTCTATATAATGAAATAAATATAACATCTACTCTAAGATTTCCCAAACCAATATTAACTATTACTATCAAGATTTTCATTCAGGATTAGAAGCATAGAATTGTTGATGCAATGTTTTGTGAGTATTCTTTAGATTTTCATCTTTTTCATTTGGGTCACCTCTATATCCATTCAACAATGAAATATTTTGCAATAATGAATCCATACACCTCTATATTTTGTGGAGGATACCCTTCCCGTAATGAAGGTTTTGGTTACTCTTATGGGGATTGTTGTCTTTCAAAAACCTTAGAAATATTAGCCATGGAATATCATGACATATAGCTGAAATGTGTCATGGTATTAATGAATGTGGAATATATGTACATTTATTTTGGATCTTAATGTTCTCAACATTCATCGCCTTCATGATTTCGTTATATTTACATTTTTTTTACCTTATAACTTATTCATATAATGATATAATTATCATCATCATAACATTGCCTTGAAAAATTGGTCACTGCGAGTGTGGAGTTTTACATGTGAGAGTGTTAAGAATCATGTCAAAGATTTGCATATTATTGATGTATCTACTCGTATTGATCTGAGTGAGATAATAAGAGGGTCATTTAAATCTTTCACAATTCAAACAATTGACCAAATTAGGATTAAGAATTTTGTATATAACAAAACAAGTGCTTAAATATCTTATGATTTGGACAATAGACCAAGTCGTAATTAAAGAAAATAAGTATATAACTAAAATAAGCATAAACTTGAGAAGATTTATACAATTCAAATGATATTTTTTTTTATCTAAATATAAGATTCAACGAGAGAATTATAAGTTCTTCGCATATGGAAATTTGTTGTGTTAAAGCAAGTTACTTAATGCAAGATCCCTTTTTGTTCCAAAGTGTTTTTGTTATTTTTACAGTCATGTTGATTAGTAGAATGTGTTTGAAGAATCATCATAGAGAATTGCAAGACTTTTTATAATTATTTGGTTCAAAAAATTAATTCTAACTCTATGTCAATTACTTCAAAGCTAATTTGGGTTCATTTCCTCAAGTTTCCATTACAATTATGGTATTTATTAATTTTTGAGGATATTGAAAATTCTTTGAGTACTTACCATAATCAAAATTTGAGTGAGATATAGCGGGATTGTGTAGATATCTTTTCTTTGTGCTGATATAGATATTAGTAAGAATCTTTTAAGAAACTGATTTTCAACTAGAAAAAATTTAAATGAACCTAGGTAATGGGTTATCATAACACGACATTTAAATGTCAGAGATGTTAACCTATAGACATATGTAAGATGGTTTTCCATAAGCAAAAGATCATTCTCTAAGGAAAAAAATGATTATTTTAGTTTAACTGATGTCATATAATGATGAAAGATATAATTAGGTTACTTACAAACAACAAGCATCGATTTAGGAACCTCATTCCTCCTCAGGGTATAGAGTCTAAGACATAGTGTCACAACGTGGGTGTCTGTAGCTATCACAACAAACTACAAGAACTTGAATTATTGCTACAGAGAACACAAGCCGAGACATATTACTTTTGGCTACTATATTAATTAATTCAAGGAATAAATCTCATAGCATAAGAAAAGAGTAATTCAAGTATGCTCATGACAATAAAGAAAGGATTTCAAATATTTTTATTCATTCAAAATGTGTTATTACAAGAAAATAAAGGAATGGAGTCCACAGAGTGGTTGAAGTTCCTACGTTATTACATAGTAATACCATGCACAACAACCAAACACCCTTTCTAACTTATACAATAGCCAGTCACACTCTTTGAAATCACATGACAGCAAAAGCCAATGTGAGCAGTCCAAGAAACAAAACTCCAAGAGCCAGAAGAGAAACTGAAAAAACCAAAACCAAAAATAAAAAATCCCATTTTCTTCCGTGTTCCTACAATTTATCCTTACGTTGTTGACATCTTCATATTCCACTAAAACAAATTGCTTCCCATGTTGTTGGCTTCTTCACCTTCTAGAACTGAGATGATTCACTTCCTCTCAGTATATGTAAAAGTCAAATTTGTAACCATCATCTCATTCCCGTAGAGTGTATAGTAGTGATTATCCTATAGCAGTGCAACTAAAAAACTGTCGATTTTGGATTTTTCATAAACTTTGCATAGCAATATTATCAGCACGTGATCCTAAGAATGTCATCAACTCGAAAGAAACAATTTCCTTGATAAAATTTAGTTACAAGAGTAACAACAATTATTAGCTAGGTGTATCACCATCTAATCTAATATGTGTATCAACAACTTAAAATACATGGAAGTAACAACACTTATTACGAACTCAAACATAAACTTGTTTTGTTTGATTAGGATTTCCTAAGGCCAAAGATGCTCCTCCATCATAGATTGTTGGTAAGAAAATATAAGCTACTATCTCATGTGGTATTTACTTTAGAGGTTGAAGTCCCTCATAAGAGTTTTAGCTCTTTTTCAGTCACCCATAATGCATCTTTAGGACCATATTTTTCCATTTTACGAAATACTCCAGATATTCCCTACGAAAAGTCCTCTTTCCAATCCTTGTGGCTAGAATTTCTTCAACTTCTTCAACTAGTTTAATTGAGAACTCTTCCTTACACTCAGTGATCACACCTATGTCTTCACTATTTTGTCCTATATGGAACTCATATAGATTAATTACATTAATATTGAAGATATATCTAAGTCTTCTGACACCTCTAGCGTGTAGGAATTTTCAGAAATCTTTCGAACATCTCTGGATGGGCCTTTTTTCTTATATTTTAACTTGATGTAAGTACCCTTGGGAAATCTATCTTTCCAAAAATGTGTCATTACCAACTCTCCTTATGGAAAACATTTTCTCTTCTTTTCAAATCTTCCTTCTTCTTATTCCTATCATTACTCTTCTATAATCCTTTCCTCACATGTGCTTGTATCAGTTGCATGTTGTCTACAAAATCACTTGCATAAAACTCTTCCTTTCATCCAAATATGGAAATAATATCAGGTCCAGAACACCTTTTAGTGACCTCCTATAAACAATATATCATAGAATCTTACCCATGGATCTATTAACTGAATCATTGTATTGAAACTCTTCCTATGCCAAAACCATATCCCACTGGATGGTATTTTCACCACTCAAACTTCTCAACAAATTTCCATGACTCTTATTCACCACGTTGTCCTCTCCATGTATTAGGGATGGTAGGCTAATTTTTATAACCATTTAGATCCCATTCTCTTGCATAGTGTCCTCCAAACATGACCCAGAATTTTGTATCTCATTTTAAAGTAATGGTACTTGGCAACCCATGAAGCCTCATAACTTCCTTGAAGAATACAAAAACCACTTCAGTAGAATCACTTGACCTCTTTCATGCTATGAAATGTGCCATATTAGAAAATCTATCTACTACAACCATCACTGAATTATGCTTCCTATGTGTCCTTGGTAGTTCCAAGAGAGAGTCCATGCTTACATCTTCCCACAGTTTTTCCGGCACCGACAATGGAGTATACAATCTTGTATTTTGACTTCTACCCTTCACTAGTTAGAAAACTCTACAACACTTAACAATCCTTATGACATATTTTTTGATGCTAGGCCAAAAATAACTCTCCTTCATCAACAATGTTGTCTTATCCATGCAATAATGTCCACCCAAGCCTCCACCGTGTAGCTACTTAATTAGATTCAACCTCATTGACCCTTAAGGAATGCACAATTGTTGATTTTTAAATAAAAACTTTTTTTGGATATGGTAATCTAAGAACATGGTTGTTTCCACACTCTAATGTGCCTTACAAGTTGTCCAAGCTTCTCCAAAATTGACAGCTTCTGCATACAACTCCTTCATGCTTTCCAAACCTACCACTTCATTTGAAAAATTGTTCAGCATCAACACTCTCCTACTCAAGGCATCCAAAACTTTGTTTGACTTTCTAGATCTATGCTCCAGAACAAATGTATAACTTTGTAAGAATTCAACCCATTTATAATGCCTTTGATTCAACTTACCTTAACTGTTGAAATATTGTAATGCCTTGTTATGAGTAAACAAGATAAATTCCTTGCAAATAAAATAATGTCTCCACTTCTTCAAATCTTCCACAATAACATAAAATTCATGATTATATATGAAATATTTCTTCTTAGCTTCATTCACTTCTCACTGAATAATGTTATTGGCTTGTTTTCTTGACTCAAAACTGCTCCAATTGTTGCCCCACTCAAATCACACTCAACTTGGAACACTTTTTTAAAGTTTGGAAGTGCCAAAAGAGGTATCTTTGTTACCTTCCTTTTCAGATCTACAAATTATTTCCTTAAATTCCATTGTCAATTTAAAATTCCCCTTTTTCATGCACTCGGTAAAAGGTGCACAAATCTGGTTGAAATTCCTAATGAATTTCTGATGGGAGATTTCTAATCCATGGAAGCTCATCACTTCAAAAGTAGAATGAAGTGATGTCCAATCTGTGATAGCCTTCACCTTTTCAAAATCCATCTTCAAGTGTTCCTTGGAGGTCACAAATCCAAAGTTAATTATCTCATCCTACATTAATGTAATTTCTTCAGGTTGATTAGCAAAATATCCTACTTTAGTTGTTGCAACACTTTACTTACATGCTCCAGGTGCTCCTCCTTGTTTTAGCTAAAAAATAAAATGCCATCCAAGTATACTACAACAAGTTTCCCTAGTAATGGTTTCAAGACCACAACCATGAGCCTCATTAATGTGTTTGGGGCATTAGTCATCCCAAATCCAATAACAGACCATTCAAATAATCCATCCTTCATATTGAAAGCATGCTTCCAGTAATCACCTTCCCTTATCCATATTTGATGATAACGACTCCTCAAGTCTCCTTTTATGAAATATGAATCCCCACTCAAATAGTCCATAATATCCCCCATCTCTTGCAAAGGAAATTGGTACTTGATGGCTATCATATTAATGGCTCTAAAACTATGCACATTCCCCATTTACATGCCTTCTTTTGAGTCAATACTACTAGTACAATACATGGACTCAAACATTATCTTATCTTTCCTCTACCAAGCAGCTATTGTACCTTATTATTTACTTCCTCATTCTCCATTGGAGTCATCCTATATGGTGCCTTGTTTGGTAAGCTCAATCCAAGAACCAAGTCAATATGATGAGAGATAATTCTCATGGGAGGTAGTACTTTTAGAAATTCACCAGCAACAAGCTCCTTGAATTGATCTCACAAGGATTTAATTTATGTCAGTATGTTTTATAATTTCACTTCCTCTTGGACAACCTTAGGAATCATTGCTAAACAAAATTTCCCCCTTCTATACTCATGTACAAAATCCTTAGTTGAACACAACATGATCTTCTCGTTACTCTTGTTGGCACTTCCACAACTTCTTATAATTACAACTCTGTTTTCTAGAATTGTAGTGAGTTTGTACCATTTTCCATCCTATAAAAACTCATATGTATATTCTCGACCATCATGGTGAAATTTTATGTCAAACAACCACAACCTTCCAAGAATTATGTGGCATTCTTCCATGTCAACCACATCACACATTACTTTCTCCTAGAGGTTATCAATTTGAGAATTTAATAAACATTGCTCAATCACAACCACTTGTTGTCCCTTTTGCAACCATGAGACTCTACAAGGATTTAGGTGGACTAAACTCTTGAGTTTCAACTTGTCCATGACTTAAGTGGATAACAGATTATTTGTACTTCCACGATCTATAAGAAAGTTACATCACTTTCCTTAGACCTTACCTTTAGTTTTGAAAACTTTCCTTCTTTGCTTTGGCTCTTCCACTATCTTTTTCTCAGGCTTGAGAAGTACTCTATGAAACATCAAGTTTTCTCCCTATTCTTGTTGAAGCATAGTCACATTTTATCCAACAATGGAAGCTTCCTCGACTTGCACAAATTGTTTTATGGCTTCACCTCTTCTTCCTGAAAATTTTCCTTCCTGGCACTCAGATTTCTTATGTCCTTCAATTCCACAACAATAACAAGTAATTATGCACTTGCCCTTTCCTCTTCTGAAATTTCCTCTACCTCTTCCAACATTGTTTCCACCTCTACCGCCTTGACAACTTGTGTATTCTTCTTCCTTTTCATTGACTCTAGAATTCCTTGCCTTACCTTTACCTCTAAAACCCCTTCCTCTACCTTTCCGCTAAGATTTCCTATTCAATTTTTCCTCTACCCTGGGGGAAATGAGATAGGCCTCATCAAAAGTTTACAAGTAACGCATACTCATTTAGTATTGAATAAAGTATTTCAATCCATTCACATACATTGCGAATCTATGGAATTTTAACTCCTTTATACTTAATTGTAGTGACAGTCTAAAAAAATCCTCGGTGTACCTAGGAATAAAGGTTTTCTTTTGTCCTAGATTCTAGTCCACTTGTCTATACAAATTTTATTGATAACCAATAAGTAGAAACTTCTCCTTGATCTTCATGACCATGTTCTTCCAAGTCTTGATCATTTCCAATTGGTTAATTGCTTTGTCATCTTTTAGCATATCCCACCATAGTGCAACATGACCATTCAAATCTTTCATGGAAAATTTCACTTGATTTAGATGCTGACCATTTTCATACTCGAAGTATCTTTCAAGTTCTCCAATCCAATTTATGAGCACATCAACTCTAATATTGCCATCATAACAAGAAACTTCAAATGTTGCACTTCCTTTATTGCTCAAATATGAAATTAACCTCACTGATGGGTCTCTCTACTCAACATCTTGTTCTACATCTATTTCCCTTCGGGCTCCGAATCTACTTCTACATCTACATTTCTCCTATGCTCGAACTCTTATATTATTCATCTTAACTCTTCTAGTTATCGATTTCCTGCACCTCCTCATCATATTCCTCTTCTCCTTGGTGGCATCATTATAAGTTATAAATGTCTCGCCAAGATCCATATACCTCAACCCAGGTTCTGTGACCCAACTTGTACCTTCAACATTCATTTTGTGCAACCAGCGAACAAGGTTTTCTAGTACCATGTTGGTTGAAGAAAATCTAGGTGCAACTACCATAATGAAACTCACTTTTATATCACTTGATGTAACTCACAGTGTCTGTAGCTCTCATAACAAACTACATAACCTAAGTCACTGTTACAAAGCACACAACCCAAGAAATTTGGTTTTTGGCTAATATATTAATTAATTCAAGGATTAAATGGAAGAGCACAAATACAAAGTAATTCATGTTTTCTCACGAGAACACAGAAAAGATTTCATATTTTTTTATTCATTCAAAATGTGTTGTTACAAGAAAATGTGAGAATGGAGTCCTCATAGTGTTTGAAATTCCTATGTTGTTACAGAGTAATAGAATGCACAACACCCAGACACCCTTGCTAAGTCGTACAACATCCAGTCACGCTCTCTAAAATTGTATCAACCAAAACCAATGCCAGCAATCCAAGAGCCCGAAGCAAACTCACAAAAGCTGAAAACAAAAAGAAAAAACCCCTCTTATTCTGTGTTCCTACAATTTATCCTTACGCTTTTGACCTCTTCGTATTCCACTGAAACAAATAGCTTCTGATGTCGCTAAATTTTTCACCTTCCTGAATTGAGTCAATTCGATTCCTCTTAGTATGCGAATGAATCAAATTTTTAACCTTTGTCTCATTCTCATAGTGCATCTAGTAGTGGTTGTCATATAGTAACACAACTAAACGATTGTTGATTTTGGATGTGTTAGCAACTACATGGAGTAAGAGTATCAACATGTGGTCCTAAGAGTGTCAACAACTCCAAAAAAGTCAACACCTTATTAAAATGTAGCTACAAGAGCAACAAAAATTATCAGCTCAGTGTATCAACAACTAACATTATAGATTTATCAACAACTTAAAACACATGAGAGTACCAACATTTATTGCCAACTCAAACATAAACTTTTTTTTTGGTTGACGAGGATTACCTGAAGGAAAAAATACTCTGCATCACATAGATATGATACTTTCCTTCTCTAAGACAATTAAAATGATGTCACAAAAATTATACATTTAATTTTGATAAAAAAATCAATTACCTATGTGAATATTTATATGTTTAATTTGGATTTATACTTAACTATTATGACTCTTTCTTTGCATGAGGTGTTGAAAGAAATTTAAAATAATGATAAAAAAAAACTAAATTAAGTACTAATTCTTAGAATATTAAAAATAAAATATATATTAATTATGTAATTTAATTTTGAAAGTAAATTATATATATAATTGTAACATAAACTTGTATATTATTTTTTCATATTAGATTTAAAATAATTAATATATATATATAATATATATATATATATATATATATATATATATATATTATTTTATAATAAAATATAAATTATAAGCTTTCAAACAAACAAATAATACAAAATTCCAATTAGGTGTGAATGCACCCTCAAATTCCGTTTTGTTAAATTAAATTGCATGAATTGATATAAAGCCGTGTTGTGTGAGATCCCTGCTAAAAATGCTTAGTTCACGATGAGGAGAGACTAACATATTGACCTCTCAAAAAATACCAGTTTCATAATAACAAGCATAAACTTACCTTATATATATAAATTAAATTATAATTTATTTTTAGTATTATATCTTATAAATTTATTTATAATAAATTTTCCAATTCTTAATATCATGTAATAGAATATCATATTATTTATATATATATGGACTCCTAGTTGATAATTGTTCTCATTGTTTCTTAATTAAGAAATGAAACCTATATAAAAATCTAAGCAAACCCTAAATAACTTCTTAACCTAACACATTTCTATTTTCTTTAACCTAGCACATTTACAATGTGTTTTCAATAATTAAAATTTTTTTATTTTTTTTTTAATAATAATATTAACCATATTTTTTAATAAATATAACTTAACTTAGCCATTATTTCCATAAACATTTCCACCTCTTTATACATAGAGGTAGTTGTTACTTATCGCCATTTAAATATAAATATAGAGAGTTGGGAAAGATAACCATATATCTCCACTTCAACAAAACTTGTAACAACTACGAAATATAATCACTCTCTTAATTTATTGTTCCACTTTTAAGTTAATTGCTTCTCTTCATTGGTATTTCAGCGTTACGTTAAAATTAGTGTATTCATTCTCACATTTATATATGGAAGAGATCCGGAGGGTTTGATATTAAAGGGTTTCTTTTGTACACATTTATTCCCTATGAGGAATAGAGACCCTAAGAGTTTTATACTCAGGTTCCGTTTTTTGCATGTAATATTAATGGTTTATATGTAGATAACGTAGATGGTTTACGATTTCTTTTAAAGTACTTTTGATATATTTAAACTGTTTTATTAAATAATTTTAAAATTTAAAATGAATAAAGGAAGATAAAATATATCCATAGTTGTGTGTTAGTTTGCTGTTTTTTATCATCTAATATATAAAATTTCAAAGATGATTATTATATGGGTTAAGGGAAAAATGATTTAAATTATTTGAAAGGTAAATTTAGTCAAATATTTCAACACTATGATACGATCAGGAGATAACCATACATATGTTTACATGGTAGAGATTTTATATGGACAATAGAATTTGAAAAGGGCTAGTTCAAGGTTTCAATATACGAGATGTTACTTATTAAAAAATTATATTTATATTTGGTATTTTGTTTAATAATTATATATTACATTTTTTTGGGACATGAAGATATATTTTTTAAAATGGAGAAGAAGTTATTTGGTAGTATGGTAGAAAAGAGTAAATTACCAAAAATAAATGAATATTTTTAAAATTCAGGTTAAATTATTAAAATCTTCGACTCATATGTTTATTTATGGAACATATTTCTTTAAAGATAAATAGCTAAAGTAGAAACAAAAAAGATACCAATAGAAATCTTATATAAAAGCTAAATTGCCATAAAGGGAAATTAAAAATGTTGTATGTCATATTTACTTCAAAAATATGAGCGTGAATTTAACAAAACTTTTGATATATGTTCACTTGGAAATTATTTATCAGAAGACAAAGCCCAGTGAGAAATGTTGGAATAGTCATTATGATAAAACATGGAAATTGATTATAAGTATTATTAAATTAGACAAATGAATACACAAAATTTATATATCACAAAAACATAATAATCTTTTTAGAAAAGGAAAAAAAAGATAATTGATACATTTAGATATCCCCTATGAAAATTTTGGAAGAAAAACATGTATAAGCTAATCAATTTTGGTGATAGGAAGAAATGGCTATATATGCACACGAATTTTAACGTGAAAAATTCTAAAATTGATTCTTTTCCAAAGAAATATATATGTATAGGGTGTGGCTATTAAAATAGTCAAATGGACAGTCCATCTTAATACCTCTTCTTAATTATATATTTACAAATTTTCTTCAAATATATAATTTGAAAAATATGACACTTTTTAATGAAGGTAATTATATAAATAATATGAGTAATTACATAATTATGGTTAGAAATCTCTTTTCCAAATTATTTAGTATCATTTTAGTGTATATAGAAACAATGTCAAAGTTATCTTTTAATCTAAATTGTAATTTAACAATTTAAACATTAACCAACTATAACTCTTCGAGTTGATGGCAAGGAATAGAAATAATAATTTTTCTATGTTAATTTTGATATACGCTTTATTACAATCTATTCGTTAAACTTTGATAAAGAATGAAAAAAATAGAATTGCAATTAAATAAAAAGGTTATTTCTAACTTATATGGTATCACCTTTCTCTATCAGTATTAACATGATCATCTAGATGAATTTAGAATATTAAATCTATATAGTATTACATTTCTCTAACATTATTAACATAATTTAGAAAATTAAATCTAGAAAAATAAAAAAATGAATACAAACTTAAAAATATCATAAAATGTTTTTTTTAATTAATTATAAATGAAATTAATAAAAAAATATAAAAATACTATTTATAAATATTTATAATAAAATTAATCATTAAATTAATAGAACACATTAATAGAATTTTTTACAATTATCTAAATCTAAATCTTAAACTTAATTATAATTATAATTGAATTGAATTTGAATTCTTATATGGAAATATTTCTTAAAGAAGTCATAAAGCCTCTCTATTTTATGTAATATAAATGTAAATTTTTTTTAGATAATATAAACATTAATTTGTAAACTTAATTCTTACCGCTTAAATCTTTTCAAATAATCTTGAAACAAATTTGAGGAAGATTCGATAAGAAAAATGAACTATGATATAAGTTACTTAGGATATCCTAAAAATATTATAGTATTTTGGATAACAAGTAATATTATTTTAGTAAATTAATATAATATATATATTATAACTTTAGTTTAGAATTATTTGAAATTTGTATTTTTAAAATATACTAAATTTTATTATTGAAACATAATGGTACATTGAGGTTATAGCCTTTGCCTGTCCATGTCATAGTTTGGGCCAAAAACTAACAAAACATGGTCTAGGCTGCCCATAATGTGAAACCAGTGTAGTTCAAAAATAAAGTTGCAGGTGTTATCTTGCTACCTACGTAGGGGAAACCAGCAATTACGCGTAGTATTTAACCATTTTTTCATAAAAGCAAAAAAAAAGAAAATCATCAAAGTAACCATATGATAGCAAATTTTCCTAAAATCCCCCAAAAATTCAAAAACCATAATTCTTGGAACTTGAGACTCGAAGCCACGTGGCAAATTGTGTGGCTGGCTAGGTTGCATGCTGGAAAGCTAGGTGTTGCGTGGCGGTGATGGGTGTTCTCAACAACATGACATTTGTACTCATTCGTGTCATCTTCTGCCTGCGTTGCACTCATGTCACCTTCTCGTTGCTCCGTGTGTTCCTCCACGACAAAACATCTATAAGGATCAATGTCGTTGTTTGCTTGATTGTCTTAGTCCTTCTCCTTCCTAGTTTGCTTGTCCAAAGGAGTGTCCTGTTTCGCCCTAGTGCATCGTGTGTTCCTTTTTACCCTGACAGGCTCCACACTGGTATGGCGTCCTCCAATTGTGGTCGAATCCTCCTCGTGGAAGGTAATGGAGATGGTGGTCATAATGATGGGTTGGTTTAGGGAGTAGCAGTAGATGAATTTGGCTGAGGAGAGGGATGGTTGAGAACTTGAGGGAATTTCGCTGGGTGGTGAGTCAAGCTGCATCGTGTGGAGGCAGAAAGGACGTGAGCGGTTTCTACCACTGCGTGTATTTAGGTATCGACCTGAGTTTAGTTGAGCTGAAGGGGAGGAAGTGTTAGAGGTCGAAGATGGAGGAGAGCAGGGCAATTTGCCTTTGTTGCCCCCTCTGCGACTGCACATTCGATGGCGAGTTCTGGGCATATTAACAATAGTGGTAGGAGAAAGACTGAAGGGAGATGGCTTAGAGTGAAGTGAGGATGCAGAAGGTTCAGAGGTCAGCTCAAACGAAGGATTAGTTGCAGATGCAAGGTGGAAGATGAAATTACAGACCAAGCTATGAGTAAAATGAATGCCTGGGACGAGATTAATGCAGTAAAGAATGCTGCAGTGCCTGCCCGTAGCGGTGCAAGAGCTTGGTTCTGCTGCTGCTAGAGGACAATGGCAATGCAGAGGCAACAGATTAGAGACTGTGGCAGTGGAGGTAAAATCAACAGAGATCATCATTGAGCTGAGCTGAGGTGGGTAGATGCAATTGGTTTGAAGATAGTGCTAGCTTGATTACCATTTATGGCCACTATTAATGCGATTTATGGATTGGGGTGCAAGATTACGGATGACCATGTGGCAAGGCCATTTGCCATCCCATGCTGCCACCATTCTATTGGCTGTGATGTGCATCCGCATCCGGGATGAAATTTGTATTTATTAAGCGTTAAGATAGTTCAAATTTGCTTAAGTGTAAATTTTTTCCTAGTGTCAAAATTGAGGAAATATTTGTAACTCTATAATTTTGATCTCTGTATGGGCTTGATAAATCATGAATTAAGATGAATCTAGATTAATTTTAATATATATTAAAAATGTGTAAAATATTTAAAAACATATTATTTAGATAAAATATGTTATATTTTTTTCAACTAAAATTTCAATTTAAAAATAAATTATAATGCCATCTCATACAAGTACAAAAATATTACCAAATTTCACTAATATTCTTATGATAATAATAATAATAAATAAATGTTAAAAAACTAAATTTAACATTAACATGGTAAATAAACATATTACCAAAATGATAAAAAAGTATTCATATATCATAATTAAAGTAGGGGCTTGCTTCTATTTCCATGACCGCAAACATTAATTTCCAACAAAAACAAATTCATTCAATAATTGTTATATCTTGTTCAAGATTTGAGTGTAGTCAGACTCGGAAGGGGTGACTTACGAGGAGTGGGGGTGGCCCGTGTTACATCTGCCCCACACGCCCAATGGACCAGGTGACATGGAAACACACACTCAATAATGTTTTAATGTTAATGAATTATGATAGGAGGGCCATTAAGGCTTTTCATGCCAGGTAGAGTTGGTTAATGGAGGCGAGTTGTTTAGTATTTGCTTGGGTGATTATTGGAGCCTCACATGTGTGGAGGTGAAGTGCGTTAAGTTCTTAACCATGGGAATGAACAGGTGCTTATCAGTTGAATCAGTCCTAGTGGAGAGAGCTCCGCAAGGGTGGAATATTATGGACTGCATTACGGAAAAGGTAGAATCTCGATGGTGGGATATCTAGCTAGACCAAATCATGAATTTGGTAACCAATAGTCTAATAGCAAGACCAAAATTCCATCTTACTAGTGATGATGTTTCATTCCCTACATGGCAACATTGTCTCAAAGCCGGTAATGAATTTTCTCTCTTTGTAATTTTTTATCTGTTGTGATTTAAGTATTTATGGAGTTGGTCCTCGTAGGGCCAGTTCATCATCACTTTCTCTTGGCCTCTTTTATGATATTCTCCCATACTTTAGCTTTCCCTTATAGTTCCTTTTACCTCTATCATAACAAGTTTTGGTTATCTTTCCAAACCTCTTTTTGTGGTGGCGTGCTTGGGACCTCCCCTCATTTATGCTATTTATGCTATGCCTCCTCTTTTTTGGTCATTGGAATTTTTCCATTTCTTTTCCTTATTTTATCTTTGGTTCGTTGAAAATTTTCTGGTTGTTTCCTTTTTGTGAATATATTCCTTGTTTGCCCACATTCTTATCCCCTTTTTCTGTGTGGCACTTTTATCATATTCCTTTTGAAGGTGACTATGGTGGTGGTTTTTATGGGTCTAGTTCTTGCCTAACATGGCTTCTCCTTGGTCCTCTCATCTGTCTCTAACCTTCGTGGTTGTTGCTTGTATTTTTCAACTCCTACGTTTTCTCTCCATACCTCTTCAAAGGGGGTGAGTGCATAGGGGTGCTACATACTACAAGGAGTGGTTCCAAAAGAGCAACATTCACACGCACCACCAACTAGGGGATTTTGCAACGTGCTATCATGAAATCACACCAGGTCGTATCTAAGATGAACTCACATGAGCACAAGTATAAGCTTCTATTTAGAGACAACCCCTCTTTGACATAGAGGTCCTTGTTGAATGGTCCCCTTGGATTCTCGACATAGGCCACATGAGAGATGGCTTCAACAAATACATGAAAATAGTGGATGTTTATCGATAAATGAAAGTCCTTATGGGTCACACTCTCTTAGACACACATGAGCACTGAATTGATATTCTTCATTCCCTATAGCACCTACACTGATATTTGAGGGACTTGGATCAGAGAACAGAAATAATTGAACAACATCTTGGCATTCCTACCTTGGTTGGGAAAACATTGGAGGGCTCTATGCATCCCAGCTAGGTTGCAGGTTCTAATTCAGATCTATCTGCCTAGCTATTGATCATGTCTATGTGTTTTTTTCCATATGCTATAGATTCCACACTACATAGATGCTTTGGACATTGTATCTATTCTTCTATGTTTATTTTTGGTTCACCTTGTACTCAAACGACCCTCTCCTCCTTACGGAGAGTTAATTTTGGGATTTGTTCAGCTCTCCGTAGCAAGAGACTAACTTGAGTATTATCAGTTTCTCTTGTATACTCCTATTTCTAAAGGAAATAATATTTTCACCTTACAAAAAAATTGATTTGAGTGTACTTTGGAGTGACCTGAAGCCCTAGACTTGAGGATATGCTCCTATTGTAAAGAATGTATTCGTGCATTTGTTGGTTCAACTCAGTATGGGAGATGACATTAAGAATGTGGAAGGGTTGAAAGATGTATATATTAATAATAATGTTCGGTATCTCATATCATCTCAAATATTAAGTGGAAAGAACACAAGAATGGGCCTCCAAGATCCCAAATCAAATAGGATTATATGCAAATTCTTGTACCAAAGCCTACATTTAACATTTCAAATTATTATAATTCTTAATTTGATAATTTTAATTTTCTTAATTATAATTATAATAATTATTTTAATTATAATTGTTGAGCCTACAAAATATAAACAATGTTACAAATGACTTTACAACATCTCCCCCATACTTGACTATAAAAGCTCACCTCCAATAAAACTTAATAATTAAAACAGCTAGTTCTATCTTAAATCCAAATCTATGAGGCGCCATGAGAAATGAATTTCAAAGTTAAAGATGGATCTAAGCTAGTACTCTTATATTCCATAATGGATTTCCTCAAGCCTTTAAATAGGCTTCATCATAACTAATACTATGGGCTATGCAATACTATGAGCTAGTAAACCACACTATGAGCTAGTAAACCACTATCAATAAAGAAATGAATTTCAAAATTAAAGATGGATCTAGGCTAGTACTCTTATATTCCATAATGGATTTCCTCAAGCCTTTAAATAGGCTTCATCATAACTAATACTATAGGCTATGCAATACTATGAGCTAGTAAACCACTATCAATAAACTCATCAAATAAATAACTCAAACTTGCATATAATTGTTATTTCTTTATTTTTAATTTTAATGTTATTTTCAACCTAATATTACATTAAGCCTTAAATATAAAATGTTGGATAAAATTTATATTTAAATAAAATTAATATATAATTAAAATATAAAGTAAAAATTTTAAAATAAAACTATTAATTAATAAATATTAATTAATTAATAATAATAATATAAAAAATACTTTTTAATTAATTAATTAATTAGTCAGTCGACATTAATCATCATCAAAAGTATCATCTGTATGAAAAGATCTTTATACGCTTGAAAAGCATTTCCCCGGTTAATTGGGACTCATGGGCAATAATGTTAACAACGTAATGGAAAAACAAACTTATTCAACCAGCAAATTTGAAAATAAGCTACACATCTCAATAAAATTGTTGTATGTAAAATCAGTATTCTAATCTTTTAGGATTCCCGTTTGAAAACAGAAGCACGGAGATCAGAGTTATTGAAACTTTCACGTCTTTCATTTATGTTTTACCTAACTCCAATGCATCATGAAAACTTTTGCAACCGTTCCTTAAGCCTCTACATTTTGAAGTAGATACCGTTTCCCATACCCAGGTGTATTTTGCTTTTGACAACCATCCCTGGTTTGGATCTAACAGAATTTTTGTTATTGAAAGGATGTGGATGTAGTTTTTTTGAGGTGAGATTTTATGATTGAGCCAGTAATAAGTCATATTTGGATTTGTTTAGTGTAAATATTTTTATGAATATGGCCATTAATATAATAGTCATCAATCTCTAAATAAAAATATAAGAAAATAAAAGCATAAAAAAAGATAAAGAGGAAAAAACAAATTTAAAAAAAAAGATAGGAAAAAACAAATTTAGAAAAAAACAGAGGAAAAAACAAATTTCATTTCGATTATAGTTGGTTTGGAATTTATTAGCAGACCTGAATGTTAAATGTGGGTGCTTCTTAATTCAATGCCTTCAGCGATATGATTAGGAAATGAGACAATATCATCGAAAAACTGAAGCAATGACAATTTAATGGCCACGAATCTAATTCATAATGAAAAATTATAGTGTAATGGAATCACTGCATTTGCAGTACTGCGCCAAATGCCTTTGGAGTAGTCTTTACATATCAAATATTTACATTCAAATGGAGTCGCTCTCGCTCGAACTACAAATCCATCTTTAAAGACCATGGACGGATTTGTACACTCCACGCTCTGCTGGATTTCCTTTACAGAAAGAAATCCACTTCTATAACCAGTTGGTGCAACTTTGACTTTTACAAACAAATTCATAAATGAACGAGAAGGAGAAGGAGAAGATGATTTATGAATTGCCTACGTTGGCCTAAGAATCTCTCAATTCAAGAAATCGGCTTGAGAAAAAACGTTAATGACCTTGTAAACCGTTATCTTTATCAAATTTCAATTAGATAATTTTTGACCTAGATGTTGCAGTGTCTACTGAATTATCGGCTAAATCCTCTGCTAAATTGTTGCAGAAGGCTGTTGGATGACGATAGTTAGGGCGAGTGCCAAAGAAACCGTTTATGGCAACAGGGAGCCCCGCACACGAAGAAGCGGAGGGGATGATATTGCTAACAATTTGGCGGGGCTGCTTCAAGGGAGAAAGCGCCGCCTCGGGCCGCTTTGCCTCTGGTTTGAAGAGAGAGGGGGGCGCCTTGCTGCAGCTTTCGAGTGGGAAACCCGTCATTTGCTGAACCATTGCTTGGAAATCAGAGGGATCTGCCCTCATAATCGTGGTCGGAGCCTTGTTTCTCCTTCGCGACGCCCTCTTGCCGATAGAATTATTCACCACCGCGATGGATCTCTGATTATTACACGATCTTGACAGCGCCCCTGCATGCCGGGTTCTAGTCCCGGGACTCTCAGATTGGCCCACCATCGGATCCGAAACGCGCAGTTTTACGCTTGCCTTTGCTTCGACGTCAGACTCGGAGGGGCTGCCTGGATCACAACTGGACGCGGACGACGATGGTACCTCTCCAGTGGAACTTCCCGCAATTTTTTCTTTCGAAGTCCCGATTATGATGCTTTCGACTGGTCTGGAGTTCAATTCCCTCTCGAGCGCTCTGATCACCATTTCCATGTCCCGCTGTGAGGCCTCAAAGATCCGGGCAGCGTCACTGTCCTGGTCTTTGGCCGTATCAGAGGGCTTGAAGCGCCAGGCAGCCAGGGCTTCTTCCCTCAATATGCTTCTGCTTCTGAATGGCATTGACAGTTTCATGTTCGATCTCGTGGCCTCCTCCATCACCGCTCCTCTTCCTGTCTGAGCATACATGCATTCACGAGATTTTGAGATTTTCTGTATTCACCCCGATTTTCTTTATTGATTCCGTAGGCATAGCCTCTACCCGTTAGTATGTAAGTGGGAACGCACCGCTTTAGTTGTTATGTAAGTCAAAGATTTAGCGTACAAGATAATTAAAAAAATACACTACACGTTCTCATGACCTTTCAAATATCCGAATCGAGACAACACGTTCTGAAGACTTCTGAAAATGCTCATTGAATTTTAGGATTAATATTCACACTTCGAAAAGGCTATTTGATGGCCTTTTATAGTTTTGATATAATCTTAATTTCACTGTTCACACTTGTAAAGTGGGTTTTCAATCTGAATACCACAGTATATAATATTATATATATATATTATATATTATATTAGTTAATTATTTTAAATAAATAATATTTTTTTTAATTTATAAAAGATATTATTAAATTATAATATTAAAATGTTTTTTTATAATATTTACATATTAGACACTTATTTATATATTTAGATATATATGACAATGTGATTATATAATATATTTTTATATAATTTTTTAATAACTCATTTATCATTTACATAAAGGAAAATTCTGGAATGATTTGTTCATTTAATTTTAAATTAATAATAAGTTATATTGTCTGATAAACTGAGTAGAGTATTAAGTTATTTTATAAGATTGTTTTCTAACATTTATTGTATTTTTTTTAATTTCAGTTAATTTTTATTAAAATGGTAATTGTAAAATGTTTTTTTACAATAAAGTTAATTCAATAAAGCTATTTTTTAAGAAGATGTTGAAATTTTTCATAACTTATTTGTCAATTAGTGAATTTATATTTTTTTTACAATACTGAATTTAGGTAAAGGTATTATTTGTTCCTTACTTTTTTGACATATATATTGATAAGCTAGAATATATCTTGAAGAGGAAAGTTGTGTTAGGCCCACACTTTATTGATATAGTGGCAATTCTTATCTTTTATTCTATTGATATTTGTCTTTTGATGAGTACTTGTTAGAATATTCACAAGAAATTAAGGATCTTCCAAGATTTCTATTCCAATATGGGTATGACTATTAATATTAACAAAACAAAATTCATGGTAATCAAATCCAAAAGGATCACATGTTATAGTTTCATATATGAGGGTAAATGTGGCCATGAAATTTCAAGTTTTTCCTCTTTTATTGAATTGCAGTGCTCAAAATTTAGTATCGTCTAATCTCTCAATTTTCCATTAAGTAGAATATATGTCCTTGCAAATTTCGGGAAACTTAAGAGATATGTGTGTCTTGACGTAGTATAACTTAGTCTAAAATGTATAGTTTTTAAAAATACAAAGGGAGAACTAAATTTTTCATATTAAATTTTTTTTATGCACAATTATATTTTTTATTATTTTGCAAAGTTGGTTAAATAATATTTCAATTGCATCTTGGAGCTCTTTAAATAAATTGGAAGTCCAAGGGTGCCCTTTTAAAGAGGCTGGTAAAGGAGTGGTATTTTTTGAAATTTTAGTTGTTATATATTTATGTTATTGATTTTTTATTTAGCTCCTTTGAAACTTTTCAGAAAAGTTTCAAAAATTATGTTTAAAAGAAATTAGATAAAAATTATCATATGAATTCAAAAATGTCAAACATAGTTGCCATTAGATAGAGGGTTCTTTCTCAAATCCAACATGATAGCTCATTCACTTTGACAAATTTTACGTGGATTGCCCTATATTATAAAATGGTGTTGCAATTTTGCGTGGATTGCCCTATATTATAAAATGGTGTTGCAGAAGAGGAGCTAAAACTCTATTTTCTAGGTCAAAATTCTTTTTTAAGGCCAAGTAGTTCGTCAAGTGCCCTCAATTGAGTCCTTAACGTGGTTAAACAAAGACTCTATTGAAGCTAGAGCTCGATCAACCTATCATAATTATATATCAAATAACTAAGACTCTCAATACTTGTCTTTAAGCCAATTATAATATTTATTTATTCCACAATTTTTTTTAATAAATATTCGAATATATTCCAAACTCTATATTTCCTTAATTATAGATCCAAATTTTA